>CM059283.1:9388154-9593154 GCA_030347295.1 Setipinna tenuifilis | reverse complement strand
AAGCATGAGTACACATTCGGGCAAGCAAATAGGACAGCGGGGAGCACCGACTGCGTTCCGCCAGGCTGCGTAATTATTAGACGGTGGTCGTTATCGATGCGCCTCGCATTGATCGGTTGTTTGTGGCTCACTGCGAGGGAATCGCGGGGCATCATTATCTTCTTCCCCTTTTGTCAAAAAAAAAAAATGAATGGATGGTGAGGTGTTGCTTATGTCCAGTGTAAAAAAAGTGTGAAGCAAGAAAGAAACAACTTAATAGGCACAATGTGCTGCATAGATCTTTTAACATTGATGTAACTGTTAACACTTATTTCTACGGCTTCTTTTTTTTAGTGTATCTGTTTACATGTAACAACATGTAGTTATTATGTACCTAACACTAACCCTAATCCTTACCCTAGCCATATGGTACACTGTAAGTACGTGATGGTAGACTTTATTACACTGTACCTAACTGATGTAACAGGGACAGTAAAATAAAGTTTCATCGTCTAACTTTCACTGTTTTAGTATCACCACATTGTTCATGATACTTGCAAAAAGAGTGCAAGTTAAACCAACATAAAAACGGTCCATGCAGCACATTGTCTTCATTTTTAATTGGTTCCATGCTTTACTTTTTTACAGTGTAAGATTTGAAAGGAAGCACTGAACCCTAACCGTAGCTCACTTAGAATTTGGGGTACGCACACAGCCCCCCTTATGGCTTCCACACAGACACTTTCAGGTCACTGCACGCCGTTAAGAACTTCCTTATGCCTCCTGTCTGAACACGGCGCATGGCTCTTCATATTCATATTTTTTGAATTTTTAAGGGATTCAGGCAAACAGACGGAGCAGGCTTTGCGAGGTCTCTGTCCTTAACTGATCTCACATGGGACTGTGTGAATCACCCACGGGGAACATGGAGTGGGTCTCTCTTTGCACAACCTCATATCTCCTCAGAGAAGGAAGTCAGGCAAAAAAGCAGCAGGGTTTGGATAAGCGAGCGAGCATGCCTAGAGTTTTAAATGTACTCTGAGAAACAGGCTACAGTATAAAGCTACAATGAATCTTACCATTTCAGTTAATTAATATTATTACAATATAACATAAAATAATATTAAATATTATTATAGCCAATATATTATATTCAATATTAACAGTGTGCTTTCATGCATAGTATACAAGAGTGAGTTGTTGTTTGAGTATTGAGTAGAACAGTATCCCGTTCGACCAAGTGTATGCTCTGTAGCTGAAATAACTAAAATTAATGCAAAGTTATGACAGCTGCTAAAATATTTGTGGCCTGTGAAGCAATTTAATATTGTGCCACCTCTCCCAAATTACTGTTGCTTATTTTCTCTCTGAGAACTCCCTGTCAGCGAAGGCTCTTTGTCCTAAGTTTGACCCTTGGCGAAAGTAAACAAAACAGATGAGTGCAAAAAAGAAAAAAAAATTATGAAAATGATGATGATAATATTTTATAAAAACATCATTAAAGTCAGTCAGGACTATTCATAGCAACGCGTGGTCCTACTAAGGTAAATAAAGGATACTAGGTTGTAAAATCGTGTCGACTCGGGATGACGGACGCTAATGGAAGTTTCCGGATGCCTGGCGGAGTTGACAGGCGGGACTGAAGAAGGTGACACTGGGGAGTGTCAGAATAAACTTAAATGCTAATAGCTACCGCCGGAGCTGTGCAAGGGAAGGGCTCATTTGAGATGGTAATATCTAGCGCTAAGAAATGTACAGGGGGCTCAGTCAAGATGCTACACTACACCGCCACTGCTACTGGTAGGGATGTACAATGGCTCATTTCAGATGCTAATTGCCTACTGCTAGACTTGCAAAGTGGCACATCCCGTGATGGCGAAGTTATGGTACAAAGAATCTGTGTTGAAGAACTGCGGTGAAAACTGCCAAAATGAGTGGACCATAACCCAATCAAATGTCACTTTACAGTCCTTACAGTCCCTTATCCTTCATTTTCATTAACCTGGTCATGCATTTCTTTTGCTATGGCTAGTGATAATTATGTTGTTTTACAGTAAGTAATTTGGATGAATGTGTGGATATACGGTATATTGACCTTCTTATGGTTCTGTGGGACCAGTAACTGGTGGCCATTTTGTGACTTTTGCCACTAGGTAATGTAAGATCTACAGGTATCCTCTACAAGCCCTTCTTGTACACCCAAAATTTGAAAAAAGTCCTTTCACAACTATTCTTATGTTATGATCATAATTATTCTTCTTACAGAGCGACCTCTTAAAACAAAACCTATAGGCCTGTCACTGATTTCAATTGGCTTTATGTTTGACTGACAGTTCTATTCCCTTGCTTCAGCAAGTACTTCACATTGCTTTAGCCTCTTGGTATAATGGCATCTTCAAGTCGAGTGCTCAGTCAAATTCATACATCTTGCCACGATTGATTTTTTATTTCACATGACAGCACAAAAAAGTCAGTTGATGAATGGGTCTAGGTAGCACGAAAAAACACAAGGACTGGGGAGTGTTTTCCGGAACATTTTGTAATTTTCCGAAGTTTAATGCAATGACGGACAGTTTTAGTCAATCCATCATTCAGACAAGTGAGAAAATAATGTAATGTGCGCCTAGCCTTTCTTACCAGCCTGTCATATTGTAGAAATAACTTATTTTTATGGAACTGCATGGAGAGCAAACAAGGAGAGGGAACAACTACTCCACAATGTTACCAGTGTCATTCCAAACTGATATACACGAATAATACAATAAAACAAACCATGTCATGGGTTGTAACTCGAGAGTTTTCAATAACGGAGTTCAAGACAACAGTGGGGGTAAGAGGCTCCAGTACAGAGGCGAGAGAGCTAGTGTCAACTCCGAGTTTTATTAAAGGTAAACAACTCACCCGGTTTGAAAGCTTGGGTTAAGTAGCATCAGACAGAGCCACACTCCTGGAATAAGTTTTGCAACAAGCATTTGCAGCCAGCCAGCCATTCCACTCGGCTTATATGTGTCCTGTTAACACACTGTTGAGAAAGAGAGAGAGAGAGAGAGAGAGAGAGGGAGAGAGAGAGCAAGAGAGAGAGAGAGATAGAGAGGGAGAGAGAGAGAAAATGTTAGTATGTGTGAAAAAAGGAGGTGGCACGTGTCTTTGATATTATTTTTATTTATTTATTTATATTATTTTTATTTATTTAACTGTGAGGAGGAGGAGGAGGACGATCACGTGCACGGCATCTCAGCAGTGATCAAACAGAAATAAAGATAATTTTGTCCTAGAATCGTAATCTCAGTAGCCCCCTTTTCGCCATAGCAACTTGTAGGCCGTTTTAGGGGAACCACCCCCTTGTTTGTGTTCTAATTGCAGGGAAAAACCCGTTTTTTTTTTTGTTTTTTTTCATTGCCCAGGAGCAAGCTTACGGCAAAGAGCAAACATACTCCAGAGTAAGTGCTTCTACACATTCCTAAAGAACCTCAGCTGGAGTATATTGCTGAGTGGTTAAACATAGGACCAAAGAAATGAATGGAGTAACACAAACACAGGTAATGCAATATCAATAACAGTGCTACTGGAATAACACGAACACAAATAATAGAATGTCAATAACAATGCTACTGGAATGACACAAACAGAGATAATAGAATGTCAATAACAATGCTACTGTACCAGAACGCCTGACATACATCATTACCAACATAGGAACAGGACAAGCTATCCGCAAACATATTATTCACAGCATTCACTTTGGGTTCTGGTGCATGTGCATGTGTTTCTTTATGTGTAGTTGTCTAAAACTATGCAGTGTGGTTTAAACATCCTTGCAAAGTTTGCAGAAATTGATTCAAAAAGCCATCAAACAAATACACCCAGATAATGCTGTTACTGCCATATCATTTCATATGCTTGTATATCACAAGTAAACAACATAAACTGTAAAAACCTCCTGGATAGTATGTGGTGAAAAATACCTTGTTATAAACTATGAACAAAGAAAGCTGAATGAAATCTGAACAGTGCAAGCAGACATATTTTCATAAACTCCTAAAGTAAGGCCCATTTTAAAGTCGATTAAGACTTCCTTGCTGTCATTTTCCCCATAACTATCATCTTCTCTCCATTTCTACGCTTAGCGATCCTCTCTCTCTTCTTCCCTTTGATCCTCTGTTCTCATATTTTTCTTACCTTGTATAAACCTGGAGATTTATGCTAATTTGGATGGAGATGGTTTTGAAGAACTCCAGACTGTCAACAAAACAAAATGCTTTGTTTGCATCTAATCAGAACAAAGTAAGGCCCCAAGAAAATACACAAAAATAAGCATTTTGGAAAATGCTCCTGTTGTGAATACATTTGATATCTTGTTTTGTCTGTTTCCGTAGTCCCTAAATAACTTCTGTCCCTTGATAAACAATGCTTATACCACTAATAAACATCCTTTGTCATATCTGCTTTCATTGTAAGGTCATACTCCCATGTGTCTTCTTTAGAACTATATATACCTTTGTCTTTATTTAGTCTAATTTTCATTTCCAAGTCCTTTCAGTTTTGCTTCAGTGCTTCTTATGCACTTATATGGATATCAATAAAGTTACCATAGCACCACTCACTGAGTCTAGTCACGGTTTAATCGCCCAGCCTATATTGTTATTAGGGATGTTTTTTTTATATTCTGTCTCGCCTTATTTGTACATACAATCAGTGGGCGAAACAAAGCGCAGGTAAAACGGCAATGAGCCATGAAAGACGATCAATAGAGGGAGACAGCAACAGTAAATGGGTATGATAGGCACGACAAAAGGCATCAGAGTTGATCAAAGGAGTAGCTTAAAGGGGCACAATGCGGAGATAGGGTACAGTTTAGCTCTGAGCTCATCTTAAGAGTTTGTGGCACAAGTAGGGCAGAGTCTCACTAACGAATGGGCAATGGGGGAGCTTAGGGGACAATACAGCGTAGCCAGGTTGTGGAAGGCTTTACTCGGTTGGTTACACTTTCATTTACGGTTCCTGTTACAGCGTATCTACATCATGAAGTACCGTGTAACAGAGTTACTTTAGGGTTAGGGTAAGGGTTGGGATAAGGGTTAGTGTAACGTACAGTGTACAGTGTACATAATCTCACCTTGTTATATAAGGTTCTAAAGGTTACGGCAAGGTTACTATGACGATGTGGAAGAGAAATGTAGCCTCACAGTTTGCGAGGCTGATCGTCCTTTGGTGGAGTTGGTTGGAGTATGAGAATTACCATATTATTGGCTTTGTTGTGTGTATGTCATGCAGCACAACACCATTTACTGCTAGTTGGATTTGATTTGTAAAGTTAAAATGACACAAAACTTACATTATAGCATGTAAACCCAGAAAGGATTAATACCATTTCATGAAACAAACATAACATTAAGCATGTTTTATGCACACTTCCATCTCTCTGTTTTAGCAGTATTGGAGTGCTCAGGCAGTTAAAGAGGGTGGAAGCCGAGGCGTTAAAATGATTGAGCCCATATAAATTTGCATATCATCTGCATAGACATAAAGGATGACTAATGGTGTGACCGAGAAGGAGGCTATATAAGCAGGAAATGGCCAAGAACTAAACCCTGGGGCACACCACGGATGAAATGAGTTACTGAGAACATCTACTGACATGTAATGCTGTTTTTCCCTCACTCTGTCTGTCTCTCTCTCTCTTTCTGTCCCTCTCTCTCTCTCTCTCCCTTTCTCTCTCTACCCCCCTCTCTCTCTCCCTCTCTCTCTCTCTCGTGCTCATGAAATGAGTTACTAAGAACATCTACTGGCATGTAATGCTGTTTTTCTCTCACTCTGTCTGTCTCTCTTTCTCACCCCCCCTCTCTCTGTCTCTCTCTCTCTGTCTCTCTCTCTGTCTCATCCTCTCTCCCTCTCTCTCTCTTTCCCCCTCTCTCTCTCATTCTCTCTCTCTCTTTCTCCCCCTCTCTCTCTCTCTTGTGCTCTCTCCTTCTCCAGGATAGGAGCATAGCCAGAGAGAGCAAATCAAGACATGTCAGTACCAAGGAAGTGAGCTGTGAGTTCATTACGGGGAAGCAACTACAAAGTGAAAGGAAACCGTATTTCAAGTTCTCATAAAAAATTACTGGATTTTTTTAAAGATTTGCCTCCATCTAAGATGCAAAACATCTTAAAAGGACGACGGGGCTGCAGTAAGACAATTTCAGTATCTGTAACTGCAACAGTATTTTGAGCATTGGGGTATTTTTTTTCTTATATATAAAACAACACAATGCCGGAGGCAAAATATCTGTTAATCAGGAAAGATTTGACAGCAGATGCATTAGCAGGACTGTTTTTAAAAAAATGACAGTTGATGACAAGGTCTGGGCCGCACCATGTTGAGCAAGACATCTTGATTGATACTGCAATAATAGATAGAGTTGGAATAGAGAAGTCAGCAGTGGATGAAACAGAGGGTTTGGGGAGTTCGAGATTAATTTTGTAGATAAAGAGATATTTTGAAAGACATGGACGAATGAATCAGAGTTGTAGCAAGAACAGATGCAACAGATGCAGAGAATTAATGAGAGTACCAAAAGGAGAAGATGCACACTTGGTCTACACCTAGCACAACTAATTGTAATTGAGGGATAAAAAATGGGATATACTTGTGTTGTCGACAGCGTGATTTTTTGGCATAATTATCATTAAGTAGAAAAAAATGGAAGATACTGGCATCGCTGACTACGGGCCTGTGTTTCTACAAAGAGCCTGTCCATAGGCTGTATAATGGACAGTTGGGCCTGCCATGATAGGGCCTGAGGGTAAAACTCATACTGCTTCAGTGCTCAGATACAAGCCAGTGAGATGTGACAGAGGAGAAGAAAACAAGCTTCATCCTGAATTTGTGTTATTTTGTGAATATTGCAAGCTCACATGCCATACATCCAACATCTTGGCTTTTATAACTCACTGACAATATCATCATCATTATCATCATCATCATCATCATTATTATTACTATCACCATCATCATCACTCTTATTGCCAGACTCAGGGTCCAATTGAAGGAGCATGCAGACTATACAATCATATTAAATGTGTCTTCGAAAATGACCTTACAAGCCAGCCGCTTGTGTAATGACTTTGAAGTCACACCTAATAATTTAGAAGGGACACAGGGCTGTTACTTCCATTTTGCGTCAACTGCTTAGCTAACTAACATGTCAAAGCTGGATTAGTGTGATACCTGAGGGAGGCTATGCTGTCTTTAAAAATTTACAATCATTTCGTCCTGGTCGTCCCACCACACCCCCAAATAAAACCAGCAGGTCGCTCAAAGAAATACCATCCCAACCGGGGGAATTGACATCTCTTTCTGTTTGCTACAAGTGCTTTTCACGGTGCTGTCTTTGGGGGTGTAATTAATTTCGCCTTCTACTCTGAGAATTGAATTACAATGGCGAGAAGTGTGGCACAGACACAGACATAGACACAGGCTGGGGTTGATGGAGAAGGAAAACGCTGGGATGGAAATTCAGCACTATTTTTCCCCCACACTGCTAAGTAGTCCATGATATGAGCTAACTAACAAAACTGCTGTCAGATAAGATGACTTATACAGTTCAGTGATGTGATTAGAAAATTGAGTCTTGTCTGTTTCATTTCACTCAGCAGTGAATACAATTAGATGCTGCATCAATACATGGTGCCTCAGTTCACCACTTTAATCTATTTACTTACAAATTAAAGTCTGGGCGCGTCAATAGAAAAAATCTCGGTTGAATCCCTAAACAGCACAGTATATTATCTGAAATGGCTGTTGTTGGCATCATCTGTGTTGAACAGAGGATGATTTTCTCAGAATGAGGTGCAGATTGCATTTCATATCTAACCGAGAAAAGGTCTTGAGAATATGATTGCCACTGCAGGGCATTGATGATAAAGATGATGATGATGATACTGCAGTATAATATATGAGATCGATTCGGGGTGCTCTATGCGTCTGTATGTGAGTGGATTGGAGTATGAATAATGTGTATACTGTACCAATAATAATGCCCACTGCAAGGCAGTCTTGTGAAATCTGTTCACAACTCCCAAGCCCACAACCCATAAATAACTATATCTGTACAAGCCATCATTGCAATCACTTTGCAATTAAAACAGTATTGATTTAATAGTGTTGATAGCATTCATATCGGATGTTCATGATGTATATTTGAATGTAATAATGTAACTAGACTGGATACTGATTGATAGATGTGTACTGATCCAAGGTGAAGATCCTGACTTCAGGAAGTAAAACTCCCACCATGTATTCCTTCTGCCTGTGCCATTAATGAAGGTGATTTCACTAATTAGTTGCTTTACTTTTCTGATGATTTGTGTGCTCAAGGATCAGCTGCCTTAGAAAAATAGCTGGATCAAATATGTGGCACCAGTTTTCCTTTGTGAGGCTGAGAACTCCAAGCTTGGTAAACCAGCCCCTCGTACTAGACTTTATTTCGTACAGAGGGTTTGGCTGTGCTGTACTGGAAAAATGTTTTCTTCCTAGAGGTGTTGAAGTTTAAAACAGTTAGATCTTTCTTTACCCAATCGCTAAAGTCTGGTCGTGCTGTATGCAATTATTTTGGCTATGAGCCTGCCTACACACTACAAATGTAGCACACAAAGTTGACATCATCGTTCACAAACACTCCCCTATTCACTGATTGGTTAGGCAAGATTTTGCCTGAGACAACCATGTCAATACAATCTCAGCCAGATACCTCTGTACAAAATGAAATGATGGTGAATGTCAACACTTCTAAGGATATGGGGACCAACCAGATCAGTTACCACCTGATATCACCATCTAAAAGCCACTGTGACTTTATATTGCATTGCATTACACTTAGCTGACACTCTGATCCAGAGCAACTTACAGTTATTTTTTTTAGCTACAGGGACAGTCCCCCTGGAGCAATGTGGGGTTAGATGCCTTGCTCAAGGGCACTTCAGCCATAGACGAGGGTGCAGAAGGGCACTAGTTGTTTACTCCCCCACCCACATTCTTCCTACTGATACGGGATTCAAGCCCATGACCCTCTGATCCCAAGACCAAGTCCCTAACCAATAATCCACAGCTGCCCGCCTTCAAGCTGACACACTGATGATGGCCTGACGTGGAAATGTTTTTAAAAGCATGAGAAAAAGCTTAGAGAGTGTGATTTCTTCTTATCCTACTTGACGTCTTTCAATCACACCCAAAGTATGGTAACAGTTTTTGTAGTCTGAGCACGCCTACTTTCCAAAACTAGAGTGGCACTTCAAGCTGATACACAACCCTAATTTTAAATGAGTTCATAGATGACTTTTTAACTTCCACAATTTACAATCTCTTTTGAAATTCAGCAGTAGCCTACGTGGCTCATAATATTGATAAGCACCGTTTTGATGACCTTCCTCCGATACAAACCCCCTTATAGTGGTAACAGGAGTCTAAGTACGCCCACTGCGGCTCTGCCTTGCATGCATTCTCCCTCCCCTAGCAAGGCTTTGTACATCAATGCCATGCTTTGCTGAAAAGCATGCTTATTACTTTGAAAACTTCAAAGGAGACCTTCAATGCTGTTCTGCTCTCTCTCCCTCATATCTTTTGTGTGTTTATGTAGCTTTTGTGCTTGTAAACAGTATGCTAAGTTACTCAAGACTCATCGAAGTAGACGTGTGAAAGAATAACTGTATTCCTCAGCAACTGTTTCTCTCAAAGGCTTAGATACACGTTTTTTGTAGGATGAGGTAAAATAAGGTAAAATAAACGTTGTACTTGTACAGTCCTTGACCAGTGTGGATTTCTGTTACCATGAAAGCAACACAAAAGAGTTGGCTTGTATGGTAATGGCTGTCTATTTCGAGTCTTAATTGATCTGTGTTCTCATTGTTAATCTTGTCGTAGGAGGACACATCTGCATCTCCGGAACCAGTCAGATCCGAACTGAAAAGCTGGCCGATGACACGTTTCACTCCAAGGCCAAATACATTTGTACAATTCGCGAAAGAGTACACTCTTTATACCACTCTTTGAAGCGATTGAGATATTTTGGTACACCATAGAAATCGTTTTGAGTATTGTACCCACTCAAAATAAGGATCCAAGGTCCATTTTGCAACCACTGAGCGGGCATAAGTTAAAGAGGCCCTACTTCCCAATAGAATGGGATGATATTGGGAGATGATGAAAGGAGAACCCTATTACAGCTTTTATGAAGTTACATTAACAACCAGACTGGTGAATTTCATCACCCAAAGAGTGCTATTATTGCTTGATATAATACACAGCCTGTGCATATATTATCAAAATTAAAACGTTTTTATGTATGTCAATGGTACAATATCCACCTCAAGTTACTGTTCTTACCTAAGGACATTGCCATGCAGGTGCACACATTCAAAAACTGTTTTATACCTTTACCTATTCTCTTTTTTAGTGTCTGAATTTGGCTTCATCCTTTAGTCTGAAGGAGGTTTTTTTTTTTCAGGTGATTCAGATGTTGTCTTTTTTACATTCCGTTTGCCTTTGTGCAGAGGTAAGTTAGGCTGTCTGAAGAGTTAACTGTTGCAAATGAGGCATGGCCAGAAGGGGGGAGGAAATCATTATGGTTTCCCATTATAATTTAGATTTACTCGGGACTAGAGGGCTGCGCCTATAGCCCCACTTTCAGGTCTGGTAATATAGTGATAAAAGCTCATTATCTCTGAACGTGTCGCTGTAACTAATGCCACGCCAAAATCTTCACCAGGCTGTAGCGTAAGGAGAGTTCAAATAGGCTGACAACACTCCCACTGGGGTTATGCCTTGCATGCTTTGAGTCAAAATCGTTACGTAACCCGTTATTTAAAATTTTGATCAGTAGATTTAGCATGCGACATTTCACAGAGACGTGATCATTACAATGTGGTGGTGTATTATTTATTTATTTATTTATTTATTTCTAAGCTTAGTCTCTCAGAAGGTAGACGACTGCTGGTCTGAAGTGTTTTTTAACGTTGACTGGGCAGTGGCGTTACACGCGACATCAGTGTGAAATATGAAGCACCAGAATGAAACCTTGACAGATTTAAATATATGTATATATGTATATACACGGTACCTCGCCCTCCTAAACTACGTTGTTGTAATCAAATCGTACTACCATATAATTCAAGCTTGACAGTTTAGCGTTGGTTCTGAATGAATGTTTCAGACACTGAGACATGATGGGGTGGAAGCACGCGTTTAGTAGGCTGTGGTCCAAGATGAGTCAGCTGTGCTAGCTGGCTTATTAGGAGCAACAGATAGCCTAATAACGAAAACATCCACAATCACACACAATGTATAGTACACAGCTTTTAAGGGACAGCTGTGTAGCTAATTATTATAGGCAAGCAGCGTGAGCAGCGGACTCGCGTTACTAGAATGTAAAACAGAGCAGCCAATCAAGGTTGTAGAATTGCAGATGCTTTCCTTATAAATTTTAAGAGGCAAATGTTTACTGCATTGCCTCTTAAAAAACACCGTTTGAACACAGTGATTTACGACAACTGCCTAGACAACCAACCCAATTACATCTAGTACAAGTTGTCTCACGCAAAACGACAGCCATTGTCAAAAAGCACTACTGTAGCCTTTCTCATGATAGGTCAGTACATGGTGAATCAAAAAAAGCTGTCGATATTGCCAGGCCTTTGGTGCGCTATTTCCAAAATAATGCAACTATAATTGATTGGAATAGAAGTTTTCCTGATTTTCAAGGTTATTCTCCGGTGTTTTGCAAAACACCTGTCCTCTGTGACAGATGTGAGTGAAACGCAGTTTGCTCGCTAATAAAACATTGCGTTTAGGCTATCTATAAGATATTCATTACAAACAGTCTTGCCTACATTACATGTCGCATTGCCAGGCGCCTTGCTAGATAGCACACAGACAGGTCAGCAACGCATTTATTTCATTGACTTTAATTTATTCCATTCTGATTTCCCATTCCATTATCTCGTCAGTGAGACCCAAGGTAGCCGAAATACAATTCTCTTGCCCGTTCCTCCATAAACCAATTCATATACTGGCGCAGAACATGGTGCCGATTATGGCAATGACAACACTGCATTCTCCGCCAGAACGGACTGTAAGCATCGATGCACTTTCCCAGCTGCCATAGCCTCCTGTGAGATATAACCTGTTAAACCCCCCGTGAGCCTGGGCTACATGCGAAAAAAAACACCCTGGCTGTCCTGTTACAGACATGACAACATTTTGCTTCACATGTTTTTACCTTCCTACACACCGGTTAGACTGCAATATTATTTATGACTGGCGAATGGGAAATACTAAAATGAATGTAGTCTCACCAAACCCCGATGCTTCGGTTCTCCTTGGGTTTCCTCTTCAGACTTGAGCTACTTTCTATTCGCAGCGGGCGCTGGTGAATGTTTGATATTGTTGCTTTTCTCGACCGTCTTTTATTTATTTTTTACGCCGTTTCCCTCATTTTCAGAACGTTAATCACCTAGAGGAGCTGGTAAAACTGAATTAAGGAGCCGTGAAGGAACGTTGGTATAGTTAAAGCCTGCCCTCTCCAACCTAACCTACCCTCCCCCGTTCCTCCCGTTCAGTTTGACAATATGAAGCGGTTCAGTTCAGTAGAAAAGTATTTAAAACCCGTCACTATAAAAACAACACGCACAATCAGGTACACCCCATTCAATGCTCGCTGTCACAGTCTAAAGCCACCAGGCGCGTCCGACTCTCTGGCTGCATGGCATAGGCTATGTGCTTGCTTTTTTTTGCTTTTGCTAGGACTGGATTTGCTAAAAAATAAAATAAAATAAATAAAACTGAAAAATAATGGAAATGACTTCAACTGTTCAGAATAAGATTCGGTAGCCAATCAGTCAAAACAAGTGACTAAAAATAATTCTGTCCTACTGTATATTGTAATAACTCACACACATACTAGCTCTGGCCTTGTTCTAGGGGGGGGGGGGGGTTGTACTGACACATTGACTAATTTGACTGGCAGATTTAACAGTTGGAACTGTAGCCTTCCAGCTGTTGATGAGGCTGACTAATTGTTGTGACCTCAAACGTCTGTGTTTAAACGGATGAATGGATTTGATGTGTTTGTCTGGCTTAAGAGGTGGCAGCGTTTCTTCAAAAAGCTTAGTTAGTATAGTTGTTAATTTATGACCAGATTTTTTTGCAACATCTGCGGCACCTGAACTAGTAGTCTTCTCACACTCCCTCTTGCAGGGGCACCAATAGAAATTGTGGGCCCCCTGAAAGATTTTGTGGGCCCCCACCCCAACAATATTGTAGTTCGCTGTGAAAGCTGTGAAGCTTTGGGCCCCCTTGAATCGTCCTGATTTACTGCCTTCTTAGCGGCACCCCTGCCCCCTTGGCAGAATTCTGGCTTGACATATTCTTTACTGACTGTGCCTGTCTGTTGTAGCTGCTTTCATGAGTTACAAATATGTTAAGAGAAAAGATTTTATCTTCAATGATCTTATTCATGTTTCAGCTAAGCTTTGTGCGTAAACGGTACTTATGTGGAACCTAAGTTTACTTTTTAATCACAAATTGCACTAATTATTGTTGAACCAAAAAAACTTATTTTAAAGAGTAATGACCATTTGTGGTTGTACACCACACTCTCAGCCACTAAGGTGTCAGAGGAACTCCCGTAAATTGTTAAGAAAAAAATCTCTGCACATTTAGATCCATGCAAAATGGATATGCAGTATACCTTGGTATGCCCTGGCGAAGGTCATTTGACTGAAAGCTTGGAGGTAAACACTTACGCAGGGATCTAAGTGTGCAGGGGTTTTCACTCACTCTGTTTGCTGTTTTAGGTGTTTGTGTGGCACCAGGCCCATTTATATATCCCTATTTGTTTAGCTTGTTTGACACCCCTGGATATTTGTGTTTGTTTCTTTTTTGGTTTATTCCCCCGGAGGATTTGGTGAAAAGCAAGATTGATGTGTCTGTGTGTGCGTGTGTGCGTGCGTGTGTGCGCATGCTGATGCGTCCCTCTAAAGTCATAGGCCCATTCCTGGAAATCATGCAGGCAGCATTTTATTTTGTTTGATTCTGTGTCTGATTTTATTTAAAAATATTTTTTTAAAATGATTTCCATTTAAAAAGAAAAACTAACTTACCGCATTAATCCAAAACGTAACTGAAATTACAATGGCGACACTGGAACAGAAACTTGAATCTTGCCGCTTTTCCCCCTTAGACTCTACTCTACACTATGAGAAGCACAGTCACTCAGTCAGTCTGACTAAAATACGGAGGAGGCTACACTCATGGGAAGCGGTTTATGTCACTTGTAAGCATCTGTAGTGAAGTTCACAGACAAGAGGAGGTCTGCATCTGTTGCCCTCCATTAACTCGATGGCCCCCTGAATCATTCCCCCCCTCCACCCCTCTCATCTGGGTCTTCTCTTGGCCGCCAGTGGAATCGGCGCTGTCAAAATCACGACAGAGATTGACCCTGCTGTGGAGAGAAAGTGCAGCTGACAATTGGCATTTCTGTTTTTTTTTACCCCCACAGCTGGTAGGCCTGCTGAGTGAAAAGAACCTATTGGTGGGAAGGACCTGTCACCGCTCAACTGTGTGTGTGTGTGCGTGTGTGTGTTTGTATGGGTATGTGTGTGTGTTTGTGTGTGTGTGTGTGTGTGTGTGTGCATGCGTGCGTGCGTGCGCATGGGTAGGTGCGTGTGTGCGCGTGTGTGTATGGGTATGTGTGTGTGTGCGTGCGTGCGTGCGCGTGTGCGTGCGTGCGTGCGTGTCTGTGTTAACAGAAGCACCACCCCACCTGGCAAAGGACCTCTTGAGGGACAAGCTGGCTCGACGCCAGAGGTATCAGGGGAGGGAAAGGGGCCTGGATCCCTTAGTGTGTCTTATTAGGAACTTCTAATCTCCAGGTTGGCCATTTGCCAGTATCTATAGATCCATCAAGCAGTTAAGTCTTCAGCAAGTAAAATCGAAATGGGAGCCAAGCATTACTAGTTCTGTCTATCTTACTACAGGGTGGAAACAAATTGGCGTTATCGGCGAGGCAGAGTCTCTGTGCTGAGTAGACTACCTGTTTGTGTCGCCATGCTTGTACAGTAGTTCAGTTGGACGTAGATCTTTGATAAGAATATAGCTATTTTGGGCTCATATGAAAAGGTAGGAGACTGGCAGATGTAAGAAAATGAGACTGTCTGTTTCTCCAGTCTGCAGCTGCATGTTAGTTTGCATTTGTTTTCTGTTCTAAATATGTCATTTACATTTTCCTGCCTCTATGTGAAAGAGAGAAAGAGAGAGAGAGAGAGAGAGAGAGAGAGAGAGAGAGAGAGTACTGTCCTTGCTATGAATCGCTTAAGTCTGATTTTAGATCTTCACATATATATTTCATCTTTTTCTCTTGACTTGAAATAGACTAATGAAAGTCTGTATGCAGTACATGACAGCACTTGCACATGCTGTCAATGGCAAGAGTGGTCTTGGTCTTTGATGACAATATTGGACTTGTATTGGCTTACATCATTTATAGCTTATTTCAAAGTGTGCCTCCGCAAAGATGTAGCTGCCTTGTAATCTTTGAAATGTGAATGCAGACACTAAAATCGTTTTCACAGATCTTTGGACATACAGTATGTGCGTAATAATAGCACAGACAATGGTGAAACTGTTAACTGGGTACTTTGAAAATGTGACATTTTGAGCAGAGTAAAAAAAAGGGATGATATCAAAAGAAATAAAATCACAGAGTAATGTAATGGGATTAATCTTTAAACAAGGCAATCTCAAGATCCCCCTCTGTTGCAGACAGCTGTGAAAATGCTCATAAATTTAAACTAATTCAGTTGCAGTTATGACCACAAAGTTTGTGTGCCGCAGCAGCAGCATCAGCATCAGCATCACTCACTTACAGCGCTTCATCTTTATGAGATTTGGCCATTCAGAGAGAAACTTTATTGTGCTAATGGGAGACCCTGGAGTTGTTTGAGATTGCTGCGGAATACGGTATATTGGATAAATCTGCTGTGTGTCGGCTTACTGGGTAAACATGTTCTTTTCTTTTCTTATGTCTTATCATTACATTACATTACATTGCATTAGACAGACGCTTTTATCCAAAGCGACTTACAAAAAAGGAGGACATAAGCAAACAGAGGTGTAAAGGGACACAGAGTAAGCAGACAACCTTTATACATACAGGGAGGTGCATGTGTCTGAATAGGTTTCCCAAGGCAGGGACACTACAGACATATGTACTTCCATATAGGGACAGGGAAAGAGAGAGTTGGTTTAGTGATTGTTAGTTTTGTTAGGAAGGGAAGCACTCACGGAAGACAAGTTTTTTAAAGGTAGGGAGGGATGTCGCTGTTCTTGTCGCAACTGGTAGGTCATTCCACCATTTGGGGACAACCACAGAGAAAAGTTTAGAGTGACCTCGCTTTGTGAGAAGCGAGGGTATAGATTATCAAAGCACCAACGAGGCAATCAGAACATACTCTGCTATTGAAACATTCAGACTGGTATTACTTTTAGAGCATAAATGAATAAATGTTAGATGTACTTTCAAATTATGTGCTTTAAAACATGTTTCAGAAACAGATAAATGGGGAAAGATGTCCACATTACTCACAGAGATATGCTGATAATGCATACAAATGACTTTTAAATAAGTCAAATATGACTACTCAGGAGAAAAACAATAAGACTGTGTATGTCTATCAGTATAGAAATAGCAGTTTATCATTTAATAAACACATGACAGGGGCAGCGTAAAACCAGGGCTGTGCACAATTCAGAATGGCATTGACTCTTAAATTTCAATTCAATGCTTGAGTTTAAATTTAAGTTGTACTTTCAACGGCGTTAGCAAATGGGACTGAGAATTACAGCTGGAGTCTGCATATAGCCCTGGGTAAAACAAAGAGTGGTTTATACTAAGATCACACAAAAAAATCTGCAGTGGGAGAGCATTCCCATGCATAAGTCAGGGCAGATAGGCTGCAGTCATAGTAGGAAGGATCCCATTTCACAGTAACGCCATGGATGGGTATTTCTCCATAAATGTTTTTCTGCTGAATCAGCATCAGGGGCTCAAGGACCTGTGACCCATGGCAAAGTAACAGGTAATTTTTCTTCGGGTATTGCCTTAAAACGGAGAACCTCATATGCGTTTTTCCCCCTCGTTTCTCATGTGTCGTTATGTGGCTTTTGTGTGTGTTAAACGATATGCGAAATTACAAACCCCTGGACCGCTCACCAAGGGGAACAGCCGTGTCCCACAGAGAATACTCCCCCCCCCCCCCCCCCCCCCCCCACACACACACACACATGCTCAGGAATGGATTGATGCTGTTTCAGCGGTTTTACTTTTCTCCCAATTCAAGGTGACATTACCTTAAATCGTGTGGGGAAGGAAATATATATTTTTTTTACTATTTTAGTCTAATAAATCAAATCAAACTAGATCCACACACCATTGAGCTCTATGCGGTATGGCTTTTTTTTTTTTTCAGATCCTGTGCCCACCTAAAATGGGAGTTGGGTGAGCAAGGTATTACACAGCATGATATACTGTATATTCTAATCAATCAATCCAAACCTTCACTTTTAATCTTTGCAGGACACCACAGCTTTAATGACCAACAAGAACAGATGATAAACTGACCAGTGACTATGTGTTTATTTACTATACAATATTATTTTATTTATTATATAGTATATAATATAGTATTTATTTATTATAGTATTGATTGATTGATTGATTGATTGATTGATTGATTCATTCATTCATTCATTCATTCATTCATTCATTCATTCATTCATCCATCCATCCATCCATCCATCCATTTATGTATTTTATTTATTTATTTATTTATTTTTGCTATTTTTCCATACTTTACCACCAGGAGAGCTACACGGTGACCTTCAGCACTTGTGTCTATTGACCTGTGACGGACTAAATAGGAAGCATCCAATACGAAATGCTTAAACATCCCTAAGGGACCACCAATTCATCACGCTCCCCTGGAGGCAGGCAGGATCTCTTTTTTTCCGGATCTTTCACCGGGATCCCAGCCTGCCTGACACATTTCCCATGGCCCTACGGACAGTATAATCCCACGGAAGCCCCTAGGAGATCTGGTGCCATCCCACCCCACCCCACCCCAAGCGTACATACATACATTACACCTGCACAGACATAATGGTCACATGTACTATGTTTAACGATCAGATTCCTCATCATGAGACGTCATGAAGACGAGAGAATGATCCGAGCCTGACAGATGAATTACACAGTGTGTGATCCCACGTGATTACCTGAGAGAGAGAGCGAGTGACACACACTTACACATTTACGCAGACCTATTACCTATTAGGGTTCCTTGTTGCAGAAAAATCATTTAGAAAAAAAAAAGAATGACAATGTCTTTCTCCTTGAGGAGGAGGACAGCACATGAGTGATACTGTAATAAAACATCTAAGCAGTTATAGTGTCATCTAGTGGCTGTGCCCTGTGTGTGTATGTTCCTACCCGTATGCTCCAGTGAAGGACAACTGCCTGACTAACACTGACACCAAGGTCCCCAGCTGTGCGTAGTATGCACTGCGTTTGGTGTTGACGTAGGCTACTGAAGTTTACCTCAGCCATTAGCGGAGCATTGAGAAATGGCTGTTAGAAGAGACTTTCGGCGAATTCAGCACATTCGCACACTCTTCTGTGCTGTGTGTGTGTTCGCCTAGATAGATAGATGAATAAATAAATAAAATACAACTGGTATTCAGAGACAGTCCTGTTAGTTTTAGTGTTGAACCGAACTGAAATTTACCACAGTAGTCGACCATGGTTAGCAGAGCATGAGCAATGGCCATAGAGAGCAGGTGCTTTTGTAGCTAAGCGTGTTCGCTTCGACAAATAAATACTGAAATAAATGAACAAAACTGCTATTTAGCCACAGTCTTGTTAGTTTTAGTGTTAGCTGATATTTACCTCAGTCCTCCCTAAGAGGAACTTTTCAGCAAGTTCAGCACATTCACAACAACTCCACACTTTTCTTTTCTCTCACTCTGTATTGTGCGTACACGTTCGCCCCAAAATAAATAAATATGTAAATAAATAAAGAAAACCGGTATTTAGTGTCAGTGTTTACTGAGGTTCCCTTATAGTCTGCAGTAAGCTGAGCATTGAGCAATGGGCATCGGAGACGCTTTCCAGCGAATTCAGCACTTTTACACACTCCACATGATCCGATGACTCTGTGTGTGTGTGTGTGTGAGTGTGTTTGTCTTGGTAAATAAATAAATACAACAAATAAATAATATAAAACAGTGCTGTGTAGAATTCCTACACAGCACTGAGTCTGTAAATGGCAATAAAACAAAGCTCCACTAAAGGAGCCATAATCAGTCCCACATTGTCTCGGGGGAGGGCTCTAAATCGATTGGCTGTTCAGGCAAGGCAGGAAAGGCAAGTTTAGTCATTTAGCATAAAGGTCTTCATCATTTTTCAAGCCTAGGCCCCTTTTTGCTTACATAAGCATGTAGCAGGGACCCCATGCTACTGTACATACAGCATGGCACTGGCATTGGTGTGGGTTTGCGCGGTGGTCTGGAGTGCCATGTATAGAAAACAGTCTGTAATGAAGTCAGGGACGGCACTAAAAACAGTTGAGCCCTATAAAAGAATGCAATAAATGCCCCCCTCCTCCTATTTACAATAATATTAACTGTGTCTGTGATGGAGTGACCATCACTAGAGTTGTGGGTGTGCTCTGACTGCCATCCCAATGAGCCTGGCTCTTTGGCGTTGCGGTCAGAGTACACGTTTGGCACCCGGGAGACCTGGGTTTCAATCCCGGTGGGGCGACTTCTCCTCCCCTTTGCTACAGTGTCCTTCAAGGATGGCCTGTCAAATGCTGGGCCCTAATGTGGATATAACACAGGGACCCCCCCCCCCCTCGCCCCAATATATCACATAGCATTGGCTAAAGCAGAGGTGTCGATCTTGGGTTCAGAAAGCAAAAACCCTGCCACAAATCCGATCCAACCAACTCTGAATCAGCTGATCGTAATGAGCACTCAAGACTCAGGATCATCTACTCAGTGAAGTCACCTGTGTTAGAAGGTAAACGTGGCAGGGTTTTTGCTTTCTGAACCCGGGATTGACGCCTCTGGGCTAAAGTGTGTCGATGGCCTAAAGTGCAATATATAAAAATACACTAATGGTATACAGACTGTAGAGCCGTAACAATAATGATCTTTGGTAAATGCATTACATTTTGCTATTGCTGGCCAATCTTGGGCACCTAATGGCCTAATGGTTACGGAGTTTGTTGGTTTGTGTGTACGTATACACAGGTTGGAGAATATAGGTCTTCCTAACCGATGACTTCAGCTGTGACCTAATGGTTAAGGTGTTGGTGTTGGGTTTGGAGGGTTGCAAGTTTAAATCTTGCACAGGTGAAGAAAATGTGAGTAAGGGGTCAGTGCTCTCCATCATTCATGGCTAAGGTGACATCTAACCCCACACCAGTCCATGGTCCAATTCTATGTAAAAAAAAAACATAAAGTATCGCCTGTATTCCTTGGCCTTCTTCCACTGAAAGTAAGAAAAAATGCCAACTACAGTGATCTGGGATGTTCAGGATAGCTCTAACATAACTAAGATGACAAAATGTCTCAGTGATGCCTTATATGTTTTCGAGAGTGTTATGTCTTGTGCATTATTTAACATGTAGGCTATTTTAATTAATCCAAGTCTGTGAAATGTATCTCTGTATGGTGCCATTGTAGTCCCCCTGTGTTATGTCTCCACCAAGTTTCCTCAGCGAGGCCTTTTGTTGTCCGCAGCCTTTGTTATAGTGCCTCCGCTCCCTCCTGCAAGAGAAATTAAGACTTTTTTCTTTTGTACAGATAGAAGTTTGGGGGGTTCTCTTGGAGATACATGAACTAGGGATTGTCGAGTGTTTTAATTTCTATGATGAGGAAAGAAAGTCCATAAAATAAGCAAATTATGATATATATATATATATATATATATATATATATATATATATATATATATATATATATTTTTTTTTTTTTTTTTTTTTTTAATATATATTTTTTAAATGTTATTAATTTGACTGTGTTTTGCTAAGAACATTACTTAGCTAACACATACCGTAAGGCCTGAGAAGGCAGAAAGGCTGACAAAATGCTATAAAACAACAATCGTTGCTTTCTGCATTATTATCGATAAATTATTTCATGTAGGGTCATGTGCAAATTTTAAACAATATTTGGTAACACTTTCTATAAGGCTTGTATTCATAACACTCTATAAACACATTCATAAAGGGTTATAATGCCTTCATAAAGCTTTATAATGGTTGAAATTAGTATTCATAACTATTTATACATACTTGTGACTACACTTGTAGGCAGATGAAGCTTTATAACCAAGAATGCACTGTGTCACATGACATACCATTATAATGCCTTAGGAGTACATGAGTATGTATAAATAGTTATGAACACTTACATATTGTATGAATGCATTATGAACCTTTATGAATGTGGTTATGGAACCTTATGAATACAAGCTTCATAGAAAGTGTTACCCAATATTCTTTACACGATTGCTTCCTCGTTCTACAGCTCTACATTTAGTGTAACATACCGTTTAGCATTAGCATGCCATTCTGCACAATGTCCATCACAACATTACACATATCTTCTATAGTCAAATAAGCAACTTATGATATATATATATTTTTAAATGTTATCATGAATTTGACCGAGTTTTGCTAAGGACATTACTTAACCAACACCTGCAAGCAGAAAGGTTGAAAACATGGTATAAAACACCAATCGTTGCGTTCTGTATTATTGTCGATAAATTATTTCATGTAGGGTTATGTGCAAATCTTAAACAATATTCTTTACACGATTGCTTCCTCGTTCTACAGCTCTACATTTAGTGTAACATACCGTTTAGCATTAGCATACCATTCTGCACACTGTCCATCACAAGATTACACATATTTTCTATAGTCATCAAAGGCCAACTGGGACAAACATTGCTGATACCATACTTTACTCTGTAAGCCTTTATTTGTAAAAATCAGTTGGTTTAATTATAACCTTTTGTACCACGTAATGTTAACACTTTGTATTGGTAGAAAAAAAAACATTTTGCTCAAACACATAGAAAAACTGATTGACACTCTTACATTAATTGGCACTGACAAAAATACAACCTTGTACTTTACAAATGCTCGAATTCATAAAGACAAATTAAACCGAAACCACATTATATCAAAAATAATATAACAAGCACAAATGAAAAACCTGATGAAAACAAATTTCACAGTAGAAAAAAGATAAATATATTTTAGGGCATGATTTACTGTAAATATAAATATATGTCATTTAGATGAGAAAACAACATAAGTTACAATTACTAAAATAATACAAGAAATACAGGCAACTATAAGTGAAATAAAACCATACTCAGTGATGACAAAATGTTCGGTTCTTTTTTTACTTCTCCTTTACATGTGCTTGACTCTCCTTGTTAAATGAGAGTAAAGGCCCCTTGGCGGACTTTAAGGGGCGAACGGATGTCACCTAGCCTGCTAAACCAGCCCCACATACTTCACTTCATTTAGGACAGAGGGTCTGGCTGTGGTCTCATTGACATGGTTGTCTCAGGCAGCATCTTGCCTGACCAATCAGCAAACAGAGAGAATGACGACCAGACGTTAGCAATTTGGTGAAGGCAGATCCAATCGTTTTTAAGCTTCAGTGGAGTCTACATCTCCAGGAAGAAAATGTTCACTGATTGGTCAGGGATGCTGCTGCCTGAGACAACCATGTCAATGGAACAACAGCCAGACCCTTTGTATGAAATGAAGTGAAGTACGAGGGGCTGGTTTACCAGGCTAGGTATTATCCTCCTCCTCATTGAGAATAAGGTTTCCTTTTATTTTTCTTTACAAGGAAAAGTCAGCTACTTCACTGAGACAGTTTTTCATCTGTTCTCGTATTTTTTTTTTTTTATAATAAAATCACCTACCTCACTCGAACATACAGTAGGTTTCCATTTTTTTTTACTCTTTGACATGAAAAAGTCACTCACATCCGGACAAACCAATACCATTGTAAAAGACATGTATATCAATGACCAACATGTTAACCCATAGCCTTGATTAAGGACTGGTGTTATCACTATACGCTACACCTTTCTGAGGGCTTGGTGGACCACAGTATTTCTACGTATCTCTGTCACTTCCATTCAAAAATGGATTCATTGCTCTCCGTTTCTCATAGTTTTACAGTGCTCGTCTTGTTTTTATTTTATTTTTATTTTATTTTTTTTATTATTTTTAAATGTCTGTCCGTGATGCAAAGTAGCCTACATTGAGAGGAAACTGCTATCCCTTTTGTCGCGTCTTCATACTGGTGTCAGGTGATGCAGAGGTTCAAGATAGAGAAATATCAAAATAAACCTTTCCATGAAGGCATGCAAAACAAAAGCGATATCTTTAAACTTTAGCCTCTCGCCCCCCTTTTTTTCGTAGATTTTGTTTTCTGAAGGATTCTGGTGCTGCAAAAGCTGTGCATGCCATTACCAGTGAATCTAGCTGCTATTACAAACTGTTTTTTTTTTTGTTTGGTTCATGCAGTAAGAAATATAAGTGAAAGATATATATTTACAGTACAATACACATGTAATTACACATATACACAAAAGGCAAGAAAATTCACATTGAAATCAATCATTCGACACATTTTTTGCACTGCCTACTCCCACTCCATAAAATGAATGCTGTCAAGGAGAAAAAACACACTTAAATGTAAACAAAACCTCTTGCATCATGGAACAAGGTATGCAGGTAGTTAATTTTGCACAGTGTTGACGTATGACCCAATGATGTAGATTCACATGAAAAAGGAGAGAGAGAGAGAGAGAGAGAGAGAGAGAGAGAGAGAGAGAGAGAGAGAGAAGAGAGAGATGGTTCTACTGACTGCGAGCTTGAATTCCTATTATCAGAGCACAGCTTTTGCCCCTCCCCAAACATAGCAAAAACAAACAAATAGATAAATAAACAACTCAGTACATATTTATCCATCTATCTTCACACACATAAATAGAAATATTAATGATTCAGACAAAATGGACCAGATACAGTATAAGTGTGTAAGTGTTCATTAAGATTGAACTCAAAATTTGTAAAAAAATCTTTAAAAAAAACAAGGGTACACAGGGGTGAGATATAACTTCTTAATACTTTTTGTTTTATAATTGCGTGTTCACAAGTGTTGATTAGGCCTTTGGGTATCAAGATTATCAAGGCTTCCTCTTGTCATATTTTGGATAGGATATCACAGGAAACTTTCAGAATTAGAGCGAGAATTCTATTCTAGAATTAGAACTCTCTTCTCATGTTCCTGAAGACAATTGCAGACATTTCTGCACTCTTATGTATTCCAAAGACATCTCACAATCCAACAAAGGATTGAAATCTTTAAAAGCATTTCACACTCTGTTTTCCTACAAGAGCATACAGAAATACATTTTGTTTTTAAGCACTAAAAAGGGTTTCACAAACAACATCAGTCTGAGCATGTGCTGTGCTGTGCTGTGTGTACCGCTGTACTACTTTGAGTTTTCCAGGACAGAGGTCCTTATCTTTGTATTCTCAAAACTGCTGTAAAATGATTTTACAAAGAGGAGTGACAAAAAACTCATTAATTCATTCTACGCACATCCAAGTCCACAATCCAGCTCATGTTGTCAAGGGGACTGAGGCAGTTGTTGGCATCGATAAAACCAAGACGACTGGTTATGGTTGTGTATCAACAACCAACAGTCCTGGGTGGCACACATATTAATGGTGTTGGGCCTATACTGTGAACAGTGAATTTACCTTGAGTGGAGGCACACAAGCAGATGTCTGGTCAGCTTGACCTGAGATTGTAGCACAAACTCCATCCATCCAACCATCCATTCATTCCACAAGCAACTTATTTCATTAACAATGTTCTGGTCCTTAGACCGCAGGAAAATAACCTGATAAAGGTCTTAAGGACCAAAGCGTTGTGTGTTAATTACAATAAGATGCATGTGGAAGGGATAGTGTGGAGGTTTACACTACAATCTGAGCTGTAGACCGGCTTGTCATCTCCAATGTGCACTGTAAATCCAGATAAGTTAATACAACTCAAAACTTTTGATGTAACTGATTACGTCAATAGTTTTGAGTACATTAACTATATATTTTAATTTAATTAATTTAAAAGTTAAATTACATGAATTTTGTACTTAAACTTTTAAATTAACTTTAATTAAAATATATAGTTAATGTACTCAAAACTATTGACGTAATCAGTTACATCAAAAGTTTTGAGTTGTATTGACAATCCGGGTTTACAGTGTGCCTGTTTGTAAACCGGTGTGCAAAAGTTTCAATCTCTTACTGTACATTTTGTCAGCTTGATTTGCCACTTAGTCAGGCCAATGGATCAGGGGTGCCGCTAGAAATTGTGGGCCTCATGAAAGAAAATAATTTTGGCCCCCACCCCAAATCATAGTCCTCTGTGGGCCCCTGTGAAGCTCTGGGCCCACTGAATCGCCCTGATCCACCCGCTCTGAGCGGCGCCCCTGCCAATGGTCACACCACCAATCCAGCTTGACTAGTCAGCCATTTTGATTTCTCTAATGCCACTACAGGCTACACACTCATCTGATGACATGACATGGATGGCTAAGATTCCTGCAAAAGGCTCCACGTGAACCGAATGAACTTTGTGCTGTGAGTGTTGTCCAGCAAACCTATTTGTCTAACATAATGACATAAGCTTTGTTCTTACTAAGGGACACACAACAAAAAAAGAAAACAGCCTATTGGTGATGTTCACTAGACTTCTAGTCACCGGACGTATAGTGACAGTACAGACACCAGATTTGTAGTGACAGTTGAACGAGTCGTACAGCTGACGGTACAGGATTTCATGACTTTTTTTCGGGCTACCCAGGTGATCAGCCAAACTGTGAACACCTCACACAATGAATGTAAACCAAACACCTGTGGTTTGTCTGATTTGGTTCAATAGCCAAATTTGTAAAAACACATTTTTACGGAGGTAAATACATATCTTACTTTTGTAAATGGCAAGGCTATGTATGGTTTTTTATCTACACAGTTACGATACCCTGATCTTATCGGCAAGGCTGCTTACGTGTGCAGAACTACTCCTACTGTAAGTGATTTTCAAAACTTTGTACCAAATATCACCCCTTAACTTGACAAAAAGTACACTGATACCAGTGACAACACTGAAATGTAATTTTGGGGGCCGCATCGAGTATAAAAGTTTCTCAAGACTATGACATTCACTTTATGAAAGTGTATCAAACCCTCTGGATTCTTTCCCCCCCAAATTCCCTCAACATAAGGTGCACACCTCCGAATACACTCCTCCGTAGTTATAAACAGGGCACAGTGATGACCAACCCGGCTCCAGACGCTACAATCCAGTACCATGTATTTGTTCTAGCCATTCACTACATCAGCTGATTCTTCAAAAGCACAGCTCGTCAGCCAGGTGAAGAGTTAATTAGCAAAAATCATCTGTAATCATCACACAGGTATAACCTGGTGATTTGGAGTACATGGTACTGCTAGGCTGCAGCTGCGGTGAATCTAGGTTGGCCATCACTGGCAGTGTGTTGGGCTCAGAAACACAGGGTTAGTAAGGAGGGAACGCAAGGCCATATTTTTGCTGGGGAGGAGTCTCCCAAATCTCACAGTATGCCTGACTTTAATACTAGCTTGGGTGTGTTTTTTTTGAGTCTGTAAAGGTGAAACTAATGACAAATGTACTGGGGAGGATATACTAAAAAAAGGTGGTTAAGTCATAAACCTGGTTTAGTTAACCCTGTGATAGTTATTAAGCTGTTAGTAGAAGAGCTTAGGGCTTCATATGCCAACTGGCTGCTGTTCCTCCTTCAAGTTTACGACTACCTCTGGGTTACATAAACCGGGCTTGTCACTTCACCACCTTTTGTAGTAAGCTGCCCTGGTCAGCTCAATCTCAAACAGGAAGCTGTGTTAGTTGTGGGACACAAAAGTCCAGGTCATGAGTGTTTCAGTCTGAACTAGAAGTTGTGCTCCTTCATTGTTTCAACACCACAGTCATCAGTGATCTGCTACATAGATTGGGTGTGGTCGCCTATAATATGAATTACATATTTGAGATAAATATGAATTCATTTATATGACCAAGAGAGTGGACCATCAGTCACACTCCTCTACACAGTTCCATATTGATCTATCTTATCCAGTAGACAGAAGCTTAAGAAGTACAGTGCTTGATAAACTAGCTAAAGATCTCTCACGTGGGGTAATGCAGAAACATGCTGTGTTGTGGTGACGTGACAAAGGCTCTGCATCCATTCCCTCACAAGGCTACTAATCTTCCATCTTTACTGTCTTTTTGTCAACGACTCTGCAATAAGAAATATAAATTCGAGAAAAAAAAAAAACGTAATAACTTTTTTTCGGCTCATGGTAGTTTTCCTTCCACAATGCTCGTGACAGAGCAATTAGGAAAGTTGCTGATACACTGACCCTTCCTTCCTCGACTCTCGCTGATTGGGTAAAAAAAAAAACAAAAAAACAGCTCACAGAGACAAAATAAATTTAGACAGATAGATAGATGACATACTGGGGGAAAGGATGAGGGGGGGGGGGGCGCATTAAGTTAAGTTAGCACATGGGGGGGTGTAGCAATGCTGAGCCTGTGAGAGGCTCCGTTTAAAAAACACATAAGAGAGAAGAGCGAGACCTGAGATTAACTTGGCACTTGGTTTCGGCGGGATATATAAGCGCTGCTGAAAAAAGAGCTCCACACTCTAAAAGTCCTCTAAAAAGTCCCTAAAAAGTCCCTTTCTGAGCTCTCTGTGGCTCTCAAACAATCGTGTGTTATTCCGCCCAGGTGATAGGATGATAGCTCTCCCATGGCACGATACTGTCTAAAGTGAGCTACAAGATACAACCAAAGGAGAGACAGAGAGAGTTTAAAGAGAGAGACAGAGAGAGAGAGAGTTGAGAGAGTGAGAGAGAGAGAGAGTTGAAAGAGAGACAAAAAGAGAGAGTTGAAAGAGAGAGAGTGTTTTGAGAGAAAGAGATAGAGAGAGAGTTTTGAGAGGGACAGAGAGACAGAGACAGAGATTTGAGAGAGAGAGAGTGCAAGAGAGACAGAGATACAGAGACAGAGATAGAGAAAGAGATTTGAAATAGGGAGTGCGAGAGAGAGACAGAGAGACAGAGATAGAGAAAGAGATTTCAGAGAGCGAGATAGAGAGAGAGAGAGAGAGAGGGAGAGAGAAAGAGAGAATGCCGCTCTGATGAGGGCTGCCACAGATACTGAGATTATCTTCTTCATGAAACAGCAGCAGCAGTCAGACAAAAAGGAAACATTACAACTGGCCAGGTGCCAATTACTGGTGAATCACAACGTATGGTTGAGGCTGAGAACCAAGAAAATAAAGAAATACAATTAAAATAAACAAAATAAAATAAATAAAAAACTACAACACAACAGGCACCACATCAAACATGTATTGTAGGCTTTTTGGTACTTAGTTCATGGCTTTTGTTGTATGCCTTCTGTTGCCAGGTAAAATCTAGCTTCCTGATTATTCTGCTGTCACTTGTTTTGGGGACGAGAGTCGATCCACAAGAGTCGTGACATCAGAAAGGGATGGGTGGGGGTTGCTGATTTTTTTTTTTTCTGTGTGAACGAGGGTGTCCAGAGGGCAAAAGTGAAGTGACCTATCTATCACTACCTCTCTCTAAAACCTGCTGACGAAGTAAGGACACCTCTCTTTCAATTTCAGTTTCAGGCACATTTAACAGGGACTCTGTATAACACCACCTCTAGAAGGTATGAAAATATGTTACGAATGTGTTTCACATAAAAACGGCATTTGTATTCCCTGTTTTTTTTAACGGCGATACGTTTTGATACACCTTTATTTCTTGTTGATAATGGAAATTTCAGGCCAAAGGTCCAAGAAAATCTTTCTTTTTGCTGTCATTCTAAATACCAAGTTAACGTCCCTGAACTTTCCAATCAGATAAATTAAACAAACAAACAAACAAACAAACAAACAAAAAAACAGACAAATACGATACTGCATCAGGTCGATCATATCAGGATCCAGTGCAGAGCACAGCATAACTGGTGCCAACCGTGATACCAAAAAAGAATACTGATTTACCGAACACTAGGTTATGAATGGTTTTGTAACTCACAGATAAACGAATAAGACATTTAAGGTCTCGTTAGTGCTACTGAAGGTTGTCATGACACTGTTCTAAGCACAAAAAAAATCCATGGTTCATGATAACGTACTCAAATACAGCCAGAGGCGCTGGTCCATGCGAGTTTTTAAAACTCGAAAATCAAAAAGCAAAACAAAACAAAATCCAAAGAAGACAAAGAAACATGAAGGAACTTCTTCATCAACATGCTTCCCCTTTACCAGACTGTTTCCATGTTAGTCTATGTCACCTTTTTTTTTCATTGCAAGGACATTGTTGACCAAATTAGAACTCTTTGGAAAAAACTACCAAACAAAGAAACGATCGACGAAGCAAAGAAATACGTAATCCATTTGACATTTGCTGTACAGAGTGGAGGGGGGTGGGGGGTGGCGGGGGTGGTGGGGGGTACAGATGTAGAGCTCCATGTCTTTTTCCATAGGAAATGGGTTCAGCTGGGGGCTTGAGGTCTGAGTTTACTATCGAAAGGATGGGGGGAAAGGATTCTGCAAAAAATCTTTCTTTTTTTTGTTGTTGTTTTGTTTTGATTTCATGAGCCACAGTCTGGACTGCAGAGTACTGTAAATATTAATAAAAGCCAGCGATACTCTCCAACATGTCCTTTTTGTCTGTTTTTTTCCTCAAGATCTCTCTTTTCTTTTAGCAAAAATACCATGCAGTCGAAAGTTCCCAGGCTCCTGAAAGGGGATTGTATCTTTTTCGGTTTTATCCCAGAAATAAAAAAAACAAACACTCAAAATGTTTTTTTTTCATAATTACTCTTAAACATTCAAGTCGTTATATTAATAGTAGTTTTTACACAAGTCTTTTTGACACACAAATGTGTGTATATATATATAAATATATAGAAATATGCATATACATATGTCTCAATGTTTTATGTGTATACACATTTTTCCAATTGTATCAAACCCAATTAAATGTGCTCTCAAAATATCACCCATGTTTCCTTGAAGGCTGCATATCAATTCACATAGTACAACCAGTAGATTAGGTTGAAGAATCCAAAGGTGATGGGGAATATTACCCGGGACCACTTATCAATCGTGCTGACATCGGCCAGGTTCGGAATCTTGAGCTTCAGCTTCGAGGAGCGTCTGCGCAGTCGACAGTTAGCCCGGCTGCGCATGGTGGCGCGGTCCAGCGAGTGGTGGCTGTAGCCGTCCCTGGTCGCCATGGCCGACATGGGCTTGCGGAACTGCACGCCGCTGCTCTCGATGGACATGACGGAGTGGCGGGAGTCGCCCACGCTGCTCCCGATGTCCGACGCCAACACCTCGTTGTTCATGTCGAGAGTGGTGAGAAGAATATTTCCATATGGATCGACCTTTGGGAAAAAAACAGGGGGAGCAAAAATGACTAAACATTGACAATCTAAGACAATCGAATGTATGGTAATGTCTTGTGTACTGATAAAGCTACATATTCAGCTCTGGAAAAAAAAGGACCACTTAAAAGCTATCCTGTGTAAGATTCCCCACGAGTGATAAGGTTATGTATCACAATAAAAAAAACAAAAGCTGTATTTACTAGTGTTGTCCCTGGTTGGTGCCTACAGTTTCAAAATGGTTAAACAACATGGCAGCCAACATTAAGCTTACCATTCCTTTGTATATATGTAAATGGCAAATTAAAAGTTTACAAAACCAGTTTGCTGGTGGTGGTAATTACCCATTAATGAGCCCATAATAATGAATAGAAAAAATGTATATTTTGTAATTAATCACCTTAATAAATTTAATTAAGAGTCTTTTCCAGGGCTCTCTATAGAATTGCAATATTTTTAGAAAGCATTATTCTTCGTAATGATGTTTTGCATAGCATATTTATGCATCAGTGCACAGTGAAGCCTAGAATGATCTATGGCTTAGCTACGATGAGTCCTTCGAGCACATGCATACCCCAACTTTTCTTTGCTCCTCCATATAGAGATTCCTCCGTTGCGCATATGACCTGAGGGTGTTGCTTTGAAATGGTGCCGACAAGGGATCCTTTGAGGAGACACAAATTGATGAGAACGTTAAAACCCATACAATGGGACACACACATACATACACATACACATATATGCACACATGCACACACACATGCGCGCACACAAACACACACACACACACACACACACACACACATACACACACACACATTTCTTTCTTACCTTAAGAAATAAATCACAGTGTGTATGAACATGAGGAAAAAAAATTGGCAGCCAAAGGCAAGTTTTCTGCCAGTGTTTAAAACTATTTATGCATCGTGGCTTTATGGATGCATACATTAACGCAGCCGGAGTGCATAAATGATAGCCAACTACTAGACATCAGTCAGGCACGACTGAGACGTGATAAAGCACACTTGTAAATCTGATTGTCACAACAGCAAATAAACTGTGTCTGAACATATCTTTGTTTTTACATTTACATGTTTAGTACCTAGTTCTTGAGTTTGGAAATGGTTGGTGAGAAGGAATGTGACTGCACCAAGTTTGAGCCCTTCTCCTTCGACCTTGAATTGCCGCTGTTCCCACATGTCTTCCTCCACCCATCCACCCCACACCATCTCTTCCAATGCCCACAACACCATCTGTGAAGCTCCTCAGTGACTACTGAGCAACGGGCTCAACTCCATATACATGCAGTGATGGAGTGCCATCACCAGGTTGGGAGGATGTGCTCTGACTGCCATCCATTCTAATGAGCCTGGCTCTTTGTCATTGTGGTCAGGGTGCATGTTTGCTTTCCCAGGGATTAGGGGATTCAACACACACACACCCCCCCCCCCCCCCTGGTGAGGTTACTGCCTGCTCACATTTCACCACACACCTTGTGCTCCCACACATTAGCACCATGACTCACCTCACCTGATCTGCGTAACATCAGGTGATGATACATGGGGCAACTTTTTTGGGGCAGTGTTGCTGGGACACCAACATGTGGGCACCTAATATTCTGATTGGTCGAGCACTACATAGTTGCCTGCTGCTGTTTGAAAGTTCTAAAGATAAATATGTGTTGGCTTATATTAGTGGGGAAAGTGCAACCCAAACAGCATCATCTGTTAGTAACAGTGGCCAGCAACATTGCTGGTGTGTCATCAACTTTACACCTCAACCATACTTGGAAAAAAAAACATACTTGGGAAAATATAGTACGCAAGATGGCCGTCTAGTGCTGTCAGATAGATATGCATTGGAATCAATGAAGCAATTTACACTGGCAGCATTGTAAGCATATTTTCCATGCTTCAGTTCAGTTCTATTTCTGGGGTGCAAGTCAAGCACACGCATACTGAAAATGTTCCCCTGTCATTGTTACATCACATCATAAAAAGTTCAGGTTGAACTAAAGGCTATGTCTTGCTTGCAGTATTAAGTCAGCATTGGAGGGACCAAATTAAACGACCTGGGGCGTAGTTGTGCTCAGTGCTGTCCTCATAAGTCATGGCTGGCCTTACAAACAGACCAACCACACTAGAACAAAGCATGCCAGGAATTATTTTATTTCTGTGGCCATCTGGTTAGCATCCTCTGGACGTTTTAATATTTCCTGATTATTTATTGAGTTTTCACATTATTGAACTATATATTTTTTTATCTATGTATTTTTAGAATCATTATTTATTAGGTCTGTGTTTAAAGTAGTGGGAGTGCCGTCATTGTTTGTCTGTGTTGTGTAATAGTGTGTCTGTTGCTGTTCTGGGGTGCGTTTCCCAAACAACGACGGATGTTAGCATTTGAACCACCGTTGTCCGTAGTAGGTTCAAACGACACAACAGTCCGATTCCGACTGTTTCCCGAAACTCTCCAACTACCTACGTACAACGTAAGTCTGAACTATGTTAGTTTGGACTTCTGTCGTTGAAACTGCAAAGTATCCAGATGTGTCGGAAGTGCTCGGAGAGTATTCGGATGCATTCGTTGCGGGGAAGCAGAAACGACACCACGACAGTAAGCAACAAAAACGTAGCCTTATTTCAATTCAGCCGGTATGTAGGCTGTGACAACTTCAGCAACTTAGGAAAATGTTCCCCAACACAATCATGTCCCTTACTCATTAAAAAGCAGTGACTGAATACGTTTGTAAACTGTATACGTTTGTAATGATATAATCGTATATTTCATTTATGCTACCCTACATAGGTGTGCATATAAATATAACCAAGGCCACCAGCTACTCATGTGACACGATGGTTGAGTGGTTAGCTCGTCAACCCACTATGCAGACTTTCTCCCTTTTTCGGAGAGATACGGGTTCGAATACTGCTAAACCGTAATCAATTTGAAACACGTGGAATGGCCTTGATTGTGGATCTGTGAACCGTGATCATACTCTACATCACAGTATTAAAAACGACCTGTCAAATCAGCCAATAACTTTAATAATCCAACATCATCTTGCAACAACTTTTGGTGTGTTGTGGGGTGAATTTTCTAGCGTCTTTTTACATGACCTGGCAAGTGCCAGGATGAAAATGAAGTGAATTAAAGTAAAACCATTCATGCAGTGGGTGGCGGTAAAGCATTGAATGGTGCCTAATCTGACCCAAGACGGCCAAAGGTGACGAGCAAGACGTCACGTGTACAGAAACCGACATAAACAATGGTCTAACGACAGGTCCATGCTAATCGTTCGAACTATACAGTTTAACGATGGAACTTCCGATGGATCGTCCAGACTTTGCTGTTGGGAAACACCTGCGTCGTCGAACGATCCATCGGACTAATGTTGTTGTAAACATCCGTTTTGTTGTGTCGTTCGAACGATGCTGTTGGGAAACAGTAGTGTCGTTAGTCCATCGTTCAAACCTACGAAGTTGCTAAGGAAGTTAGCAACGACGGTTTTGGGAAACGCACCCCTGTATTTTTCTTTTGTTGTTGTTGTTGTTGTTGTGTCCTGATTTTCTTCCAGACCAGGGGTGCGTTTCCCAAACAACGACGGATGTTAGCATTTGAACCACCGTTGTCCGTAGTAGGTTCAAACGACACAACAGTCCGATTCCGACCGTTTCCCGAAACTCTCCAACTACCTACGTACAACGTAAGTCTGAACTATGTTAGTTTAGACTTCCGTCGTTGAAACTGCAAAGTATCCAGGTGTGTCGGAAGTGCTCGGAGAGTATTCGGATGCATTCGTTGCGGGGAGGCAGAAACGACACCACGACAGTAAGCAACAAAAACGTAGCCTTATTTCAATTCAGCCGGTATGTAGGCTGTGACAACTTCAGCAACTTAGGAAAATGTTCCCCAACACAATCATGTCCCATACTCATTAAAAAGCAGTGACTGAATACGTTTGTAATGATATAATCGTATATTTCATTTATGCTACCCTACATAGGTGTGAATATAAATATAACCAAGGCCACCAGTTATTCATGTGCCACGATGGTTGAGTTGTTAGCTCGTTAGCCCACTATGCAGACATTCTCCCTTTTTCGGAGAGATACGGGTTCGAATCCTGCTACACCGTAATCAATTTGAAACACGTGGAATGGCCTTGATTGTGGATCTGTGAACCGTGATCATACTCTACATCACAGTATTAAAAACGACCTGTCAAATCAGCCAATAACTTTAATAATCCAACAACATCTTGCAACAACTTTTGGTGTGTTGTGGGGTGAATTTTCTATCGTCTTTTTACATGACCTGGCAAGTGCCAGGATGAAAATGAAGTGAATTAAAGTAAAACCATTCATGCAGTGGGTGGCGGTAAAGCATTGAATGGTGCCTAATCTGACCCAAGACGGCCAAAGGTGACGAGCAAGACGTCACGTGTACAGAAACCGACATAAACAATGGTCTAACGACAGGTCCAAGCTAATCGTTCGAACTATACAGTTTAACGATGGAACTTCCGATGGATCGTCCAGACTTTGCTGTTGGGAAACACCTGCGTCGTTGAACGATCCATCGGACTAATGTTGTTGTAAACATCCGTTTTGTTGTGTCGTTCGAACGATGCTGTTGGGAAACAGTAGTGTCGTTAATCCATCGTTCAAACCTACGAAGTTGCTAAGGAAGTTAGCAACGACGGTTTTGGGAAACGCACCCCAGATCAGAGTTTAGTAAACACACCTCATTCACCTTCATCCTAAACACACATAGGAAGCACACACACACACACACACACACACACACACACACACACACACACACACACACACACACAACTTCACTGTAAGCCATGCACTCTTCACACACTTCATCCTCTAGTCTAAACCACAACTGCACTCCCCTCCACACCTCAGATTCCATAATTAAAATCATAAATAGCTGAGTTAACATCAGACAGTGAGGAGATGACCTACACGCTCGAGGTAACCCTCATGAACATCTGAAAGTATAGGAAGTATGTGTGTCAGTAGTGTCCCTGCTCCAGGAAACTTACTTAGGCACATGCATCTCCTTGTATGTATGAGGGTAGTCAGCTTACGCTGTGTTCCTCTATACCTCTGTTAGCTTATTATGTCCTCCTTTTTGTAAGTCGCTTTGGATAAAAGCATCTGCTAAGCATAATGTAATGTAATCTGGCTGGATAGGGGTCACGACAACAATAACAACTTGGTACTTAATACCTTGAAGGCAAAACTGAATGGTCACTGACCTAAGGGAAAGAAGTGGACAATCCCCTCCCCCCTCCATACGCATGGAAAAGTAATGGGAAATTTGGGAACAACCTGGCCATGTGGAGTCACTGGTCCCTAATATATCATATTCATAGTGACAACACGCAACTATTTATCAGGCTTCACTAATCAGCAACAAGAAAATTGAATGGTTGGAGATATGAAGATTTATTTTTAATGTATAATCAATGGTTTCATTTTATTGATTTTTTATAATTATTCATTGACCCAGGGTAGCACCCGATCAGGCAGAAGTAATTAGTGGACGTGAAGTCATTTTTTATCAGCCAACCACCATATTTCAACCATACCTTAGCAATGTTCACATAGAGCACAGTAAATGTGTTGTTAGTGTTGCAAAACAAAACAAAAAATGAAAAAGAAAAAAAAACTGCTGTTGTCCACTGCTTTAAATATTTCTGTAGAGCAAATACTTTTTTAAAGTATATTTTTTGCCTTCATTGTGACAGGACAGAAAGTGAGTGGGAGAGAGAGAGAGATGGGGTAGGGTTGGGAAATGACCCAGGCCGAATTCAAACCTGGGTCCCCATGGGCACTTGCCCATTCATGGTATGGGTACTCTACGCACTGTGCCACAGCACCCCCAGCAAATAATATTTACACTAATAATATAATATATTATATTATAATATACACTAATATACAACTACCCCTACAGCCCAGCACTGCCCTGGCCAGCCTCTGGGTGTTACTACTGTTCCAGATCTTGCCCATGTCATCAAAGTAGCAGAAGGATTCCGCCAAGTTATTAGATTAGCTTAGCTTCAGGTCATGCGTGGCGAACTGTGCTTGTTGCCAACCTCGTTCCACATCAATGAAATTAGGATCCTTTTGTGTCAGAAAAAGAGAAAAAAAAACAGCTGACATGGACCTTGCAGTACTTCATACCTGGTTAAAGTGGGCCTGGCAAAGACCTTTTTCTCCTGGGAGAGCTGACAGAGGCCCAGCTCCCTCAGACTCTTCGCCTCACAACGCCACCAAGGCCAAGGCCCTAATCACACTAGGCCAGTGGTTCTTAACCGGGGTTCGATCGAACCCTAGGGGTTCGGTGAGTCGGTCTCAGGGGTTCGGTGGAGCCTCCGCCGCAGAGGTCAAGATAAACATGACATCATTTTGTGCACCAGTAAAAAAAATCATATTTTATTTTTTACTAAAGAAGGGTTCGGTGAATGACCAAATGAAACTGGTGGGGTTCGGTACCTCCAACAAGGTTAAGAACCACTGCACTAGGCATACTTTTACCAGAGTGAGGAGGTGCCTTTTACCACTTGGTGCATGTTGAATAAATTTCAGCTGAAAAAAGTTCCAAGTCCAGGGGGGGAAAAAAAGCTCGATATCATGTGTGTTTTTTTGACCAATTGATTGAGTAAATATAAAAGATTCATAGTGAAAGTGACTCCATATGGGCCACCATCAATGAATGGAGGACACCAATGGCGGTACCATATAGACCCTAACCCTAACCCTAACCCTAACCCTAACCCTAACCCTAACCCTAACCCTAAACACAGTGGTGGACATCATCAATGCCTGTTAACAAAAAGGGAAGCAAGCAGCATTGTGAGGGACTGTGCACAAACCCTGGCCACTTCCTGTTTGAATTGCTGTCATCTAGCAAATGAGTCAGGGCAGTAAAATACACGACCAATAAAGTGTGGTACAGCCTTTCCACCTAGAGCTGAGGCCTGCATCACAACTCTCCCTACTAAGCTAACAGACAAAACAGTGTAAAAACTGAGCACACACACACACACACACACACACACACACACACACACACACACACACACTCACACACACACACACACACACACAAGGAACTGAAACAAACATTAGGGACACATAGATACATCGATGCCTGGTAAACAGTGTGTATGCACACACACACATCTCCACCCTCAGAGACTGCTCCCACTGACACAGTTAGTTTTGGGACACAAACTGTTTAGTTAATGTTGGCAAACAGGTGGTGGGCTGTGCTGTGCTGTGCTGTGCTGCTGTGCCTATTTTTGCACTTTTTTAAGTCCTTCAGGTGCCAATATATAGGTACTGTTCCTAGGTGTATGTGCGCATCATGACAATATAAAATAGGACTATTTTGGATGGATGGCCAGGTCACCTAAACAGGTAGATTTATTGATTTACTGATTTAATGATTTTATTGATTGAAATGTATTTTAAATTTCTTGGTTGAACAATGTAATCGCCCCTGCACAAGACTACAGTACTATTCCAAACTCAAATACTGTCAATTCAAGACAATGGCATTTTATACATTTTTCCTTGTACGTTTTGATTTTCATCAGGACGGCTGACCATAGCTTTAAACAATGGCCACACTTAGTGGGTGCCCCCCGCCCCCCCCACGAAATGGCGCCCCGGGCAGCTGCCCTGTTCGTCCATGCCTAAAACCGCTACTGGCCCTGACTGCTTGAAATCTGAAAATTCCTGCTTGATATAGGTCACAATTCCTGAAGCCATAATTGAAATAACAAACACGGTTGTTGATGATGATAGTAAATGACCTAACAGCAATCTGTACGTACATAATCAATAGTAAGGCATAATCAGTCTTGATCATCCTATCGCAATTACTCGGGTGGAACGTCAATATGCCTTACCAAAAAAAAAAAATGAAACCCAAGCCACAGAATTGATCTTTAGTGTAAACATTTTTTAACAGATGCGCTGTGGAGATCTCTGCTGCTCTACAGACCTGTTCTCTCATGCGTTTCTGTTCCTCATAGCGTGGACGTTCGTTGTTGGCTTTGTTGAAGCGTTCGCTGTACTTCTTCTGCTGCTGAGGACCCCGGCCAAAAAAGACGTAGTTGACGAAAGCGTACTCGAGAAGCGCCAGGAACACGAACACGAAGCAGCCCATGAGGTAGACATCGATGGCTTTCACATATGGGATCTTTGGAAGTGTCTCCCGCAGGTGGGTGTTGATGGTTGTCATGGTGAGCACCGTAGTAACACCTAGAAGACAGCCAAAACAATATATATATATATGGATCTTGTTATGCAAGCTGTTGTTCAACACAATTTTAGACACATTTCAAGCACATTTCAAGCACATTTCTTGCAGTTGCGATCATTGTCCTAAGGTCATTCCTACCATACTCGACTCTGTCCCTGGAGGGTACTTTAACCTCAGGATCTATCGACCATATCAGAGTTAGTGTCAGAAGGCCCTCATGTGCAGCCACATGCATTAATATATGTCCATGTAACGTCTGTCCATGTCTATATAAAAAAATACAAACTGATGACAAACTACACGCATGTCAGAGAAAACCAGCAAGATAAAAAAGAGGGGAAAATAAAAGTTAATCGTCAGATGAAAAGCGCTAAAGTTAAATCCCGATGCCCATATCTAAACACACTTACAGGCTAATCTGTCGTTGTATCCATGCAATGTAGGCCTACTCTATTGCACTGAGTAAGGAGGAGTGTATTAGTAGAAATGTATAGCAAATCTGTGAACAGTCATTCGGAGAGGAAGCTGCCACAGACGGTACCATGCGATGTCATCACGATATCTGGACCAATGATGCAAAATTGTGTTTATGTTTTTATTATGAAATTATTACAGTATTGTGATTTTCTCATGTATTGACCATCATGTTCTGGAAGTGTGTGCAAACTAACAAAGTACACTCGAAAGTATGTTTTTTTTCTCCTTTCAGTGAAGCCAATGCTCAACGGTCTGTATGAACATAAATCTTAGTTCTTCATGGACCATAATCCAAAATTGTGTTTATCTGTGTGTATTATGAAATTATTACAGTATTGTGATTTTCTCACGTATTGACCATCATGTTCTGGAAGTGTGTGCAAACTAACAAAGTACACTCGAAAGTATGTTTTTTTTCTCCTTTCAGTGAAGCCAATGCTCAACGGTCTGTATGAACATAAATCTTAGTTCTTCATGGACTTTATGAATAATGCAGATGATAAAAACTGCGTCATTTGCAGACACTGAGTTTGCTTTTCCCTTGGCAGCATGCTTCGCACATTGCGGGCATGGCTATGCACACGGGTGTCTCCAAAGTATACTAGGACTGCTGTTGTAGACTCATCTTAGCGGAGTCCATGCAAGGCTTTATGCCAGTCTAAAGCTCCATATAAAGATGATGAGATAGTGATGGAAACTTGCATCACTTGCACAGTACACAGAAATATGAGGACGAGGTTGAGCAAGAAACTAAAGTATGAGAAAAGAAACTACTGTACATCATCCAAGCATTTTATTTAAGGCAACAATAAATTAAAAAGCTTGATGTACTGTATGTCTTATTCTAATTTAAGTGTAGGTAGCTGCAGTTTGTGAAAGGGCAAATTACATATAGGCTGTAAAGTGGTAGCTGAGAGTTATGTTCTGTAGTTGTGACCTGACTGGTGCATATGAAGATATCTAAGCCTACTTCTCTCCATGTATAGATGTAGACATTATCAAAACATTGGTGCAATGTATACAACTTAATGCAATGTGTACAACTTACTACAACTTAATAACACTGGGTGTAATGTGTACAACTTAGTACAACTTAATAACACTGGGTGCAATGTATACAACCTCATAAAATCAGTCTGACAACGACAGCAATGAAAAAAAAACACTAATTACAATTTTGGCTGTTGCATTTCGTGGATGATCAAATTAGATATATATATATATGGCGTGTAACACTGTATCTGAGAGTCACATTAATGGCACTGATTTGCAACCCTGTCTGATCAATATGCAGATGAGTGAGACAGATATCTGGCACTGTACCTAAAGCCACACGGGCAGCAGACGCATCGTAATTGATCCAGAAGGAGACCCAGGAGAGGATGGTGATCAAGATGGAGGGCATGTATGTCTGCAAGATGAAGTAGCCGATGTTCCTCTTGATCCGGAAACTCAGCGACAGCCGAGGATAAGAACCTATGGAGACAGAAAAAAATAGAAATTTTGAATAATTCATTACATAAATAAATAAATAAATAAATAAAAATTATAATAATGTATATATGTGTGTGTATAAACATATATATATGCAGAAGGCAGTTTAAAACAAAACTGAGAACATGTTTATTTGAATAAAATGAAAATATCTGATAGCTTGTTTAATTGATGAATGATACACAGTATAAAATGTCACTTTTTTATTGTCTTTGCTATAGGTTAACCCAGAATTTGGGACAATCATATGGGATCACATAAACTCCATGCCCCCCAAAAAAGTGAAAATTTACAGTAAAATTCAAGAGTATTACATTCTCAAATATTTATTGTGGCAATGTGTCATCTTAGAAAAAATGAACTTTGCAGATCTGGAAATTGGTGAAATGAACTTGTTATTTGTTAAATTCGTACAGCAATCTTTGATAAATATGTGGCCTGGCCAGGGCTGCTATAATACTTCTGTATCAGTATATCCTGAGAGGGATGGCAGGAGAGAGAGAGAGCTACTGTAGGCTGGACCCAAGTACAGATCCAATTAATGTGCAGTATTGAATTCTGCCGTGCATCAGTGAGTTACAGCACAACACGTCCATGCATAGAAGAGGCTTAGACTTAGAGGCTCATTGAAATTATTTACTGTTGCATTAAAAGAACTGAAAATGAACAGCAAGCACACTGTGTATTTATTTCTCTATGATATCATCAGAACTGTATGAATGCAATATAATTCTTGATGCACACGTCAGGACGAGTCAAAATAATGCAAAATGTTTTAATGCAAAATGTGCAATGGATGCAGTTTAGGGGAGGACAGTTTTAGGGGAGGAGGTTTTTGTCGAGTCCTCAGTAGAGGTTTCAAACCCTTATTTCCAGTACACAGAAATAAGGAAGGGAGGGGAGGAAAAACTTTTCTAAGAATTAGGTTTGTATAGGATAGTAGGGTTGCAAAGGTTTAGCTTCTCTGATTTGCTGCATATGTACCTAAAACAGAGTACCTCCATCCATGCCATTTTGGGATAGACAGTACACTGAACATATAGTACTGAAACTCAGGATAAAGACATGGAACAACGAGACACAGACGTGGCCTAACCAAAGGTGGTTGAGAGTTTCCTTGAAACATTTTGGTGAGATGGTGGGGGAGGGGATTCAGTAAAGCAGAAGACTAAAGAAAAAGGAGTCAGAAAAAGACAGAGGGAGGAAAGACAGAGAAAGAGAGGAAAGGACACTGGAAATTAGCTGGTGGGTAATGGGGCAGCGAAGAGAAATGTAGGCTAGACTCCTGAAAACAAAACAAAACAAAAGAAAAAAAGACAAGCGTGCCTAAGCAGTAGGACTTGAGTAGCAAAGGAATGTATACGGCGGACAAGACGAAATTGCACTTGACACTGCCAGGTCAAACGTCTCATGATTGACATAATTAAGAAAGAAGATGACCGTCCTTTGTTAATTATTGCCAAAGCAGTGGTGCGATTGGAGAAAAAAAAAAAACCATGATGCATTTCGGCAAGTGCCCCAAAAATCACGCTGGATGGCTTGATCTACTGTAGCGTAATGAAGTGAAAACATTTCTAAAGGGATCGTTCTATTTTTGCCGCTAAAGTCCCAGAATATGCAGCAGACAAGTTTTTTTTTTTTTTTTAGAAAATCAATGTTTTCTTTACAGACTAGACTACTAGCAAGCAGCTGTATGCCACCAATAGGATTAGCTTGAAAACAGAAGGGAGAGGAAAAAAAAGGGATGACAAATCATTTGAACCGTTAACCCCCCTCCTACACTACAATCCCCTTTCAACTACTTATGCCACAACGTGACAACATTCTAGAACTGACTGCTCCTTCTGTGACTCATTTCTCTGGGACAGGGGAGAAGGGACCCTGACCCAAAAACTCAGTGTTCGGACAGTAATGACATGATTAAACAAAATAGGGATTGCAATGAGAAGAGACGTAGTGTGTGTGTGTGTGTGTGTGTGTGTGTGTGTGTGTGTGTGTGTGTGTGTGTGTGTGAGAGAGAGAAAGACAGTGAAAAAGAGTATGAAAGAGAGCGTGACAGTGAGAAAGAAGAAACATAAAAAGGGGCAGGGGGTGTTTGTGAGAGAGAAACAGTATTAGTGTGTGTGTGCGTGTGTGTGTGTATGTGTGTGTGTGTGTGTGTGTGTGTGTGTGTGTGTGTGTGTGTGTGTGTGTGTGTGAAAGAGCAACTGAGTGAGAGACAGAGAGAGAGAGAGAGAGAGAGAAAGAAAAATAGAGACACAGAGAGAAGAAACGTTAACAGGGGCAAGAGGTTGTTGAAGGACAGTGTTGAGCATCTCTGAGGGAGGGGCCTGTGGTGTATGGTACAGTGAAAATCCCTCAGAAATGTAGCTCTGACTCATCATTCACTATTCTGACACATTAGACTATATTGTCACTGCCTCTAAGCATTTTATGTCCTTTCTTTACTTACTAACATACTCTTGCAATAAAATCATTTCTAAACAATATCCCTGATGTTAATGGCTACAGTTAATTCTTTTAGACGGTGATTCATTTTATTGCAGAGAGAATTAACATGGTAAATGGACTGCAGTTATACAGTGTTCTCTTCCCCTGATTTGCTGCAATACAAGCTGCTATGCAGCTCATCGGCAGAAGTTTGTGGTTTGGTTCAGTGTCTTGCTCAAGGACAATTCAACCTAGTCAGGAGGGGTGGGATTCGAACCAGCAACCCTGCGATTTCTGGGCAACTGCTTTTGCCTCATGAGAACCACATGAGATTTAAAATGCTCAGTGGCATTCAAAACCTACCCCACAATGACAGCCTTCCCAGCTAGCTTGTTAATTATGTAGGTAACCTTATGTTGACAGTTGCTTGCTAGATAGAGCACAGAGACTTTGCGTCATTGGTGGACAGCTGCTCGTCACCACAAGACACTTTCAGTTTTGTCTGAAAAGTATCCATTTTTTCGTCTGAAAAGTATCTATCGTCTATCTATCTATCTGTCTCTCTGTCTGTCTGGCTGGCTTGTCCGTCTGGCTTGTCTGTCTGTCTCATGTCTAGTGATGATGGATTCAAAATATCAAAAAATGTGGTCCTTCTCAATAATTTACTTATTAAGTGCAAGTGCTGTAGTTCCAAACTGTTGCAAAAATCGTCCGTGCAGTATCATCTCAAAAGCATTAGCCAAAGTTGGACAACTTTGCATTCCCTTCAGAGCGCCAAATTGGTGTTTTCATTATGTCACTTTGCTACACCCATAGATAGTTTGTCAGACTTGTCAGGCATCCGCATAAAGGTTATTATTGTACCAAAAAAGAGCCCAGTTTGTTGTCAGGTTGCGATTAATTACAGCAGATTACGCCGTCATTAGCATTTGTGCGCCTTCAGCTCTGTCCTCTCCAAGTTGGCCAAGTCGCACGGCGTGGACATTTTTCACCAAGCTGTTGACTTTGGGCACGGCTAAAACCTTTACATAACCTAATTGAGAAATGTATGGCCAGTCACTTGGGCCACAAAGGCTGTTTAAGCAGTACTGACAAAAAAACACACTGCACAAAAAGTAAATTACTTGAGAGATGTGAGCTGGGTCTATTGGCAGAGGTTCTCCAAATACAGGATGTGACCATTTGTGGGTGATTAAAAACTGAAATAGGTACTGCATTATTATGATGATTTCATTTAGACATGCAGCACTATGGTAAATAAATTGTCACTGCACGCCTGACAAAGGTATGAACCTTTAATATTAAAAAATTAAACAATTCCACAAAAATACTCAGTGTTGCTCAGTGTGTGTGTGTGGGGGGGGGGGGGTCAGTCAATTTATTTCGACTGTTTACCAACAGGGCTATGGACAGCTTGTCTTATTACAGACAATATAATAAACAAGGAGTCACACACAACTTACCCGTGGTGAATTTCACCTCCCTGGATACCAGACGCACGTCCATGATGGAAAACTGTGGGAGCTCCAGCTTGTCCACCCCTGTGACGGCATTGTCTCCTTGCCAGAAGAAGACTATATCGTCCGTAGTGTATCCGTCTGTAACGTTACAAAAAAATAAGAATAAAAACACAGCAGCTGATGAACAGCATGGACAGATTTTTTATGTCTTGTTTTGCTGTTTTTGTTACATTTGTGTTGTTTATTTGGTCTCTGTTGTTTAGGTCAGTGGAGATCTCAAATGTATGCACTATCATTCTTCCTATATTAGTTGAAGTACACAGTAAAAATATTACTTCTGCAGTATTCCTCTAAATAATGAGTTCACTTTAATAGCCCATGATTGACATTGTGGCACTGTTTGAGATTATGCTGTACGCTGTGCGTATATAAGCAGGCAGTATAGTAGGCGTCTTCTGTAGGCATCACCCAGAAATACTTCAATATGAACATGTACGCATGAGGGAGCTCGTGCACAACACTAAACTTATACCCAGGTGAACAGGTGAGGGGAAACAACGCTATGCCAAAAGACCAGCGTGGTCAATTTAATCAACTGACGTAGACATGTTTACTGGTACTCCCACACCCAGTGAAAATTGGCCATAGTGATGATGTTAAAGATTTTCTTTGGTTTGTGTAATTGCCAGTCATGCAGTGAATTGCCGGTAATACTTTTTTTTCAGATTTGAAATATCTGTGCAAATATAATCGTGTAATAATATAATTTAAAACTTTATCAAATTCATTTCAATGACATGTGGTCACAGGAAGGTCATTCTCTTGTCATTCTCTTGTGCCATCCAGATTTTGTACCACACTGACCTGTGTACAAGGACAAAAACACACTGCAAAAAAAAACGCAATGATAAAAGCTTTCACAGTGCAACATTGCAAACTGTGTTGCCAAAATATGCTATACTTGCACGTCATGAAGCTCACACCAGTGCCATCTGGGGTGTGGGTAATGTCAGCAAGGTTTTTGCAACCCTTTCAAGTACAACGGATTTTCCTCTCAGTAATAGGGACATACAGTTCAATCGGGACATGTTAAAACTGATATAAAGAAAATGTAGGATTTTGCTTGCTTTGTCCTGTTTCCTGGATTAAGCTACAGTACCTCTACAATTACTGCCAAGATTGTTGTGTGGCAACAAGGTGTAGCCTGTGTCTTTCTTTAAATGTCATGGTATATTTGTTTGAATTCTTTTCTTTCTTGTCAATTAACACTTAATAATAATGACATGAGTATGAATGATACAATTGATCAACCCTAAAAGACCAACAGTCTAGCTCAGGTACATCCTGTTTCTCTCTCTCTCTTTTTCTTGCTTTGTCACCTTGCCTAAGATCCATCTATGGGAGATTGAACTGATTAAAAAATGTTTTTGGAAAGGTACACGCCTCGACTTGCAAAGTCTCACAGATGATAAAGCACATCAAAGCTAAACCTAAGCTAAGATGTCAAAGACACTCCCTTCCGACCTGAGAGATGGGATAATCGTGTCATGACACAGATCTGGGAAAGGAAACTGCCAGCTCGGAGCAAGCAGGACAACGGAGGACAACTGAGGGCAAAGGCCCTTGATAAGTGAGGTGACCAAAGACCAGATGATGATCACTCAGGCTGACCTTATAAGAAACCATGTGTAGATAAGAGAAACTTGGGAAAAGACAACCATTATTGCAACAACACCACCACCAATCTGACAATTGTGGCAAAGTGGACGGAGAGGAATCTTCTCTTAGTGAAATATACAGAAAAGCCCACAGAGAAATAAAAAAAACATCTTAAAGGATACAACCTTTTTGGAAAATAACCTTAGTTGCACTATAGTTAAATAAAATGACACATAGCCCTCTCTTTTTTTCTTTGTTAATAACCCACTCAATTACCCCCACTGTTAGTGTAATTTAATAAGAAGTGGATAACACTGCTTTGCACAGCATCCATACACTAACTCCCAGGGAAATTATGCTAAGCTACGCTAACAGCTGGAGTGTCAGATAGGGGTGTGCATCCCTTAGAGCAGATAAGGACATGTATCCACTTATCTCAATGTGGGGTGGACAGCAAATAAGCTAATTTCTTCCTTTAAAAAAAAATAAATAAATAAATAAAAGGTGGCGTGGGGTTTTTCCTTTAATTACTCTCCAACTGTGAGACACAGGATTCTCCGATTCTCCACAGAGGGAGACAGCTGGAGAATCTGTGCCAGACCGGGAGCTGCAGGACTGGGCTGGATGGACGGCATTAGCCCCCGGGGCTCAGAGTCCCCCTGCAGACCAGCCAGAGCCATAGGAAGAGGGGCCAGCTATGTGGGACTTCACAAGGATACAAGGATACAAGGATACAATACATTTCAGCCTACACTGTAAACCTGGATAAGTTAATACAACTCAAAACTTTTGTTGTAACTGATTACGTCAATAGTTTTGAGTACATTAACTATATATTTTAATTTAATTAATTTAAAAGTTTAAGTACATGAATTTTGTACTTAAACTTTTAAATTAACTTTAATTAAAATATATAAGTTTTGAGTTGTATTGACAATCCGGGTTTACAGTGTACCTTCCTTCTGCCATAAAACCTTTGTTGGAGGTACAGAACATCCAGGGGCACTGCTGTGAGAAATTTTGATAATGCAATACAAGGATATGATGACACAAGGATACAAGGATGTTTTGTTGTCACTTGCATAGACATACTGGGTAGAGTAGGACATGCAGTGAAATTAGTGATTGTTTGTCTAAAACTGTGCATGGGGAGGGAGGAGTAAAGTGCATAGGATATAGTTTGAGGATGGCTCCCTGATAAGGGAGGTAGAATGAGTGGTGGGGGGAGGGGGGGGGGGGCTGTAAAGTGCATAAGGTGCAATTGGGTTCACCAGCATGTCCATAACCAGGGTTCAGAGTGCCTGTGCAGAGCAGCCAGAGCCATAGGAAGAGAGGGCTCTGAGACCAGCTATGTGGGAATTCACCCGCATGTCCCTAACCCCAACCCAACCCAACCCATCTCTGCTTGAGCCAGGAGAAGGCTTCCAACGCTTTAGACGACATCTTGCCTTTTGTTTTCAGAGCCAAAGAGGTCTGGTCTTCTCCATCCACCCCCAGCAATTAAAGACCTCTTGCTTTCATACCCCATGGCATACAGCTGAAACAACCACCCACCCACCCCCCTATAAAATGTGGCCAAGACAAAGAAAGGAAGTGGCAGTGGGCTAAAGGAGGTCCAGAAACTAATTTGAGTGCCCTTTTCTATCTTGGGTGGAAGGGGTGGGTGGGAGTGGTGTTGCCAGTCTGTTGTTGCAAGCACAGTTTCCTTTGTAGCCATCTGTTGGGTCTGGAGCATGAGATCCAAAGACACCAGGAAACAGAACAAGCTGACAAAGAAGTCAGACTCCAAGTTAGCCAAAGGGAAAATTTCTGCTTTTAAAAATGCCTTTGCTTTGCCTGTAAGAAATGAACAGGCTCGTTTTAAGATCGCTCCCATTTCTCTTAACTTTCAAGGTTGTGAGTTTTTTGGACGTTCTATAAAAAAGGATGCGTTCTACAACAATGCTGGATTCTAGAATTCCACAGTATATTCTACGGATCATGACACGCTTTAGAACTTTCCTTTTCTCAGCATTCCTGTCACACCGGTGTGACAATACACCATAGGTTGCTTAGCAGAAACAGCTGAGATCTCGTTTTCAATGTTGCTTTTCTATGAGAGAATGCTCAGGAGTCTCCAAAGTTAGCTGTCGAGAATAGGATGCTGTGTACAAACTGCTCAGCATTATGGAAAACACTTCCTATCCCCTTGCACAGCCAACTGGTTCGACAGCAGAGTTTTCTTTTTTTTCCTGTTTCTTGGAGCCTCATTCCCCCTGCTGTAACAAGGATTGCTAGAGGAAGTCATTCCGGCTCACTGCAATAGCAATGAACAATGACTCAGAAGACCAGGAGACCAGGCAGTGGGCACAGTTTACGTTGGCATAGCTACGGATATGTCTTTGAGCCTTACATATACTACATTGTTATGTAGCAGTTTGCATGTATATACTTTATTTGACTATCAGTGAACCAATGAATCTATCTATCTATCTATCTATCTATTTATCTATCTATCAAAAATGTTGTTTGGGAATATAAAAGACAACAGAAAGCACAAAATCTGTACAAATAAATTATGAAAAACAAAAATAGAAATTCATCCATTCATTCATCCGTTCTTTTTTTTGTTTTTTTTTTTGTTTGTTTTTTTGCATATGTTTTAAGGTTTATACTGTGTCAATAGTGAGCAACCTCAACACAATTGCAGTATTCTAAAATTGTACAGTAAAAAGCCTGGAAAGCCATGATCAAGAATGACTACATGGCCGAACCGGTCATGAATTTCTTGTGTGTACGTGTGTGTTAGCTGATGTGATTGACAAAACGCACCTAATGGCTTTAAATAGACTGTACTGGATGGACATCAAGGCTGAAAAGGCTGTTTCTCATACTGACTCATTACAGATTGGACGTGGATGGTGAACGCGGGGAAGGAAGGGGGGGAAACCATGATGTGGAAGCTCATTGTGTTTAATACCTTAGGCCATGGATGCAGCAAAGTCACAAGAATACTTAATGTCAAGGAACGGTTGTGCCAGACATGGAATTGTACTTGGGAACACAAAGAAAGGCTCTACCACATATGAAAAAAAAAACAGATACTGAATAAAAATGTTTGTAAATGGCTGTAAATGTCTGTAAGTGTAAAAATAATAAAGGCATTTGTATACTAACAGCACTATGGGTGAATGCCATGTGTAGCTTTAACAAGTAGACATAGACTGGTTCTTAAAAAACATTGGAGGACTATCACAAATGGCTAACTGTAAATAGCAAATGAATATGAACTGAGCTCAAATATGCTTTTATCTAAAAAACTTTTGGGCGTTTGAATGTCACTAGTGGCAGAAATGTATATGTGTATGAATTAGCTATAATTTTAATAGCCATTCATCTGAGCACTTAAATATGGTCTCAGTTACCAATATCAGAAGCGATGTGGATGTTTATTACAGAACCCACTGGCCAACACACAAGATGTACATTATCTTATCAGAGAGCTGCCTAGACCAGTCCACCAGCACCACGCCACGCCATGCCAGTTCATTATTATTTCGCTCAGGTTTTATTTGGAAGAGTTTCGCTCGTCTCCTCCGTGCTGCTCCGTGCTGACATAAGAATCTTTCCGTGCGCGTGCCAGCGAGGCCCTCGTCTCCCATCAGCAACAGAGGGTGCCAGCCTCTAAGACTCCACCTGCTCCTGGATTAAGTGTTTTCTGATCAGAGTGATTAGAATGGCTTAGGATGGGACTCAACTGATCTGATGAATACACCAGCCCACAGGGATCAATTCCAATGAGCCTGGCAAAGGGGGAGGAGGGAAGATGAACTTGGACAACTTCATGTTTAATCTCGGAGCAAGAGAGACTGGGGTACGGGTGTGCGTGTGTGTGTGTGTGTGTTTCTGCGTGTGTGTGTGTAAATGTGTGTGCCTGTGTGAGAGAGAGCGACACAGAGTGTGTGTGTGTGTGTGTGTGTGTGTGTGTGTGTGTGTGTGTTTCTGTGTAAATGTGTGTGTGTGTGTGTGTGTGTGACGGTGAGGGAGTGTGTGTGTGTTTCTGCGTGTGTGTGTGTGTGTGTGAGGGGTGTGTGTGTGGCAGCCGTGGCATGCTGCTTCTGGAAGATGAATCACTGTCTGGCCCCTGCAAGGCCCCGAGTGGATGTTTCTGCACCTCTGAAACCGACTCCTCCCCCCTCCCCCTCCCCCCCCTCCCCCACCGTCCACCGTCCCCCGTCCCCGGCCTCTGCTGACCAACAAGAATGCTAATTACTCTGCCAAACCTGTCCGATACGTCTCACACCCACCAGGAATCTCATAGTGTCTGGCCCTTCCCTGCCTGCCTGCTGCTCACTTGCTTGCCTGCCTCAGAGGTGCAGAAAAGCTTGGCCGTGCCTTTTGTTGCTCGCCGGCCGGCCGACAAGACTTGCTGAAATCGCTAAAATTTTATCTGCGTGTAGTAGAGGTTGAGACAGAATGGCACTTCTTCCTTTTCTTTTTCTTCTTCTTTTTCTTCTTCTTCGTGTATGCTTACCCCAGTATCAGGAATTAGAACTAAATTCTTTTTACACTACATTTCTGTGTCAAATGCAAAACAATCTCCACCACCAAAAAAAACAAAAAACGATATAGTCTTGCATCATTTAGCTGGCGGTATGTTTAAATTGGGCTACTTGAGAAGGCAGCCATCTGTAGTCTAAAATTATTCTAGCAGTCTGCAAGATAGGGGCTTCAAACACAAATGCTTTGTGAAAGTCAACTACCCAAGGAATAATAGCTACAACCAAATGAACAGGAATGTAACCACTTTCTATTTGCATGCCCCCCCCCCCCCCCCTCCCAAAAAAAAAAAAAAAAAAAAACTGTGGGTGTTTTTTAGACCCATCCGTTTTGTTCTCCGGAAGACTAGCTGCATTAAAATGTTGTATAACGGCACAGGTGCAATGATGTAAGAAGAGATGGCAAAAGTAGCCTCTTTCATAAGGCTTCTAAAGTAATGTTATCTTGTGAAAAATTGAGTTTTGCTTTCCCCAATATACACATTTACATTACAAAACAGGATTAGGTGCCTTCCCCGTTGCTTACCATGGGAACTGCACCTGCATAAGAGTTCACCAAATGGCCAAAGCAGACCAGATCAGGTCAAGGCATCTCGGAGGACAGTATTACTTCTTACAACAGTCTTATCTTTGTCTCTCAGAAAATAAATACGATCTTATTGATTTTTGTAAAAGCACATGATGGGACAGTTTCCATATGTGCTATTAGCCTAATCTCAGACTAAAAGGGCATTTCTATGAAAATCTGTATTGAGAAAAGCTTTAAATCTAGGACTAAGATACCGTCCATATTATGCAGGAAACTCACCCCTACATATATCCCAAAAAAGCAATTCAGAGGGCTATCTCCCCCTTAGAGAGGAGATTTGGGATGCCTGCCCTAAGTGTATCAGTCGGACAGTCACAGGTGCAACTCCCCACACCGACAGGTGGGTGGGGGGAGTGAATGACCGGCGGCTTCCTCCATCCTCCCCTGTGACTGAGATACCCTGAGCATGGTACCATCCCCACACACTGCTCCCCGGGGGGACCTGTCGGGCTGCCCCCCCTGCTCCCACATGTGATGCATTAAATACAGAATTTTGTTGTGTGCACTGTGCCGTGGTGTGCTGTGTGATCACAATGATAAAATGGGAATCACTTTCACAGTGAGGTACTCACAGCTTTCGATCTCCAAGGTGCAGTTCTGTTCATCCAGAGGGTATCTTCTCAAGTCCATCATACATGCAGCAGTGGTTGTTATTCTGCAGGTAGTCAGAAAAATAGAGAAAAGAAGCATGTAAAATAAACATTTTAAATGTTATATAGCTTTACACTGGCTATGTGAGATGGTACAACAAGAAAGCAAGAGAACAGATGTAGTGAAGTAGCAGGCAAAATTAATTAAAAAAAATTAATGACTAAATAATGACTGAAACATGGAGGTTTACGTAATGTAGTGCTGGCTGCAAGAGTTGCCTATCTCCTTTCAACACAGTTAACAAGTATTATTCAACACCTAACGGTCATAGCCCATGTAAACCTCCAAGAAAAGATCTCTGTGTGATTCAAAAGCCACTATACAGTCTCGAATAATGAAAAAATTAAATCTTTCACTAAGCTATTTGCTTAAAATGGTGTTAGCATGGTGAATCCAAACAGAGGCGGACTAACAGTCCCACCTGTAGACTTAGACTCTTCACCTGCTGCTGCTCTAGGGAGAGAGTGCTGCTGGAAGTGGTGACACAGGTGTTTGCTTCTGTGTGTGTGTGTGTGTGTGTGTGTGTGTGTGTGTGTGTGTGTGTGTGTGTGTGTGTGTGTGTGTGTGTGTGTGTGTGCGTGTGCATGTATCTATATGTGTGTGTGTGTGTGTGCGCGCACGCTCGCATGCGTGTGTGTGTGTGTGTGTGTGTGTGTGCGCGTGCGTGGGTGCATGGTGCGTGCGCGCGTGTGTCTATGTGTGTGTGTGTGTGTGTGTCTGTGTCTATGTGTGTGTGTATTCACAGGTGTTTGCGAGTGCAATGGATAGCCAGCTGGTGGCTGAACAATAGGTCCGCTGGTGAACCTCCCGTCCCTGCCAGCCAGTGCCCCAGGGGGATACAGCAGTGACAGAGCTGGCGGCTGGGCTCTTTAGCTCACTTTGAAGCATGGCTCCTCTTCCCACCCCAGGTGCTGCACCATTTGTACGCTCCGGCCCAGGCAGGTAGGGGCGGCACTGGGGGATTAGGGGGGGGAGGGTTGGGGAGAGTGTTTAGGGGGGAGTGTTTATGGGGCAGTGTTTAGGGGGAGGTTGGGGGGAGTGTTTAGGGGGGAGTGTTTAGAGGGGAGGTTGGGGGGTGTTTAGGGGGGGTGTTTAGGGGGAGGCTGGGGGGTGTTTAGGGGGAGTGTTTAGGGGGGGTGTTTAGGGGGAGGTTGGGGGGAGTGTTTAGGGGGAGTCTTTAGGGGGAGTGATTAGGGGGGGTGTTTAGGGGGGGTGTTCAGTGGGGAGGCTGGGGGGTGTTTAGGGGGGAGTGTTTAAGGGGAGTGTTTAGGGGGGAGTGTTGAGAGGGGAGTGTTTAGGGGGAGTGTTTAAGGGGAGTGTTTAGAGGGGAGTGTTCAGTGGGGAGGCTGGGGGGATAAAGCGGGGGGAGCCTGGGGAGTGTTGGTAGCATTTTTACGGGCCATAGCATTGTTAAGGGTCTCCCTTTTGACAGCACTATAAATATTGTCATTAAGGAATGTCTTCCAAACGGACGTGCTGCACATTTTGTAAGGGTAGGCCAGGCAGGCAGAGGCACTAGTTGGAGGGGGTAGGGGTCTGGATAGCAGAGGTGTCAATCCCGGGTATAGAAAGTAAAAACCCTGCCACGTTTTCCTTCTAACACAGGTGACTTCACTGAGTAGCTGATCTACCTGTCTTGAGTGCTCATTATAATCAGCTGATTCAGAGCTGGTTGGATCAAATTTGTGGCAGGGGTTTTCCTTTCTGAACTGGGGATTGACACCTCTGCTGGATAGGGGGAGTGGTTAGTAAGACTGTAATAGGAGGACATGCATACTATTGTCATTAATCAAGTCAAGTCAAGTCAGCTTTATTGTCAATTCTTCAAATGTGCTAGACATACAAGGAATTGAAATTACGTTTGTTATTGTCCTGTGTGTAGACAAGACAGGACAACATAAAAGAAAGACATTAAACATTAAATATTAAAGTAAAAATTATGTGATGAGGTGCTTAAAAATGTCTTCTAAAAATGTTTTCTACGCATATCTTAACTACCTGCGAGTCTGTAGACAGGTGCAGGGGCTGAATTGTGTAGTCAAAACAGTGCAGTGTACATAAAAAAATTCGCTGATGTTAAAAACCCAATCAAAATAAATTCAGGACCAGGGATAGCTCCAAAGCTGCTGGAAGATGGAGGGCTTTTTAACAACCAATTCAGTAGCAGCCAAAGCACCTCCCATACATTTCAGCCTACCTTCCTTCTGCCATAAAACCTTTGTTGGAGGTACAGTACATGCAGGGGCACTGCTGTGAGAAATTTTGATAATACAATACAAGGATAGAAGGACACAAGGATACAAGGACACAAGGACACAAGGATACAAGGATACAAGGATACAAGGATGTTTTATAGTCTTGCTTGCATACTTGCATAGACATACTGGGTAGAGTAGGACATGCAGTGAAATTAGTGATTGTTTGTCTAAAACTGTGCATGGAGAGGGAGGAGTAAAGTGCATAGGATATAGTTTGAGGATGGCTACCTGATAAGGGGGGTAGAGGTGGGTGGTGGAGGGCGGGGAGGGGTGCAGGGGCGTAAAGTGCATAAAGTGCAGTTGGGGTTGGGAGGGAGGGAGGGAGGATTGGCTTTGGTGGCCGACAATTTTGGGCCCCCTCTTTATTATAGTACTTGTAATGTCCTCATAGGACCCCCTTGTCCTGTCAATGTCAATGCCAAGCACTTACACACTCACCCCCCTACTGTACTCCCTTCAACCCCCTACGACGCCTCCAGACACATTAGTCCTGTGACTTTCCATAGGATTTGATGACAGCAGTAAAAAATGCTGCTGTCGGCCCCAGAGACAGCAAGGACATGGCCGCTGGTTACTTCACTCCAGACATTTGCAGCAGAAAATGTGCCCAGTGTGCAAGGGACTGACTGTTAATGGAGGAACAGCGCAGGAAAAGGTTGAAAGGCTGAAAGTTAACTATTGTCAGTGTTATGAAGCTGTATTGTGTTGGGGCTCTACTCACTCTTTGTTTATCATAGATAGGCCTGCTGGCATATGCTGTGATGATCTTTGAAATTAATAATTAGATGAGTTTACAATGCTGCTTTAGCGTGGTTTTAAATGAAGTTAAATTTCACACAGCAATTTGTACTCAGCAGGCTCTAAGGACTTTTTAATTTTATTTTGTTGGGTTTACATAGAGATGATGCTGTGTAATGGGTACAGTGTTTTCTTTACATATTTTGTGTTCATTTGTTTAGAAAGGTATGGAGAAAGTTGATTTGCTTGGCTGAATGTTTTAATCCCCTTGATGTGCAACCTAAAAGTGGTGTGTAAAGATATATGTGACCAGTTTTTGTGATTTCAAACAATGGGATTTTGAGCCTGTGTACTCAGATCAGTTGTCATAATGCCAATTGTTGCTGGAATATTACCTCACTTCCTCTTTGCAGACTTTGCTGATTATTGTGATTGGCTGTTACTGCCAAATGCTTTTGAATATCAAAACATGGTCTGAAGAAGGTCTCTTCAAAATGATACGAAGACTAAACAAACATTTCAGAATTTTTAAAATGTTTTTAAACTTAGGTTTTACTTACTAGTTAGGTTTTACTTACTGTAGCGATTCCTAGAGGTCAACTGCCATAATTGTTTACACAGGTCTGAGCAAAATGTGAAACATTACTGTGAAGCACTTTGAGCTATCAGTCTAACTGACTGCATTTTAATTAGCAAGAACTGCCAAATGCTTTTGAATATCAAAACGTGGTCTGAAGAAGGTCTCTTCAGAATTATACAAAGACTAAACAAATATTTCGGAATTCTGAAAATGTTTTAAAGACAAATATGGTGGTTTTAGTAGTTAGATTTTCCTTCTGTACTATGCACTATGAGCTATCAGTCTAACTGACTGTATAGGCCTACATGGGGGCATAAATTCAGGCAATTTACCATCCCTGCCTTAGGAGTGATGGGGGTCAAAAATGACATAGGCCTATTGACATATTGACTATAGGTATAACCACTCTTTCATCCTCCATCCATCATACACTGATAAAAGAAACACATTTTATGGAGAATTTACTGAGTAAGGAGACATTGGGTTTTTATTTAAACCGTTACAAGCATTTTAATTAGCAAGAAAGGTCAAAATTACCTCATGGCAGCACTATTGTTAAATTACTATTGTCTAAGATGACTCAGGCAGACTAAATTTCCTCGAAACCTTTTTGTCGTCAAACTAGGGTCCTAGGTGTTAAATGCCGTAAATTAACATGAAATGGTGAATTTCTGAATGGTAAATTACCAAAGCAATTAATATGGATGTAAGGTCAGTGTTAACTGAAGTGTTCAAAAAAATCAGTGCAAGCAGCCAGAGGAGCGAGAAGGATGTGTGGTATAGTTTTTCACACATTGTAAAAACAACCGAAGAGCATTCAAATGTTCATCTCCTATGGAAATATCTGAAGAAGGATTTTGTGGATGACAGTAACTTGAGTATTGGGCACACACCACTACACTACATACCCAAAAGTAATCTTAATTTTGTCCACATATGGTAATATAAAAATGCTCTAGTTAGAGTGACCAGACATCTGAGCCCAGTCTTGAGTTTTATCCAGATTGTCCCCACCATTAGACTGTATATAAGAGAACTGGACAAACCCTCTGTGACGTCACGCATACACTTTCTCTCAGACCGGATGAAGCCAAAATTGAAGGTTCTGGGTGAGGCCATCCTGGCCAATTTATTCTTTGTATGTCAATATGAATTATCTGGGGATTAAACTAATGGGTTCTAAAAAAAATCAGCCTCCTTAGAGTTGTCATGGACCCCAAAACTACCAAATGACACCCAAACCGTTTTTTGCACGAGGCTGTAAATATATTTATTTTTGCTGTGAAAAAATGACTTTTTAACATGGCAATTTGCTCGCTTCTGCTGCCAGACCCAAATGGACGTGTGAGGTATTGAAATTTTAGAACATTCAGATTTTCCTTCATTGTTTAGCCTGAAATGTTGGCACTTGGTCCGCAAATGGTGTCTTGTCCTCACCTTCTGCACACCTTGAATGTCCTGATTTATTTTCAGAACATTAAAATTAGATGAAGATTTTTATTTTATTAATTTATTTTTAGTGAAGACCCTACTTTTTCATCTTCTACGGTCTATTTTTTTTCTATGACATGACAAGGACATCTCAACCTGATATCATGGAGGGATTCACTATAAAGACACGCATCTTTCTTTGTTGAACTCCATTACTGTATGATCACAGTTGTTGTTTTATATTGTATTACAATTGTATTAAAATTATTATTGTTTCCTTAGTCAGTGAGGTAGACAGACACGCATGTATCTTTTTAGAGATCCTCTTCATGGTCTTAGGCACTTACAGTACCATTATGGGCCAATGGTGTGCATCGCCATGGATGCTTGCCCCACAGGATTGAACTGTATAGCTGTTGCCAGTAGTCATTTTAATTTTATTTATTCATGTATCACTCCAGCGAAATTCTTGTGGTAATTTGATAATGTGAGCAAAATCCTACCGCAAATAGAAGTAAACCAGAGCAGGGCAGGGCAGGGGAGGTCAGGACGATTAAATTTGAATCATTCTGAGGACCTAGTATCAATAAGGGGCCCTTTGAGGACACTACTAATATTATCATTAATAATAAGGGGCCCCGAAATCTCTAGTGATGTCCCCGCAAACAGCGTCTCTGAAATCACAATTACCTGTCAGTCGTGCCACAGTACACTGAAACGCTTGAGTCAGCAGCACAGAGGTTACGCATGGCTTAACACAGTTGTTCCCTTCTACAAACAACTCCATGTTTCATATCACTATACATAATAACATAATGCATTGGGCTTACCGCACAATTACATTTACATTACACTAAACTGACACTCTTTTCCAGAGTGTCAATAATTTACGTGCAGGTACAGTCTCCCTGGAACAGTGCAGGGTTAGATGCCTTGCCTCAGTACCATGCCTCAGCCATGGACCAGGGTTGCAGGAGAGTGCCATTAATTCACTCCCCCACCTACATTTTTTCCTATTAGTAGAGGAATCGAACCCGTGACCTCCTGTGATCCCAGGACCAACACCTTGACCATTAGACCCCAGCTGGCCTTTGGGCCACGACTGCCAATTAAATTCATGAGGGAAATAAAAGAGTGAATGAACCATGTGATTGCGACACGGAAACATATAATAAAACACGGATCTGTTACAATACAACATTGACATTTGAGTCAGCACATAGCTGAAAGAGGTCATGGAATGGGAACCCATTTTTTCTGTCACCTTGGCTTTGCTGAAATGGGAGAGGTTGTGCATAGGCCACAGAGCTGCCATGAATGTGGAATAAGGTTGTGCCCCTTCGTCATGTGTGAATCTTGAATGTAGAAATAGCAGCTAAATGATAGATGACTTTAAAACAAAGCCTTGTTGTGATGCCATATGCCGGAAATCAACAACAGTTCAATTATGGTTGCTAAAAATGGGCACCATTTAGTCAAAACAGACCATTTTCATCCCCCAGCCTTAATGTAAGGTTGCACTTGGGCTTGTGAAATTTAATTTGAGCTTGTTTTTGAAATCTTAAAAACAAAAGTTGCATGCATTCCATTTCAACATAGGAGTATAAGGTACAATATTCAGACAATGTATGTCTTCTTTAAGGGAGATACTGGCTCTACTATCTTGACCAAGAAATACAAAGGATAAGCTTTGCCATCTAAACAGCTTCGTTGTAAGCAACTGGACTTCTTTTGGAGCTGCGATGCAATTCCTGCACGTAAAAATGCTGATGAAGGAGATGCTTAGCCCACGAGCGGAGTGGAGTGGAGGCTATTGATCTCTGTTCAGAGAGCATGATACATGGTACATCAGATACCACCCCGACCACGAGACACGGCACATTAGTCACCATCTCAACCAAGCGCTACAGCTACGGCTACGGCTATCAGGTCTCTACACATGTTGGACGCAGCCACGAGCGTTTCCCTGAGAGCGGCTTACCCGACAATGCCAAGGGGGCTTTGAGAGCATGCCCCTGGGCAGGTTATTAAAACATAAACCTGTTTTGAATAATGGCAGTCGGCCAAGAACCACACAGCCCATCATTAAAGGAGGCATAGATGTAACAAGCCAAGTTTAATCACTTGTGGCTTGCTTCTTGAGACATTGCTGCCAGCCAGCAAGACTTAAGACTGGGAGGAGCCGAGCCGAGCCGTGGCCAGACATACTTGACAAGTGTCCTTGCGTCTGGTTTTGTCAATGCTCCTGAAATCCTTTAAGATGATCTGAAGTAATTCTGGCACGTAGGTTAGAAGCATAATGCACCTTCAACTTTGATTTAAATACTCTTAGATTCTTTTCTGTTTAAAACTGAAGTGGCACTAAGGCTTTGTAAGCCCATGCTGTGAGGATACAAAGGACTATTTGGTAAGATTTTACCCTGTTAGCAGTGCCTTTAAGGTGAAAGTAAAGTGAAAACATGTACAACAGGTGGATCGGAATATGAAGGTTTAAAGAGTCAGCTTAGAAGATAATGAAGTAATGAAAGCTTAGCTGGTTATCAGTGATTTTTCACTGTGGACAATCAGTGAAGAATTCAAGGTAAAAAGTAAAAATATCTGTGAGACAAGCTGCGCCAAGTGAAAGTACTCAAAACATGGAGTGTTATTAGCAGGACGTTGGTAGAAGAATCCGTGTCGGTAAGTCATTAAACCAAACGGGGCAATACATAAAAAAGAGAAGAGGACCAAGGACGGAGCCTTGTGGTACCTCGTAAAAAGAGAGCTAAACATAGCTTAATCAATAACCTTGTCAGCAACTGGACATGCACAGCTGCCTAAGAATTGTATCCCAAAACATTTTGACCTCTCAAATTAGCAAAAACTTCTCTATTTTATCAATGGAATGGGTAAGACGTATAGATGCACCAGTGTGCTTGACAATAACAAATGGTGGGAAATCAAATGACAAGATGACTGGATGAGTTTCAAAGAAGATACAGAAGAGGGTGAAATGATAATGACAGAAAGCCTTACATCAGCTGATTTAATAAATATGTGATATCTTACCTTAGGCCGTACAAAACAGTGCCGTCTGGATGTAGGCGTATCATGCGGTTCTTCACTGTCACCCCATGCAGAAAGGACTTCTTGTCGTTGAGAAAATAGGTGTCGGGGAGCCAAAGCTGGTCTGCTACGCGGTTGTCCAGCGTCAAGTTAAGTTCCATCTCTGTGTAGGCAAGCCGCTTGTCTCGCCAACTTTGTTGAAAATACATTGTGATGGTGTAATCCTGAAAAGAAGCGGAGAAGACCACAAAATGTACAATATGGACTTAAGTAGTGACCAAAAGGTGCAATCATATTGTTTAGATTGAATATAACAAACACGTGTCAACAACCAATTAACAACCAATAAATTACAGCTTTGATACTAAGTTTTTCAGCCACTGAACTGCTGTATTTTCTATCAAACCTCATTCATTTGAAACTCACCATGTTGACTTCTGATATTGAGTCAATACTGGCGATATTGATGCTCATTCCAACGACAACTGGAGGACCTTTGATAAGGAAAGAAAAAAATGAGAGAATGAGAGTTAATCCATGGATAAGAAATACATCAAATAAGCAGGTTTAAACTTGTCAACCCATGGCAACTATGCTGATCATCATTATCATCATCATTGTAAAATTCATCATAAATTTCATCAAATTCAGCCTCATATACAAAAAAGGCAGGAGTTAAAAAAAACAAAATAGGATCACATAGGAATGTTTTCGTACATCTAAATGTGCTTCATATGAATGTCCGTTTTGTGTTTGTGGTATATGAATGTCCTGTAGTTGTGTATCTTCAGCAGGTGTAGTAGTGTTATAGACAAGGTAATATGGCTAAGATACTTGAACAACTCAAGTGACATAAAGTACATACTACCCCAGTGCCTTCACCTCATTTATAACACATTAACGAAACAATAACAAAACAAAAAACCAAAACAACAGTTTTGCAATGTGTGCAGAGCTCACTCTTCCTTTTGGTGTCTATGCAAAAATGGACCGTGCTGGGCCTCTCCTCTCCTCCCTCCCGTCCCTTCCCTTCCCCGATCTGTATCTAGGCTACCCTCCTGTCTCTCTTAGTTGTGTTTGCTTCATCTGTTCTCTCTGTCTTGCAGCTCTCCTTGGTGGGTTACTGGCAACTCAGCTGCCTGTTTTGTCTGCCTTCTGTCCTGGCCGGATGTGGCTGCATTAATTTGGGTTACGCAGCAACAAACTTGGCTGCAACTCTCTCTCTCTCTCTTCTGCACTCTGTTCCAACATGTAAAGTTGGTCTAAAGTTAGACGTAAAGCTATACAATGTCTGTTTAGCAAGATTTTACACACGATAAGCCACTAGTTATCACAAGTGCTTTACTTGCAAAGAATGGTCTATATAAATGTCTGCCATGCTGCTTCAATGTACATATACAGTATCAATACATTTTCAACAGAAATCTTGTCTGAAAATATACCAGTTAAACAAGAGTTCCCACTCTGCAGGGGTGTACCTCTAGTCAGCTATGACTTTGGTTGACATACAGTGTGTGTGTATCTCTGTCCATGCAGTAGTTTGTCACATGTTTTTGTGACTATGACCATTGACCTCCCTCAAAATTCTAATCAGTTTGGCTTTAAATCCAAGCAGAAGTTGGTACTCAAAGGAATGGCATTCTGAGATGGCATTCTTTAAATCAGTTGTTCAGTGGTTCATTGGTAAGGCCTAGGGACGCAACCCAAATTTTCAAACCAACTCAGTGACTATCTCATCCCTATAACCAGGACACATCATGAACTGAACAGCTCACTAATTTATAATGAATGGGATTTTCTTGTACATTTCAACGAATGTAGCGGCCCAGCATTAGATCAGACACTCTGCAACCCACTTTTGGGTCCCGACCCACCAGTTAAGAAACACTGCCTTAAATGTTATTAGCATGTGCTTGAGGTCATAGTGACCTTGACTCAGAATAGGTTGCGTTTTTTCAAATGTAACAGACTTCTATCATTAACGATATACCAGAGAAGAAGACATGTCATTATGGATAGTGGTCATCAAATGTTGTCTTTGAGGGGGAAAGGTTTATGTTATATGATATCCTTGTGTCCTGCCTCTCCAATGCCCAGTGAACCTTTTGATAATGGCAACTGGACTAAGAGTATGTAAACTACTGAATTACATCAAAAATAGATAAACTGTATATTATATTGGTCTATATATCTGGCATACAGTCGATAGAGATATGTGTGTGTATGTATGTGTGTAGTGTGTGTGTAGTGCATTGGAGTATATTCATTCATTTTCTCGATAACAAAAATGGAAATATACAATTTGTTCGACTAGTCACACACCTGTGTGTTTGAGTTCCAATTTTAGGCAGATGACACAGAAATGATTCATTCATTTGACCATAACTGATCATAATTTGTTACATCCCCAAGAGTGGCTGAAGTAGGAATCTTCTGAATACAAAAATCGCTATGCTGAAAGGTCATTTTTGTTCTGAAGTCACATTAAAAAAAATGAACAGTAATGAAAACTAAAAATGCATGACTAAAATGTTTGAGTGAGGAAAGCACACAAAGAAAATCACATTTGTTTAGAAATTAAACAAACAAACAAACACAAAAAAAAACAGTTGAACCGTAAGACAAGAACAGAATTCGTGCCGCATCAAATAGACCCTCTGTACAAAAACAAGCCATCTTCCAGATGAAGTGTCAAAAGTAGACATTAACAGGCGGAGAAAGCCACCTGAGTCCAGCCATCACCCTGAAATATCTGCAGTGTGCAGAGGCAGGAAGGGGAGTACAGGTGTACAAGGTGTAAAAAGCACTCTCCATAGACCTTGCCTCTGTGGAAGGGTGGCTAAAACAGCCATTGTCTAACAAGGTCCACATTGACGGTACTGTAGAGCTTACACAGAAGCGCCACATGTAAGGTGTTTTCAGCAGATAATCATACAATTGTTCTCATGTGTGTAACCAAGATCTTCCTGTCGCTGTCCAGACCCAGGCTCAAACCTGTGACCTCACAGCAACTCCAGTACGGGAGACAGATGCGCTACCAAGTGACCTAAAAGCTGGACTATTAGTTCAGTCAGTAGTGAATCTTTTTGAGGTGTCGGGAGGGAGGTTTACAAACGTTCTATGCCAAGCTGTTCTAGCTGGCATCTATTACATATGTCACCACAGATGAAGGGAAAATGTACATGTTAAAATGAGATACGGATTTCACTAACAATAGCACAGAGTATTCAGTACGCAAATTCTGTTTATGTTTTGATTTCATGTTTTACATCTGCAGGGGAAATATCAATGCTTTACAATATTTTGAACTTTATTTCAGTACCAATTTTGGCCACCATCCTACATATAGTGCCTTTAAAGGCATGTCAGGCAACATAGACAGCACAGAAATATTCTACATATAGCATATCCTACATATTTTCCCTCCAAATAAGATGTGGGTTAAGATTTCTGTGGTCATTATTCTGACCTACAGAACCTATAACAGTGGGCTGTGTGACGCCAGGGGGCCAGCGAAATCATGCCCACTCAACGTTCTACCCATGTAGGTGAATGGAAGTACATGAATATAGGTCACTGGGCAACTTCCTGGTCTTCAAAACTGTTGTAAGTGAATTGTGACGTGACGTCACCCTCTCTCCACTCCAGTGGTGATCTAGGTCACTGTCAATGTCTCAAAAACCGATCTATCTCTATTGTGACATACGTCAGCACTGTAGGGTTACTCTTTACTTGAAGGGCATGAAAAACATTTTAGAAAGGAGAATAAAAGAGAGGAGCTCTGTAGGATGCCACACAACAACCTGTTGTGGTGTATACTAAAGCAAAGGGTTTTTATCCAGCATCAGGAGAATTAACCAAGACATTAGGCTAAAGTAACACTGAAGTGACTCAAAATATTAAACGAAATGATCAAATCTGATGAAAATCTACCTGAAAATGTATGGTGATAGAGTGCACAAGTGGTATGAGGCCAGTTTGGGTTATCAGTATTATTCAACCACAACCTCTGGAAAGATACACAGAAGATCAGTCTGCAAACGTGGTGCCAACTTACTTCAATCACACACATCTTGACTTGGGGTCACTGCATCCAAGAGTTAATGTGTTCATGCACTGGGGTTGAATATAGAGTTGTGCAAGCAGTGTATTTTTTATAGTTTTATAAACGAATGATGTATTTTGCCTGTATAACTGCCCTCTGATGTAGGTGTTCACAGTGGAAGTAGTGGCTGGGAAGATATGTGTAAGTATCTTTTGTAAACTACAAAATGATGATGATTTTCTGGAGGATTGAATAGGCTACTTCTGCGAGGACCTGTATAGAAGTGTACACTTAGTGCACAAGGCTACAAGTGGGGAAGGTTGGGAAATAATATCACTAATGTCACTGCATGTCCTACTCTACCCAGTATGTCTATGCATGTGGCACTGAACCATCCTTGTATCCTTGATATTACTTAACCATAGAATGTGTCATGGGGAACAAGTGCTAGTCAACTGCTGCAGTTCATGCGTATTACTGTACGTACATTAAACCAAATGAAGGAAACCCACAGTGTTTGTTTTGCACTATCAAAAAAACCCTGATTAATCTGTATAAGCCTCAAACATCAAAAACAAAGGCATCATAGATCACAAGATGTATAGAAGCTATATAAAAATATATTGATACTTTAGCATACAAGGTCATGTGTTATTGGCATATACACCTGATACCTTTTTTATGCCTGGAAAGCTGTGTCCCATCTCAAATATAATGGCTATACGGTAAAGTAGGCCTAATGTTGTTGTATAGAGTCACACTTCCAAGTAGATGATCAAGCAAAAATGTTTTATGTTGTTGTTAAATTTGAATGCATTTTCCATATAAAGTGTGTAGAGTGAATGAACTTCATGTTTAATCATAATTGACAATACTGTGAAAGTCATCAGCGCTGGGAAAAGCCAGATCGCATGGGTGTAAGATTAGATTAGCTCACTCTGCACTTATATGATTAGTTGTAGGTTTAATGTATGCAAAACGTGGAGAAAAAATAGACTTTACGTTCATTTCATTTGTGAACATCACAAATAACATACAATGCTGACATGTGCTAGGCTAAGTGCATTAGCAAAATTGTGTAGTCTGCAGTTTAGCCCGCCTCCCTTACACAGCCTCCTCAATTCCCAACGGTCAAAATCAGCAAATACGAGTGTTTTTTGCTTTAGTCAGTAATGTCAAAACAGTCAAACATGTTGCTGATCCAAACACAGACATTCAGATACAGCAAATTAAAAAAAGAAAAATCAATATGTGTATAGGAGTAAGCCTACAGTATGCAGTGCAATGCAGAGTTGCCAATTAATGACTTGGGCAAACTTAGTAACAGAATGCGGAGTGAGTGAGTGACCTACCTCCAAAGTCTGGTCTTAGGCGGATGTCATATCCCTTCAGTAGTTTGTCCACTGTCCTCTTGGCCACAGAGATGCCGGTCTTTTCAGAGGGACTAGTAAAGGGGCAGGAAGAGACTTTGTTTGAGCTTCACACCAAGTTCAGAACAGAACATTTCAATTTCTAAGCACTTCAGATGAAGGCAGCAGCAAAGAAACTCAGAGTCGGTACGCCCATCTGATTAAGAATGCATGCGTTTTGTGGCTGTTGATTTTCAACTCGTGTCACTAAGGGGAAACATAAAGCACCTTTCGCATAGCCATTACCGAAACAGTAAAACAAAACAAAACAAAACAAAACAGAACAACAGTAGCCTGTGGGGTTCTACACAGCAGCGTCAGCTTCAGTTGGCTATGAACGGTGTGTGATAGGAAAATAAGGACATTTCGTTGATCCTACTGCAGATAACAGTGACCAATGAGAACATTGAAGAAAATGATTTCAATATCATCCCCTGCCTCGTGTTATCAGTTTAACAACTCGCAACGCTGTGTGCATGCAACACATTTTTTCTTTTTTTTTCATTTACTTAATGGACAGGGTTGCTTATTAGGGCGAGAACATTCTCCATTGGCTCCGTGGGTTTCTCACAAGGGTCCTACATAGCCCCTTGTGATTTCAGGTACAATGATTGCCAGCTGACTGTTTAGTGTCATTTAGGCCGCTCATGATAACGCAATCTGATTAAAGGATAAGATTAAGGCAGTATTACAAGCATTCAAATCCGGTTACTTATATCTTTACTAATAGGTTGAAATGGAAGACACATTTTTTTTCTTTTTTTTTAGTGATACACCACTGACCATCATTAAAAAGGACAGTGACATACAAATGCATGTTTTACCGACAAGGTTTGTCGATTAGTTTGTCGTATGAATTAGCGCCATGTATTAAAACAGCTTTAGACAGCTGCCTGTTAATAACGGCGAATAATTCTCCACGTGTGTGCGCGCCCAAACGCCAGTGTGCGAGCAAACGCGCGCACCCTGTAACTCAATGGATTCAGTCTATTTTTTAATTAATTTAGCAATCATGGCAATCTGGCACGTTGGTCTTCAAATCCTAAATATGGAAATTGCACATACATGGCTACCCACCCGTATACCCAGCAAAGCGTGTGGGCATTTCACACGGTAATGTGTGTGGCGTTTGTAGACATAGGCCCACATATGTCCACACACACACGCACGCACACACACACACACACACTGGCCTAGAGACAGGAGAGAGAGAGAGAGAGAGAGAGAGAGAGAGAGAGAGCAAGCGAGAGAGAGAGGTCTGTGTGAGGGTGAGGGTGCCAACAAAAAAATAAAACGATGAGACATTTTAGCCTACATTTTATGGCAAGTACTAAAATGTGAGCAATTTCCCATGGCAACCAGATGTGGTGTAACTGTGAGGTTTTTAAAAGCGACTCGCACTCAAAATTGGAATAGTAAGTCCAAAGAGGCTCTGTTTAACCTTTCTATCACAAATAGGTTAGCTATATCGATGGACGTGCGTATATTTGACTGTCTCCAGCGCGTGCACATCCCCCCTAACCACACACACACTGACATACATACACACATAACGCGCACGCACACACACACACACACACATTCACACACGCACTCTCACCCACACACACACACACACACACACACACACACACACCGCTATCCCACGGACACATGTAACTGGGATGTTTTAGAAAACGGTATCTTTCGTTAGGGCTGATGACACATCTGCATTTTTTTCTTCTAGCGCCTACACCAGGTGCCAAGATTTTATTCACTGTGTCAAGCTATTAGGTATCTGTTGCCATGGCATGATGCGTTCTATTATGGTATCTTACCTTTGTGCGAAGCAGACAAAGGACAGAGCTGCCAGAGCAGAAACAATTCCACATAGTTTATCTTCTTGAAGACCCAGCATTTCCACAAATCTTTCTATTCAATTTCTGTAATCCAACCGTGTATGGCACACGTAGAAAAAAGAAAAAAAGAATGGAAACAGGGGGTAGAGGGGTGAAAAAATCAATAATTGTAATGAGGTACTGGGCAAGGGACCGATGTATATATACATAGATAGATATGGATAGATGTACTATCTATCAGTATCTATAGATACATATATGCAAAATGTATTTACAAAGAGGTATGTTTGATTTCGTTGTTGTTCCAGATGTTCCAATCCTCCTCCAGTCTATGGATGTCCATGCAAATACCAGATCCCATGGACCAACACCGGAAGATGAGACATTTTGATTAAAACCGACGCTGGTAATTATCTTCAGGAGGTGAAAGATGAACGCACGTCGAAAACAAAAAAAAGTAAACCTAAAGAAACCGGCGGTGTCCCTTTTATGTTGGCTGTTGTATTTTCCCAGTCCAAACCTCCATAAGAATCATAACTCCAACGCTGCTCCTGCGTGGGGATTGCTGTACAATCTAGAACCTATTGACGATTCTAGACATCTGATTGAGAAGTCCATTTACTCAGAATATAAGGACGAGAAATGTGCATAACCCTTTTTTATTCCAGTTGATCGAGTAAGTTGTATGTCTCCCTTGGTGAAGCGAATTGTCTACGGGAGACATGTACATTAGGGAGAAAAATACAGCTGCGATATCTCATCCAGACGTTAAAGCAGCAAACCTTACTTGTTTATGAGAGAAGGAAAAGGATAAAAAAATGACAAAAATGAAACTTAAAGAAAGCGAAAAATGTTATCAGACCGTCAAAAATCCAAGATGTATGGCTCACAACAACCTAATGAATGTCCAAGATGCATATCGGGAATCCCAACCGTCTTCAGGCTTGATCTCCCGACTGAATACCCTAGCATGTTCCTTTGGTCTTCCTTGAAAGTAGGAGACAGTGTACAAATGGTGACACCGTCCTTTTCCTTACCAACATGAAAGAAAACACCACATTTGGACTAAATATACAGTTTAAAAACTAGGGTTTTCGCTGCTTTAAAAGAAAGCATGGTCGCAGTTTTCGGAAATAAAACTGTCAGTGTTCTTTTGTATTAGCAAAAAAGAGGCAAAGAAAAAAATAAATAAACGCCAAGCTATGTGAAATTGGAACCCTTTCACGCGCTGAGGGGATGAAGAGAAATGATGTCTGCAAGAGTCGATTCGCCTCGCAACCCATTAGAATGCTGCGCGAGTGTTCCCATGGATTTCCATGTATTTCTCTCAACACAGAAGGGCGCGCACAAACACTCAGACACACACACATACACGTAAAACACACCGGGAGGAGGGAGGGGGGGGCAGCATAACTGTGGAATACATAGAATGTGAGGTTAGGTTTTTATGTGTACTTGTATGAATGTGTGCATATTAGAGCACAGAAGACCACTCCATCCCGCTTTTCTCATACAGACATAGCCTAAGTATATGAAGGCAAGAAATCTTGAAACAGAGGTAGAAACACACACCCACACACACCCACACATACACACCCACACACACACACACACACACACATATATATATATATATATATATATATATATATATATATATATATATATATGTCAAGATGCTTTGCGCAAAAGATGAGGAGTTCCGTGGGGATCTATGTGCCACCTAGTTGCTAGGCAACCTTGGCGAGCAGTGATGCAGAGCAGTAGTGTTTGAAAGGCTACAAGCGAAGGCAGATTTAAAGGGGCCAAGGCATCTGATACAGTCACTGGACTTCAGGCAAACAGATGGCAACATGTGCCAGCATCGAGAGGAAAAAGGGTATTGACTTTTATTGCCCCGACGGCGAAAATACAGTTTGGCGTAATAGAATTTGCCCCAAACGTTGTGGCTGTAGGAGAAATACTTGCAGTGGCCCTTTTAACAATGTGCATTTTTCTGCCATTTTTTTCACATTCAGAATGTGTGTATGATTTTGGTAGTAGCATTGAAAGTGTACCCGGCAGCATTTACAGATCAATGCAGTTGAACAACACACACCAACCTTACTCGTATCCTGAAAAAAAGGTGACTGGCATTACCCAGAATGTAGAAGACTAGGAAGTGTTGGTGTTGAGAAAATTCTGTCGCATAGTTGGTGTTCAATCCTGCTCTGTCAAAGAAGAAACATGTTGACTTAAACAGCACAACTTGATGAAAATTGTTTGTGTTAGGAACACTACTTTCTGGGATGTGTGCAAACTCTCTCTGTACTGACTACATTAAGTCATATCCTCTAAAGAAATTAGCGAAAATCATTCATCCCATTTGCCAACCATATTTGGCCGGGTGTTCAAGAATGGATTTCTTTACTTCCGACTACAGTGCATGAAAAATGACTTAGAAAATGAGACCCCAACACATGTCAGATGTGCTCTTATGCACCCAAGTAAAATACCACATTGAACTGTTCAGCATTCTTTTCCTTTTGCCAATAAATATTTTAAGAACCCAACATCCACCCCCACCTAACCACACCCTGAACCCCACGTTTATATGCGTTTAGTTGTTGCCCCCTGTTCAATCTATTATAATGCCAGATTTTTCCCAAAAAATCTTTTTGTCTAAAGTAAATTTATTTAAAGCCTTATCTACTGTTGTCTACTGTTGAAGGTTAAGACATCAACTTTGCACTATGCATATGTGTTTGCTTTCCCATAGGACCTGGCATCTGTAGAATGTAAACAAGTATCACATCTGAATGAATTACATCCCTGCATTTCACTCTGCTTGTCTTGCCATAGGACCTTACAACTGCAGACATTCAATATCTCAATGGGACTTCACCTGCTGAAATAAAGGTCAAATAAAAAAATAAAATATAAATAAAGCGTACCAACCAGCACCATAACAGGATGAGTAACACTGGTCCAGGACCATGTGGGACATTATGGGATTAAGTGTGAAAAGGTCACTTTCTCGAAAGTGTATCCAGACTGTCCACAGCTACATGGTGATAAATTAGGTAAGGTATTGCAATCTGTCAGCCTATCTGTGTGTGTGTGTGTGTGTGTGTGTGTGTGTGTGTGTGTGTGTGTGTGTGTGTATGTGTGTGTGTGTGTGTGTGTGTGTGGGCGTGCATGTTTGTGTTAAAAACCACTGGTCCAACTGACAATTTTTCTTACAAGGTAGAAAAGGTAGCGTGTGTATGTGTGTGTGTCTGTGATTGTATGGGTACAGCATTGGCAGGGGGTCCTTTAAGGACACTTTTAATGTTATTATTCAGAACAGTGTGGCTCAATATTTGATCCTTTCATAGGTACCCCATTTGAACCCTACTTATGCTCTATCCATTCAAACCATAACAGGACTGCGTTTTAACCATTCTGAACTCACTCACACCTTGCAGAATTAAGCAAACATATCTATGCAAATAAAAGGCAAGCGCTGGTACCAGTTACGGCTTTGTGTTGCAGTGTGATGTTTGTCTGTGTTCCCAGTGGGTGGTGTTCCTTACTGATAAGCAGCAGATTAAAAAAAACAGTCTCTGTTTCGGTGCAAGTTGGAGTTGGAACCCGAAACGGCAGGCCCGCCTAAAGTCACTCACGCACAGAGGTGGTAGTCAGTCGCTAAAATCGTTATATTATAATTTGTAAATATGCAAGACCTGGCTAGAATCATCCTTCTGTGCAGCTTATTAGGTGAGTACACCACAAACACCACAAGTTATAACAACTGCATTTTAAATGGGTGGAGACATTGCTACTACTTGATTGAATGAATGGATTGAAAGGTATTTTCATAGAAAACAGTTCAAAAGATGCTTTTTCTTCTATATAGAGGAAATTAAACCCCTTTTTTTTTCAGATGATATTTCAATGCACTGGAGCACGGTAACAGTTTACAGTTACCGCACTCAGTATAGTAAAGACAGATTTCAAGCACTACAGCGAATAATACAGTAATGCAGTGTTTGCTTTTTAAATATACACTGCTTATATGAAGTCCAATAAGCATAATTCATTATTATGGTATTTTTTGGTTTCTGCTGAATGTCACTGTTAAACTTTTCTCTGTCTTCCTGAAAATACCAGATGTGTAAATTAGTTGACAGAGAGTTTAAGTACACCATAAAATTCATGCGAGACATGATTTCTGTGTGTGTGTGTGTAATCCAAATAAGTGCATTTCCTCATTTGGTAAAAAGAGGGGGATCTCGTCACCTGTGTTATATCTCCCTCCGCAGGCTTTGTTCATTCAATTACTGTGAGCACCCCAGTGCGCTCGGTCAACATTACAGAGGGAGGGACTCTGGTCCTGGAGTGTTCGTTTACTACCACTGCCCCGACCACAGCCCTCGTTGTCCAGTGGACCTTCGTTGAGAAGCATGGAGGGCAATCTGAACAGGTGAGCTACACAGAGGGAAAAGAAGTGACATGGACGTGTGTTCTTTCACACACACACATGGGTATTTGTGTATATGTGTGTTTTGCTGTATGTCTGTGTGTGTGTGTGTGTGTGTGTGTGTGTGTGTGTGTGTGTGTGTGCGTATGTGTGTGTGTGTGTTGCCATGCATAAAACCGGCCTCGTCTATGAACGCAGTAAGAACAGCTCAGCTCAGCTCAGCAACAATAACAACAAGCAACATCGCAACAATGTTCCTTTCTAACAATTTGTTTAGAGGCAAAGGCATAGTGGCACGTTGCATTATTTATTTGTCCATGCCACAGACATTTAAAATCACCACTAAGTCATTACAAACGCCCAGGGGCAGGGGCTGGCCTCATACTCATATCTGGCCCGCTTTCTTATGCTTCACCTCGGGTGCACCTCCAACCCTACCCCCCCCCCCCCCCCCCCCCCCCCTTCACCCAACTACAGCTGCTCAATGTATTGACATAATGAAGGGCTTTATGTGTGTGTGTGTGTGTGTGTGTGTGTGTTCGTAATACACTAGTACAGGACGTAGTATCAGTGAATGTGTGTGTGTGTGCGTGTGTGTGTGTGTGTGTGCGTGTGTGTGTGTGTGTTGGGGGGGGTGGTGGATTCGTAATACACTAGTACAGGACGTAGTATCAGTGAATGTGTGTGTGTGTGTGTGTGTGTGTGTGTTGGGGGGTGGGTGGATTCGTAATACACTAGTGCAGGACGTAGTATCAGTGTGTGTGTGTGTGTGTGTGTGTGTGTGTGTTGGGGGGGGGGGGGTGGATTCGTAATACACTAGTGCAGGATGTAGTATCAGTGAATATGTGTGTGTGTGTGTGTGTTGGGGGGGGGGGGGGGGGGGGGGCGTAGTATCAGTGAATGTGTGTGTGTGTGTGTGTGTGTGTGTGTGTGTGTGTTGGGTGGTGAATGCGTTGTTTGGATATTTGATGCATGGGCCTGGCGTCCTGTTTCAGGAGGGAATAGTGCGAGTGAGTCATAGGCTACAGTAAGTCACCGAAATGCACCGTGGCAAACGCTGCATTCAACCGGAGTATCTGGAGTAGTTATTTTCCACACTGCATACTGGATGCCTTCCACCATGGTCAGAATGGGAGTGTGCGCTTACTTTAGCCAAACCAACAACTGTGTTTTTAAAACATGTCCCCTAGATGACTTCAGGGTAGTGGAAGGATACATAGAGCACAGCAGGTCGATACCTGTCTTTAAAAAAAAAAGAGAGGTATTTGTGCCTCGGTCCACGCCCAGAGATAAAGATTTTTACAGCCCTATTGTTGTAGCTTATAAATATATAAGATCTTATTGACTTCTGGTTTGTTTCTTCTAAAAAAAACAATGCAAAACTATTTTAAGATTTTAGTATTGTTTTCCTTACCTTCCTTAGGTAACTAGAGACTATATCACTTCACTGTTGACCAATCAGAAATAAAAAAGACTATTTATAATTATTATGTACATTAATGGAAAGAAAAATGAAAAAGATTAAACTTCAACTCTAACGTGTTTTAATATCATAAACAGGAAAATGTGTATCACTCCACAACCTCACCCTATGTGAATATGTATGGACAATGACTTTGACACAGAGGTGTTACACTGATCAATGCTGTTCTGATTATTTGACACAAATGCCTTTACAGAAAACTTGACAGTTTTTTTAGCTTCTGAGTATAATTCAGTAGTGACATGTTCTGTTAATGTGTATGTATTATTAAAAGAATAATATACATTTTAATAGAATTACTGCTACTTTGTTTGAAATAGCTGTATGATACTGTAACTCATATTTCTATCAAATCCTCTAGATTCTCTTCTATCAAGCTGGGACGACTGTGATTGGTCCAATGTACAAAGACAGGGTGAAGATGCTGTCCAATCCCGCCACTACACGCAATACTACAATATCCATCGAGAACGTGCAGCAAGATGACTCCGGCACCTACAACTGTCAGGTGTTTAACATTCCTGACGTCGACGGCATCAATGACAGGGACATCACGGTGTCTGTTCTGGGTAAATCAAACATTTTCTTGAAAGTTAAAAAGTTTGGATAAGCAGTGGAGCAATCAATATGGTTCCCTAATTTGTGTGGAGTTTTTTTTTTTTACTACAAACTGTGCACCACTGTTTATAAATGGAACACATTTATACAAACATAGGGAGTTAAAACCGGGACCACATTCCTAATCTCCCAATATTGCCAAGGCATGGTAAATCCACTTGTCTGAAGTCGTTATCATAAAGCAAGCTTTAATAAGACTTGTTACACAGTCCCGGACATGGGGTATCAGCAAATACCAACCACAAAACATCAGTGGCGTCCATTTTAGGATTCAATTTTGATTTAGACCATTCTTTTCAGTGCCTACTGATTTTCTTTTACTTCTGCATTTTCTCCTGCCCAACACACCCACCACCCGCCCTTGTAACTGTATTAGCTTTGAATAGATGTCTAAATAGATCAGACACACCCTTAGCCATGATAAAAGGTGTCACTCCGGTCTATGTACGAATATGTATCCAATATTTACACGGGTAAAAGTAAAAGTAGTGGCGTCCATTTTACAATGCCTACTGACTTGCCTTCTTTTACCTCTGCATTTTCTACTGTCCAACATGCCCCGCCCATTCATGTTCACGTTCATGCATCACTACTCACCACATTAATGTGCTGTAGCCGGCAAACAAGGTACCGTAGTGCTGAAACAAGTCATTGGCATGCTTGTCTAACAGCAGGTCCCTAACCATGGTGGTACCAACGCTGACATTTCCAAAACACCCAAGGGCATGTTGTCAGAGTTACTGGAGTGTCAAAGTGACTAATTATCCAGCAATTGGTGGGCTGAACTGCCCGTCACAAGTTAGTCAAGTAGGTTAAACCAATCTTCTGCATGACACAAAAAAAAATCAGCAATTCAAGAGGCTAGTGGGAAACTGAACATTGGATATTGTAAATATCTTGTGACTTTTTGGGTGAGTTGTGACTTTATTAGCAATAGAAGCAGAGTAGCTAGACAAACAGAGGGTAACACTTTCTGTGAAGCTCGTATTCATAAGACTTTATAAACACATTCATAATGGCTTATATGCATACGTAAAGTATGTTAAGTATACATAACTATGTGTACATATTCATGACGGTACTCCTAAGGCAGTATGTATGAATAGTTATGAATACTAATTTCATTATTAGGCTTTAAGAAAGCATTATAACCCTTTATGAATGGTTATAGAGTCTTATGAATACAAACTTTAAAGAAAGTGTTACCAAACAGACGATGAACATTGCCCTGTTGCTATAATCACTTTTTTAACTGCTTAAATATTTTCTGTTGATCCTTTTCCTCTCCGTTGTATAACGTATCCAACCGTACAGTGACGCCTTCAATGCCTTTCTGTGCCGATTTTTTTTTGTGATCTTTTTTGATGATATGTACAGCTTCTGAGTATAATTCAGTAGTGACAAGTTCTGTTAATGTGTATGTATAATTAAAAGAATAATATTAATTTTGATAGTATTATTAAATTTAATTCTGTTTATCTTTTTTTCTCTATATATTATATATATATACATATATTACAGTGAAGCCCTCCATGGCGTTCTGTGGCGTGCATGGCGACGTGCGGTTCGGTCATCAGGTGGTCCTCACCTGCCACAGCAAACGGGGAAATCCGCCGCCCACCTACACCTGGACTCACCTGCACCACGACCACATTAAGGGCTTTCAAGGTGTGTCTCAGACCCCTGCCTCTCCATTTGTAAAATATAACAAAATATTAATATTAAATACTGAATTAATTTATTGTATTGCGTTTGTCTAACACCTGCCTCTCCATTTGTGAAATATTAATAGTTATTAATAGTTATATAAATAGGATACATTTTATTGTCCATATCTATTCTTTTGTTTTAATCTACTAGATAGGGTCTAAGGATAGGGAAGTACACAATTCAAAAGTTCAAACCCCTTTCTTTAGACTTCCCTCTGAAGTCACACCTCCTGATTCATGCACAGGGGAGGGTGGAGGGACAAACGGCAGTTGACTTTGATAGACATATCACCATTGAATCATTTCAAACGGGTTGCTTAAAATGATTGGATGGTGTGTTTTCAGTCCTGTCAGTCCCACAGGTGACTACTGTTTTATTTTTGTGATAGAGCATTTAATTAATTGGTTGTCATCTGGGTGTGAAGGGGATTTTAAGCAATATAGTAAAAAGTGCTCCAGGAAAACATCATCCTACTCTACCTTTAAGTTAGAACATAAGTGACTGCACAATACCGTACCGTTATGATATCTCAAAGTCCACTGACTGTCTCTTTCTCTTCTATGATATATTTAACAGATGTAAAGCAAGGGAAGTTGATAATTCAGAATATTTCCCAGGTTCAGTTTGGGGATTACCAGTGTACGGCATCCAATGGCATTGGTTCGTCTTCTTGCACCATAGATCTGAGTGAAGGTAACTAACTGACTACAGAGGACAAAATGTCTGCCAAAATACACACATACATCCATACATCTATTTTCTATGTGAGTGGGATTTTCTAGGCATTAAGAAATGCACAATGTTATCATTTTATTACTTATTTTTATCTAACTGAAACATTTTAACTGCTAACATTCATGTGGGCCTAATTATAGCAGGTCCATCAATACAATATCTTTTTTTTCACAATAGGCACTGTATACCTACATATTAAAATTATATACTGCATATTTTTGATCATTTATTTACTTAAACAATATGCCTGTCTATTCTTGGAAAAGTTGTGGTACATTTGAACATGACTGTATAATACAGTAATATTAATAATACTCAAAACATGAGACATGACATGACTGAATGAGTTTTTCCAATAATGTACTGTAACATTCGGAGGGCGACTCCTCACAAATTTTCCAAATTTGTCAAACATTGCACAGAGGGACACGCTGGGATTGTGGTGGCGGCCGTTATCGGTGCTCTGCTGTGCTGTGCCGTGATTGGCCTGCTGGTCTGGTACTGTGCCCACCAAGTGAAGAAACACAAGATGAAGGTGTCCAAGGCTCACAAAGCCAAGGAGATGGAGTGAGTGTTTATACAATACCTGACGTATTTGCCATTTATTTATCTTAAAGAGTACAGTGACCCTTTCAAGCTCGCCTCCACCCTACAAGTACTTGTGTATTTGCCATTTATTTATCTTATTTATGAATACAAGTGACCCTTTTCAAGCCTCCACCCTATGAGTACTTGTGTACCATGATTGCCATAGACCTTTAAACTACTGGTGCTGCTACTACTGCTAGAACTACTCTTAGGTGATTGAGACATTATCAGTTCAAATTGTGTTTTTTAACTGGGTGTGGCATAGTGATGAAGCCCAACTCTAGTGAGCTGTTCTGTGACTTGTTTTACAAGAATGTGAATATGAAAGAGTAACCTTTAAGGGACCTTTGATTTCCATTATAAAAGAACACATTCTAAACAATGTAAGATTCTAAAATTTCACATCATATTCTACGGAACTCAATAGTATTATTATTATTATTTATAACATTCATCTTTCCAACATTCCGATCACACTTGTGTGGCAAGCTACTATCATTTTTAGAGTACCTTAGTGAATATAGTTTCCTTTGGATTGGTAGCTAAATTTGTCTTTTTGACTGCAATGCCAGGCCCATGACCGCGAGCAGAAAGCTGGCAGCACAGCAGGCGAAAGAGGAGGGGGACGAGAACCCATCTGTGTGAAAGTATACCCCCAGGACAGCAACCGCCTGTTGTTACAAGATGTGTTCCCAATTTGTCATCACATTCACAGGTTACTTTTGTTTTCGGCTTTGTTATTTTTCTACTCTATTGGATGCTTATGTAATCAAAATAAGTACTGTATGTCAATTACAAATTCATTTCAGGATTGTGTAATTTTGAGTTATTGTTTAAAAGTTTGTGTGACTGAACATAAAAAAAATTACAGTAATTGAAACAAAAATACAAAATGTAAATGAATCAGTTGTCACATCTGTATAAGCAGACCATTAGGTCATGCAAAGTTTTTTTTTCTTCATCTCAGGTGCTTTTTAATTATTTGCACTGGCAATACTGTATTCGTTATGTGTGAATTTTGGCTTCTGTAATATTTCTTTACTAACAAATAAAGGACATATGTCTTTGTTTTACATTATAGACTAATAATAGATGATTCATACATAAATTACCTTGTAATAAGAGTGTCATTTCGGTTCTGCTAAAGCAATCAAATTGTGGGGCCCCGTATTATTCTTAACAACAACAACAACAACAACAACAATAATAATAATAATAATAATAATAATAATAATAATAATAATAATAATAATAATACACTGTACAATTTATACACAATGTAGCTCAAAGTGCTTCAACAGTTCAACAGGCAGGAAAACACAAGACAGCATTTGTTGCAGCTCGGTAGCACTGGGAAAAAGGAAGTTCATTGGAGCGCTGTCGAAAGTTCCTGCTAGTGTCTCTAGGGGGCGACTGGGCTGAGGAAAAACTGCCTGTTTGCGTTGGTTTGCTTCAATCTAGCAATCAAATTGTGGGGACCCTTATAATAATAATAATAATTATTATTATTATTATTATTATTATTATTATTATTATTATTATTGTTGTTGTTGTTGTTGTTAATAATAATAATAATAATAATAATAATAATAATAATAATAATAATAACGATAATAATAATAATCATAGTAATAATAATAATCATAGTAATAAATAGTGATGCTACTGTCCTCAAAGTGACCCCAGTCAATGCTGGGCCATTGAAATTGTCCTAACTTCCCCACCCCACCCTTGTTTTGGTATGAAAGTCTTAAACGCATCCAAAGACAATAGTCAAGGCACTAAAGTTATTTGAGAGAACTGATACCAAAGTATCTTCCACAGTAAAGACAGCGCTTAAGACAGCAACATAAAATTTGAAGCAAAACACACGATTATAGATAACCAACCATTTGATTACACAAAACCAAAGACCAGAAGTGGTTTTGCCATAACCATAATAATACAATGCATAAAAGGGGAGAAAAAAAAACTTTTCTGGTTGTTTTGCTGAGAGACTGTGCTACATTATTATTATTATTATCAATAATTCACAAAGCATCATGGGAAGGAAGCACTGTGGAGCAATTAGCGCCTAAAGGTTAAGGACTTAGACCCACAGCCGGAAGGTCAAGGGTCAAGGCCTTAAGGCCCCAGAGTGACGGGTGGGGATGGAGGAGTGAAGGGGCCAGAGCTCTCCCTCCACCCTCCTCCACACTCTGAAACCCTCCGCCCTTGAACAAATCACCTAACCTAACCACACCACTACTCCACTACTCCCAGGACAATATGCGGCTAGCTGCCTAATGCTCCAGCTGTTTTCACATTTGTTATGGATTGCAGTGTCTGTGTGTGAGTGTGTGGGGGTGTGAGTGTGTGTGTGTGTGTGTGTGTGTGTGTGTGTGTGTGTGTGTGTGTGTGTGTGTGTCTGTGTGTGTGTTTGTGTGTGTGTGTGTGTGTGTGTGTGTCTGTGTGTGTGTTTGTGTGTGTGTGTGCCTGTGGGTGTGTGTGTGTGTGTGTATATATATGTGTGTGTCTATGACACTGACATGTCTGTTCACTTTACAGATGGGTTAAATGTAGAGGACAGATTTTGATGACAAAAACAATCACTATGTGTAAAAAGAATAATGTGGATACCAGCTTCATCTTAACAGATAAACAAAGGAAAATCACCACAGTGGAAATCTGAGGCATTTTTTTTCAATTCAGTCTATGAATGCTTTTGGTCAAAGATTTCCCTCAGACAAAAAAAAATAGATATACTGTATATGTATATATGTATGTGTTAGTAGTTTTGTTTTCCTAGTTCTGTTCTGTTTGTTTTCCTAGTTTTAACTGTACACCTCAGTACCTAAACCTAAACCTAAACCTAAACGAGCGGTGTTTGTGACTTTTTTCTTCAGATTTTAAAGACATCTGCTAGGAGGCTAAAGGCACATGTGTTTTGACAGGACGATGAAAACAAGCATACCCCCCAAAAAATGTGACAAAATATCTTGTAAACAACAAGGTTTGGAGTGTCCCAAAGAACACACTGTCCTTAATCCAACAGAAAGACTGTCAGGTAGACTGGAAAAGCAGGTTTTTGCAGGAAAGCCCACTGACCTAATTCAGCGGCACAAAAGATGTACAAAAAGGAATGGTAAACTGTAGTTCGGTTACACTTTATTTTTAATGTCCCTGTTGCATCAATTAGGTACAGTGTAACAAAGTGTGTAACAACATGTAACATTACATATTTATGCTGTACCACAGGGGTAGGGATAGTGTTAGGTATGTCGAGTGTAAGTACATAATATAACATGTAGATACACTAAAAAAGGAACGGAAATTAAAGTGCTACCCAAAGTCAAGTCAAGTCAGTTTATGTATATTGCACATTAAAAAAACAACAGGTTGACCCAAAGTGCTTTACACACAAAGGTAGTGATAACATTTAGAAATCAAGGTAGAACATGGGCTACAGCATAAGAAAGACAAAGAATATAACACCAGTTAAAACAAAATTAAGACTGAGGGATAGGAATTATCAACAAATATATCAGTAAAAATAAGTAATTCCATCTAGATCAGTAAAACAGTAAAAGGAAACAGTAAAGCGTGTACAGCATTTGATTACATTTGACTTTAGAGGTGGCCTCCACAAAGGTATAGGTGCCTTGTACTTTTGTAAATGTGAATGCAAACATTACAATCACACATGCAATCTTTGAAAATTAGTAACAACAGATGATAGTGAATGAAATTAATAGTAAATGAAATGTTCAGAATTGTAAAACTGAGTTTACATGACTGAAAATACATTTGGCCAAAATGTAGTGTTCGACCTCAGCTGATCATTTAGGTACTTTGTTCTGTGAAATTGTGAAATTGTGGGAAAGGTTTGATAAGTACCCTCCCAACTATTGCAGCATTGTTCCACAACCTGACAGAGGAGTTGACATGACTTGTTGACATTAATTAAACAGAATCCCAATAACAGGTTGCATTAAATGATACTATATATAATAGGATAATGCCTGCTTTGTCGATGACAACAATAATGTCATAACAATTCCATTCCAACAATTCCAGCTTTCACTATACAGCTAAAACTGATTGGAAGCCACTGACACCTTTTCTGAATGTCATATATGCAAGCAAGACTCCTTGTTTTTTCCCAAGAACAGCTTCAGCATTGATGACCTTTTGCTTACATATGATTCATGTTGCTAATCACAAAAGCTGATAAAAATAGGTATGTAGTCCGTCAATATATAAAAAAGACATCATGCAATTACTAATTAATAATTCTATTCTGTTCTGTTCTGCTCTATTCTGTGTCCTGTGTATGGTTCCATGCTAATGGTATTTACTTGTTTATTCAAAAGTATGCTTTGTCCCATCTCAGACACAGACATTAACTTTAGATAATGCCTAACCGTTAAAGTGCTATCATGATGAATATTCATCTTGATGACACTTGGATTGGCATTTGGATTGTCACCATTGTCATCATTATCACCCCAAAAGCCAAACCCACCTTTTCTGTTTTTGTTTTCACTGATTCTTTTGTTTCGCCTATTCCAAGAAGATGGTTTTACCACTTCCTGAAACTTGTTCACAGATGTTCTTGTGTGGTTGTTGTTATGCTAATGACAGTGGTATCACAACATGGTGTGAAAGGTACTCATGGGTTCAGGTACATAAACATGTTTTAAGTGTGGGACTTGGTGTTACTAAGCGGCTCTTGTTTACAAGTTCAGGTATCATGAGTTGTTTTTACATTATGACATGCCAAACAGCTCCGTTGGCGCGCAAGAAAGGGTAACCGCTAGAGGTCGCTAGAAAAAAACCCACTGGGCAATATTATTGTACGGTATTAATCAAAGGACTAGCAATGACTGCCAATGTGTACAGCTTTCCAAATATAGTTTTGTTTACACTCAGTTGTTCCTTTATTTAACTTTTTTGGCCTGGTCATCTTAGTTGTACTGTCAGTTTGTTACTGGTAAGCTCATGTTGCCGAATTCATTCGGTGCTGCACTGTCAATAATATATAGGCTATGGATCACAACTGGAATGACCCAGCATTTAGCCTGTTGTTTGAATAAAGTGCCAGTGACATTTTAAACAGCCTGGCTCCTTCCCATCTATAGCTTGTTTTGCAGTTATTAATAGGCGCTGGGATATTTGATTGCCTATTTCTGGGTTGTTGTGTACGAAAAGAAGCACAGTTTACGCGTTGAGGACTCACTCCGCCTCTAACGGAAGGTTATTTGCTTTGTCAGCTTATGACTAACATTACCACTAGGAGCCTAGCGCGTCAGACCTGGATCTCGCACTTTAACCGGTGAAGGGACTCTTTAATCGCTGGCTTTTATCACTCCTTTGCACCAACCAGACGACTCTTATCCAGTGTCCTTCGGACTCTGAGCAAGGGCATCTTGGGTTCTGTGTCCCCTCCCTCTGCAAGCGGTAAAGATGACACTAAAGTCCAACAAAAATGACCCTGCCGTCATATTCGAGCAGGTAAACAGCATTCGAACAGCTCTCTCTGATCTCTATCTGGAACAACTGCTACAGAATAAGCCACGAACGGAAAAGGTAAGCGGTTTTCAGTCATGGCATACATCAGTACTCTATACATCCTATATACATCATACATATCCCCATGTATGTCGACTATTGTTTACGAAAGACAGCTGCAAGCCTGATGTAGCACAATACCGAGTAGGGTACTTCCGCTACTTCTGTTTTGAAACCCGATCTGCAATGCTCTGGCCACCGCTGGTATTGCCTGGACAAATCTGCCTACAGTAGCCGACAGTGAAGCAGAATTGCTTGTATTTATAGGGTTGCGGTTCGTTTGTTATTCTGTTTTATTTTCGCGGCCTATTGTGAAATCACCTGTAGGGTGTACAACTATTTACTTGTCACGATAATCATTATTCTACATAATGGAACACGGTGCAGGGTATATGCCAGTATACGCGCTGACTCTTGGCTCGTTTTCTTATAATTATTAATAATTACATTAAAGGCTACACAATTATAACCTTTTATCCCCACACCAGGGGTTCTCATAGCTACAGAGTTGCTTGTTTAAGACAGTATTCTGCATTTGTCGTTGCTGGCATCACATGGTCTTGGCACTGGATTCTGCCGGTAAACCTAGCCCTTATCCTACTACCCATGGCTAAGTAGCCTACCACACTTGCGCACAGATTTGCAGACACAGCTAGATTCGAACATGGGGAAGTCCTGTCCTGGGTCACTGAAAAATGTGCCAAGCCCGTCAGTCTGTCAGAAATTTTCCAATAGGCTTACACGTCTTTATGGAGACGTCTGTTTGCACTCTTCACTGAACATCTGGTAGCCTTTTGTACCGTTGTGCAGACTGTCTTCAATCAATACTTTTGTAACCTATCTGCATGACATTTATTTGTGGACAGAAACCAGTGTGTGTGGGTGGAGAGAGGGTAATTGTAGGCCCAGGTGGGTTCTGGGCCTATATCATTCATCTCTAGAGCTAGGCCTAGACCCCCCCATCACCCTTTCTCTCTCTCTCTCTCTCTCTCTCTCTCTCTCTCTCTCTCTCTCTCTCTCTCTCTCTGTGGCACACACACACACACACACACTTATACTTTTTTGTCAGTGCTATAGGTACACACTCAACTGATGTTCTGGGCTGTGGCTCTCTGAATAATTCCTGGTTTACTAAATGACCCCAATAACACCGTTATAACATAGCAATGTCTTTTAATTTAAATCCAATTTCATTTTATGTAGACCTATAGTATATAGCTCCAAGGCAGCATTTTTTTTTTGTTTCTTGAAACTTGCCCTGTCTCACATTTAGCATTTGTAATAGTGACTGTCCAGCAGCCAGCACCAATAAGCTAGTGGCCTTTTCAGTGCCTTTTACGCAATAGGGGACACCGATGTATCATGGCACTCAGGAGAGAGTAATCAAAAAGAGTTACAGCCCATAGTAAAAAAGACTTTTCTGTCTTGCCTCCCGGGAATAATACGCTGTAGAAATGGTGCGAGCAACAAATGCATCAGAGTCTATTCACTATTCATATAAAAAACTGCTCTGTAGTGGCAAAACTGTTTTAGTTCTCCCATTGTAAGAGTTTCATTTAGCTGACACTTGGTATTTCCTGGGAGGTGTGTCTGGAAAAATAATTCAGGGTCACCAATTTTTTTTACACTTTTTGTTAAAGGTTTCCTGCTGTCTCTGCAATATCTTGTGTGTGTGTGTGTGTGTGTAAGAAGAAGCTTGCTCATGTTGTGGTGGAAGACACAAAAGTAATAAAAGTGATAAAGCAACGTGAAGGTCTACTTCTTACAAATGACAAAAATAAAGTTTTACACTGAGGCGGGCAAACAGTGCGTTAAGCAGCACAGACTTTTTACACAACTTGAGCGGAAATTAAAATTGGTTGGGCTTAGATCGCAGGGGTCCTGCTTTCTTTGTTTCATGCAGTCTAACACTTGCCAGGAAGCTTATTATAATGGAAATATTATCATTCCTACACCTATGAACTTGTATGGGCATGCAAATCAGACTAAGCCCCATTTGCTGAAATAAAGGCCGTTAGAATTTTACTTTCCACACATACTTTCAATATATTTTTATATAGAAATAAAAAAAACAGTCTTCACACAAGAAGTTATAAAGTATTTGGCTTTGGATGCACATAAGAATTCCACAATAACTATGAAAGTATAGACTGAGAGCCTCACGTTGTTTTGCTGTGCAATCATTTCGTCCCCTGTGGGCCTATGAACAGGACCCTCAAAGATGAATGTGTGCATGTGTTCAGACACGTTTACATCATGTCCTTTGCATGGCCCAGCACCTCAGCATTACTGATTCACTGATTCAGTAAATCTTAACTTGACTGACTCAGGTCTGGAGTGTCGGAAAAAAATAGAAACCTTTCGCCAACTGTGGTTTTATCCACCATGTGAGTGTTGAGTAATTCAGAGCTTTTCAGCTTATGCTAACACTTTTGTCGTCTGCCCTCATGTTCTTGCTGATTAACTTGGGAAAATGATTTGGCCTGCAGCCCATTTTTTGGTCACCACTACACTTCCGTTTTTTTGTGACTGACCAAGACACTGGCTTGCTCTTTTATGTGCAAGCTAAAAGCAAACTGGTGTAGACTGGTGGTAGGCCCACACTGACTAGACTGTAGGCTCTCCTCTGGGACAATTTCACGTATAACTGGATATTAAATTTTTCTTCAACAAATTTTCAGCGTTGTTTCTATCTGTTACATTTCCCTGCATGATTAAGTCCTAAAATTTAATATTTGTGCTTCACATTTGGACATTGTGGGTGGTTTTGGGACAGCCTGGAATTTTTTTTTGTTGCTCACAAGTTTTTATTTCATGTCATGTTTTTGCTAAACTGAAAGTCTTATTCTTGACATTTTAACATTTCACAGACATTAAAAAAGTGCAGACTTAAACCAACAATAATAATTACCGATCTGTTATTTTGTTTTGTTTGTATGTTTTTTAGGCTACGATGCAGACGCTTGAGGAGAAAGGCCAGGCGGTGTACTCAAACGGTAGCGCAGCGTTTCAGAACGGCAAAGACATGAAAACCCGTGAAGTGCTTTTCCAAAAGAATCCCTCTGAGCCAATGGTATGGACAATGTTACAGATTCTATAATGTATATTCTATTCTATATTCTATTCTTTATAGTTAGTGTAAGCGGCCCAGTCACTAGCAATGCCCTGTCATCGCTGCCCTGTCATGCTTATGTACAACTCTCACTACAAAGTTTTTCACACACACAAAGTTTACAAAGTTATTTTAATGTATTTATTATTTTAAACATTTTAAAGTGTTTGAAAGCCAAAAACTGTTGATAACAGGGTTTTTTTATATGTCTCTCTACCATGTTGGAGTAAACTAATGTATAATGTTAACCTGTGTCCTTAGGGAGTGACTTTAAAGCTAAATGAGAAGCAGAAATGTACCGTTGCGAGAATATTGCACGGCGGAATGATACACAGGCAAGGTAAGCATGTCACTATAGATGATCTTATAACAAACAGTAAAAAACTAGAAGATTGGTTACACTTGATCAAATTAATGCCTTATTTATCGATCTAGCTGTTTTCTACAGTATAATCCTACTAAATATGTTTGGTATGGTTTGTGTGTGGGGAGGGGGGTTAGTGTTTGATGTTACATAGATTGTGTTTGCTTGTGAGGCATTGTACAGACAAGGTTCTGCTTGTCTCTCTGACTAAATAAGAAAGAAAGAATGGCTTTTATTTTGAAACAAAAAGCAAACACACAATGATGCTATTTGTAGGAATTGTAGGATTGTAGGATTACATTCACAATTGTGTCTCTCTTTTCTTTTCTTTTCTTTTCTTCAGGATCGCTACATGAAGGCGACGAAATTGCTGAGATTAATGGAGAGAGTGTAGCCAACCAGTCTGTGGATCAGCTGCAGAAGATTCTGGTATGGCCTCTGGCTCTGCTTTGCTTGGCCCAGTGGTCTTGGGTGCAATCCTAGGCCATCTGTCTCCTCTCTTTAACACTCACAAGGCACTCAGCACCCTCTGTGATCTTACTGCGTCTTCATTTACACTGACAAGTCCTCAAATGGTGTTAAAAAATCATTACGTCTGGTTTCATCTGTGAATGCTCAGATCTTTCTTCCTCCTACTGTAACTACACTTTGTGCTTTGTTACGTGTTCAATGGCAGCGTGAAAAAATATATGAGTGTTAGTTTGGGGTGAAGAGGAAAAAAAAACTTTGTGCAAAAATGAGAGCACTCACACTGCTCATTGTAAAACCTAGTTTAAATGTTCCTTGTGTCATTTGCTTTATGTATCACTATTATTAATATTGCTTGTGCTCGTCTAGTGCTCTTCTCAGCCAGGCTATTACTTTAGTATACTACTACACTATTACTATAGTACGTCATACAACTATATTACTACTATGTCTACAGATAGCCATAAAGTGCCCAACTATGAGTGAAACTGTGGGAGTTTTGAGTGAGGAGGAGTTTTGAAACAAACATTAGAAATCCAATGCCCTGTAAGACAGCAGTGCCAAGTAGTGGTGCACATTCAATCAGGAGTCAGTGGATGTCTATAGTTCAGTTGTGAAGTCGTGGGTTGGCGAGAGGTGGGCGGTAACAGACAACTCTGTTAGCGTCCATTTCAGGGAATTTCATAGTAAAATTTAAATGTGTTGTTTCCTGGATCAGTGTTTATGTCTGGCGGTGCAAAATTAAGCATTTGTTATTATTATTGTATTTGTTATTCGTTATTGGTTTGACATATGTGTTTTGTCAGTAGACTTCTGTCTCAATAGATTTTAACGCACAAGACACTAGCAAAGAGCAGCTAATCTTAAGGAATTTTATGACTGTACCTTAATGGCTACATCTTATCTCAGTTCCAGTACTTTTTTTCTAGAAAGGTCCACAAGTGTGAAAGTGTTTGTTTGTTAAACAGCAACACAGGGAGTGAGGGTCTCAATGTCAAAAAATGGATGCTATATATAGGTATTTCCATATATAAGCGTCTCCAAAGGACTAATGTTCTCTGTAGTTTTGCAGAAAGACTCCAATAGAGGGGAAAATATATTATATATATATATATATATATATAGAGAGAGAGAGAGAGAGAGAGAGAGAGAGAGAGAGAAAGAAAGAAAGAGAGAGAAAGAGAGAGCGAGCAAGCGAGAGGTGGCTCAGTCTGTAATTCTAAAAGATAAATGTTTTGTGTTGTTGTTTGTTTTTCACAGAAAGACACAAATGGAGTTGTTAGGCTTAAGGTCATCCCGAAACAGCAGAGCCGCTCCCTCCCCTGTGAGGTAAGCCAATGAAAAGACAAATCTGCTTACAGTTTGTAATTGTAATTTGCCGGTATTGGCACCCTTTGTAAATATTAGCAGAAAAGTTGGGGGGGGGGGCATCCTCATCCTCATCTTGCACTCTCGGAGTATTAAATCTTTAGCTCTGAAGGATGTCACAGGGAATAAATGGCACCCATTAGAAGCATTATTATGTCCTCCATTAATATTGCAGCTGTTTTTACTTTAACCCTCACGAGTGACAGAAAACACTGAATTATGTGCCAGCTAGAAGCCAGTGATTTATTGCCGGCAATTAGTCTTTTTACTGTGGCTAGGATTTTCTACTTTAGTTATATTTTAGTGCATGACATCAGTTGTTTGTCTTTGTTTGTTTGTTTGTTCGTGCAACATCTTTAAACTCTGTTAATAGCAATATAAAACTGTTGTTGTTCTTGTGACCAATTGTATTTACTCCCAAGATGTCCAAATATCCGACTTTTACAAAATAAGTTTATCAGCACATTCTTCAGCTTTAATACACATGCTATCCCTTAAGTCTTGACCCACATGGATTTCCAATATTTGTATAATGTTGCAGGTAACCCATAACAGTGAGAGAGGGGAGATAGTTTAGATTATTTGGCTTCGAACACGTTATGTAATAAACATTGGAAACACTGTTGAATCAATTTGGGGGTCTATTTTGTAACTCCATTATTGTTCCTCATGGGTCCAGACTTATAGTATAGGACACCCAATAATTTATTGAACCTGCATTTGTTTACTGGGGTTCAATCTGGCTTCTGTCCTAAAGTAACTTTCACTCTCCAGTAAAAAAAAAAAACTTGAATGTGAAAATGAGAGCACTCACACTGTTGATTGTAAAACATGGATTTAAATGTTCCTTGTGTCGTTTGCTTTATGTATCACTATTATTAATATTGCTTGTACTCGTCTAGTGTCACTAGTGCTCTCTCTGGCCAGGCTATTACAATAGTATACTACTACACTATCACTATAGTACGTCATACAACTATATTACTTTTATGTCTACAGATATCCATAAAGGGTCCAACTATGAGTGAAACTCATACTCCAGTATATAACTTGAGTTATATAATTGTCATTCACTCCACAGATGTTTATGAGGGCACAGTTTGATTACAACCCCACTGAGGACGATCTCATCCCGTGCAAAGAGGCGGGACTGAAGTTCAAGACAGGTGACATCATACACATCATAGACAAGAAGGACCCCAACTGGTGGCAGGGCAGAGTGGAGAGCTCGCTGGCGGACTTTGCTGGACTCATCCCCTCCCCCGAGCTGCAAGAATGGTATACTTACTTACACACACACACACACACACACACACAAACAGTCCGCTTGCTCCACACACGCATATGCATGCACACACACACACACACACACACACACACACACACACACACACACACACACTTACTCAATACTTGAACTGAACACACACATGAACTGAACTGTGTGTGTGTGTACTCTTCAGTTTTAACACTGAGATACACAGTATATGTGTGTGTATTTGTGCATTTGTATTTGTGTGTGTGTGTGTGTGTGTGTGAATGTGTGTGTCTGTAAGCGAGAGAGAGAGAGAGAGAGAAGACTGAGGATTGATGAGACAGTCTTGACAAGGCTATTGACTTATATAATTAGCTGTCTTTGAAACAGTCTTGTGGTTTGGCTAGCCAGTGTCCGTCATACCCCATCAGGCCGCATCGTAAACCGTGTGTTTGAAACTTCCTTTGACAGGCGTGTTGCAAGCAAAAGCAAAAAAGCGGGAGAGGGCAGCCAAAGCTGTAGCCCATTTGGCAAGAAAAAGAAATGCAAAGACAAGTACTTGGCCAAGCACAGCTCAGGTAAGAGATGGCAAGATGACATTAAAAGGCCCAGCAATTTCCCTTTCATGCCTGTATTACTAGTGAATTTACCGTCACATTGGTTTTGAGCTTGTTGTTTTCTGTCTTTTTGTTTTCGATAGTTTTTGACCAGCTTGATGTCATTTCCTACGAGGAGGTTGTTCGTCTCCCAGCATGCAGTAGAAAGACTCTCATCCTCATTGGTAAGGCTTGCAACAGAATCTCTTTAACACTCTTTGAATCTGTCACAAAGGATTTCTTGTTTTACTTTAGAACATTTGTTTTGGAACATTCATTTTATAGAACACTTTTAGAGCATCTGTTCTGACTGACTGTTCTGCTTGTTTGGTTCCAAAGGTGCCCCGGGTGTAGGTCGGAGTCACATCAAAAGTTCACTGCTGCTAAAATATCCAGAAAAGTTTGCTTATCCAGCTCCACGTAAGTACTTGTCATCACTGTCAGAAGCACACCCAATTATACTCCTTGGCAACACAATAACAGTGTATCTGCATCACATACAGGGTAACCGAAAGTGTGTACCAACATGTATGCAATGTAGGGATATTATATACTTATACTGTACTGGCCTACTTTAGGCTAAGGGTAAGGGTTAGGATTACATTACATTATTACATTACATTACACTTAGCAGACGCTTTTATCCAAAGCGACTTACAAAAAGGGTAAGCAGACTACCTTCATACATACAAGGAGATGCATGTGCCTAAGTAAGTTTCCCAGAGCAGGGACACTACAGACACACATACTTCCTACACAGGGAGAATTATACAAGCATGAGGCACCAAGAGAGAGAGTTGGTGTAGTGGTTGTAAATTAAGGGTTTAGGATTAAGTGTATATACAGTTTAAGTACATTATGTTACATGTTGTTACACACTTTGTTACACTGTACTTTATGGTGTATCTACAAGCTGTTAATGTTATTATTATCATTATTACATTGCATTTGGCAGATGCTTTTATCCAAAGCGACTTACAATTATAATGTTACTTCTTTCAAACAGATACGACTAGACCCCCAAAGAAGGACGAGGAGGATGGGAAGGAGTACTACTTCATCTCCAGCGACGACATGACCAAGTGCATCGTACAGAATGAGCTGCTCGAATACGGAAGCTTTCAGGGAAATATGTACGGCACCAAATTTGAGACCATTCAGAAGATTCATGAACAAGGCAAAATTGCACTGCTCGACGTCGAACCACAGGTATTATATATATATATATATATTTTTTTTTTTATCTGACGTATAACTTTTGGCAAAAGTGACAGTGAAGTCAGTAAAGTACTACTGTATGTGGTAATTTTTAAATAGGGCATATTGCAAAATATGGTATTTTAATAAGAGCTGTATGCACTTTAGGAAATCTCTGTGGAAATGTCATACTCAGTTCATTTTTTTAAAGTAAAAAAGAGGTAAACAGAACTCCTGGAGCAAGCTTAGGTTATACACTTAAAGATCAAACTTCAACAGTAATTGTGGCTGTGCAAAATGTCAGTGCAGTAAGTGCAGTTCTGCAAGGTAGTAAAGTTAATTCATGAATAGAGAATTTGCTAACTGCAAAAAATCATGTGCAGGCTCTTATATGCACTAAAGGAGTGTTAGCACAGTGCTACACTTTTGCACATCACCTCAGATTCTAGAATGAACCTGGGGCGCATTTCATTCTTATCATGCTTTAAAAAAAGAGCTTAAAGCAGGCCTACAGTATTTAGTTATTTATCAGAAGAAGCCTTGGCCCACTAAAGTTTTACTTTAGTAGAGCCTCCTGGGTGTTTGTGTGAGCGGAGCAGCACAGCACAGCACAGCACAGAGGAATGGAGCACTACCACTCCAGTGTCAAATAAATCTATGGCAGGTGTTCTGACTCAGGTCTGCTGAGAGGGAGAGAGATAGAGAGAGAGAGGGGGAAGGGAGGGGGGAGAGACAGAGAGAGAGGGAGAGAGAGAGACTGAGAGTGAGAGAGAGAGAGAGAGGGAGAGAGAGAGTGAGAGAGAGAGAGAGGGTGAGAGAGGGAGACAGACAGACAGAGGGAGAGAGAGAGGAGAGGGAGAGAGAGAAAGAGAGAGGAATGAGAGTGTGTGTGACAGAGAGAAAGAGAGAGAGAGACAGAGAGGGAGAGCGAGAGAGAGACTGAGAGTGAGAGAGAGAGAGAGGGTGAAAAAGGGAGACAGACAGACAGAGGGAGAGAGAGAGGAGAGGGAGAGAGAGAAAGAGAGAGGAATGACAGTGTGTGTGACAGAGAGACAGAGAGAAAGAGAGAGAGAGACAGAGAGAAAGAGAGGTGTTTGGTTGGCGTTTCTGCCCTGCAGATATGCAGTTTTAAATCAAGTGTCTCTTTGTCTTGAGCTCCATAGGCACGCCTCCCAACCATTTTCTTAGTAGTAATAATGCTTCAGTCATCGGATGTTGCAAGCTGGAAATGTTTTTTAAAAATGCAATTGCTGAGTTTTGTCATTACATTTAGGAACTGTAGACAATTTGTTAGCTACTGGAAACATCATTAGCTGACTATACTGACTGTGTTGTATTTACACAGTCACTCTAACAACACACTAACACTTAAATAATCAGTAATAATAAGTTAAAGAAAGGCTCACGAAGTTGATGATGTAGTCTGTGAGTGTTTTTTTTTTTCAATAAAAAATAATGAAATGAAAAGGAAATCCTAACCTGACCGCATATTCTAGCCATTTAACCCATGATTTCCTGTTAACCTAATTTACACAAAATGTACTTTCAACTGCATTACCTAATTCATCAACCAACTCAATAACCATTTTTCTATGATCACATTAAACACACTTAATTACATATAATTCAAAACATTTTACTTTATTAAAATAGTGTTAGTTAGTGCCACTGTATGATTAAAACCAAATGGAGTTTTCAAATTGTTTCATCATTTGACAGTATGCTTGTGAACAAAAGCTGAGATATTTGCAATAACTGGGATGATCAATTGTCTTTGATACACAGACCCTGAAACTTCTGAGGACTCCTGACAATGCCCCTCTTGTAGTGTTCATCGCACCAACTGACGTAAACCAGGTACAATCACGATCATTTCTTCTCCCATGAGAAAAACATTTTATAAAATACACTGTAAACTGTCTTGTCTTGACACTGCTGCAAAATCTAGACTCCAGAACGTGCATGTGACTTCCCGAGTTGTTCCCCTTTTTTTCTAAATCTGTCTGCTTCTGCCTTCTCCAGTCAGAAACTGTGAAAGCAATCCAGAAGGAGTCTGACGACATCCTGGCTACCTACAAACACTTCTTCGACGTGGTCCTGGTCAACAATGACGTGGACGAGAGTGTCAAAGCAGTAGAAGAAGCCATCGAGTCAGCAAGCTCCACCCCACAATGGGTGCCCGTCTCGTGGGTATACTGAGGGAAGGGAGGGTTTCACTCGCTGTACTCTGCTCACCAGTCAGCGTGTACCGTACTGTACCGTACCGTACCGTACAAGAGACATCTGACCTGACCGCACACCTCACACACGCCATAGCAAGCCATAACTGAACAGAGGCAGACACTCCGGATTCAGAAAGTAAAAAAAAAAAGAAAGTCCTGCCACATATTTGTTCTGGCTATTTCACGAAACAAACCGATGCTAAGAAATAAAAAGATATTTTCAGAAAGATAAAGAGATGAGCTAACTAGTGAAATCACCTGTGTTAAGAGCACAGGCAGCACAGGAAACACATGGCAAGACTTTTCTTTTTTTTTTTGCTTTCTCAAGCCAGTCCGTCCACCTTTGTAACCAAACTCTCCTCCTCAGCACTCCTGACGGTGATCAAGGCTGTTGTTATCTCTTGGGGAGGAGTATTAGCCAAACGCAATGTGCTCACTGAGAGCTCAAAGAGATTATATGAGAAATGTTAACAATTTGCAGGGAAAAGTAAAAAGTAAAGATTGAGGGAGGATTCAGGATACATATATGGTATATGATTTACTTATAAACAACATAAGTGCAGCAATATGAATTGTTTTCTTTATGTTTGTTGAGGAGAATAGTACTGTTCTTTTTTTGTTTGTTTCTTCGTTTATTTGTTTGTTTTGAATGAAAACATTTATTAAAGTTAAAGTGTAGCCAAAGGAAGGGATATATCAGTACACTTGTAGCAACTGTCACCTCTGAATGCCATCTCCACAGCCATGCCTCACGTCTTCCCCTCATTGTAACTGTAAAACGTGTGAATGCTCTTGCTGGAATGGCCCCTTAAAAAGATTAAATGTCTCTCTTCTTATCTAAAACAGGACTTTGGACCGTCTCTTTGCTCTCTCAGCCTATAACGTCACGTGAGCGATTAATTGTTGGGTACACACACTCAATTAACTTTTATGGTTGGCCTAAGAGACCATGTCTGTGCGTAGTGCTTTGTGTACTGTAGTTAAAATAACATTTGATTTACAGCATATTGTTCTCGACCGACATAAATTATTGACCAGCTCATTACTTATGAGTATAGTGCTACTGCTTTGTTATATTAGTCTTTATGGTTTCATCAATATGATTGCTTCCATCAGATATGCTGTACACCTTTGAAATTCCCAAAGAAATGTTGAACCTCGTTCTAAGACAGTCACTATAGTACACATACTTATTACACATATTTAATTTTGGGTTTATGCTTTTGACAAATACTTTACAAACACAGCAGCGTGGGAGGGGGCAGAGTACAGCACAAAAGAACTACTGCAGAGAGAGATTCAAGTCCGCTTTCTCAATACTGCTTAGCTGCAGTTTTATCCCAGACTCACGTGTCTGACAGCCGTCGGGAGAGGAACACCAACTAGGAAGTGTGGGCAGAGGTTCACAAAATCTGCATGCAACAGGAAGTTTGCATGCCCCCCCCACAACCCCCCTGCCCCCAACCCCCACCCCCTCCAGGGAATGTGCATGTCCGTTATGTAAGTCGGCCATAAAAGTGTCCACGGCAGACAATGGTCTAGACTTTCCGCTGATACTGCCATCTGGTTGGTACTTGGAACATGTAACAGCACGGAAGCACCCTGCCACACACACATGGACAATGGCCGGCACAAGAAGTCACTGCTGATTAACAGCCAATAAAAAGAGAGATAAAATAAAGATCTGAGTTAAGACAATCAGATCAGTCATGTTAGGCTTGCTGTGTTGTACCTATGGACAAAGTAGTCCAACATTAAACAGGAGAACCAATGAAGAGCAGTGAAAAGTAAGTCTTTTATAAAAACTGGACATGATGTGAGTCTCCAAGTGAGACAGATTGCACATGCCAGTAAGAGCTTCCATATGAAATAAAGTTGTCAAGATGTAGAATTAGAATTCCCTGGTTCTGCAGCAAAATGTGGATCCTAATCATCACCATGTTTAAAAAAAAAAACTGTGATCAGTGCAAGTGCTTGTCCTGTGTGTTGCTGCAGAGAAAGTAATGCTTTGTCACAACGATAGGCCAGTTAGGCAAACTCACCAGCATGATGGTGGTATTTCTTGGAAACTGACATGTCTAGAAAGCAAAGACACTGTATTCAGAATGGTATGAAAATGACGACTTGCAACATGAACAGGTAAGTAGGAGAGGGGTTAGTATCTACATGAAAAATTAAAATAATCATGGAGGGGTAAATATCTGGACCTATAATGAACTATTACTTGAGATATGTACCGAAACCCAAGGTGGGAAAAAAAGTTCTATCTGACTGCTCCTGTGGCAGATGAAAAACTGCTGTTAAGAAGTGTTAACAACTAGCAGTGGTCTGAAAGTAACGTTACACAAGAACAGATAGTCGACGGGAATATCTATAACTGATAAGCGCTCCTCCTCGTCTTTGTTGGAGTCTGGTTTGATGAAAAGGAAGAAGTGAGAGCTGCTCTCATGTGACATGGGGATGACCTGAGAGGTGGTCGTTTCCTCTAAAATGGCCACAAGTGCGCAGACAAGCAAAACACAAAAGACAACCAATCAGTCAGTGGTGACGTAAATAGACCATTCTTTTGTCTATTTTTCACACTATTTAAAAGGAACTGTGCAAAAGCAATCTGTGCCAAGATTTTACATGTCACAGCAAAATATTTTGAACAATAACGTCTTTAACTCCCTGTTGTTCATACTACTTTGTGCTCCTATTTAAGTATAATGAACAAGTTGTTTTATATTCATTTGTGACTTGTGTTTGTGCGCATTTCTGAAGTTGAAACAAGGACCCCAGCTTAACACCTCCAATTGTACATGGTTCACTGAACGTGTCGCAACAGTCTACACATGTAAAGTGAGTAGAAAAAAGTATGACACCTTAAGTATCCCAGCTGAGCCTGACATTTTGTCAGCAGTTATAGTTCAAAATATACTTATTTTTAAGGATTCATGGAAATAGTTTGCCCTTATTCTTGCAAGGCAGGGTATACTATTCATAAGCCCATTTTTAATTTAGTCTTGGCATGCTCTTATTATTAGCTGTAATTCTTACCAGTATCAATCATTATTAATCTTGGTTATCATTATCATCATCAGTCTTACCATATGTATTCTCATTTTTTTTTTAAATTTCCTTTCATGATAATGAAGCAACTACCCAGTCAATGATCTTACTGCTAAAACAACAACCTTTTGGTGACATTGTACTGTACAATATTAGTCTTGATTGGCCATTTTTGTATGTATGCACGTATATATGTATGGATGTATTCATTATTATTTCTGGTGACCCCCCCCCCTCCATTGTTAATGTAGTCTTGACATGCTCTTATGATTAACTGTCATTCTTAACAGTATCAATCATTATTATTATTCTTGCTTATCATTATCATCATCATTATCATTATCATCGGTCTTACTATACGTATTATCGTTTCTTTCATTTCCTTTCATAATAAAGAAACAACTACACAGTAAATGATCTTCCGGTTAAAACAACAGCATTGTACCGTACAATAGCAAGTCCTGAATGGCCATTTTTGTATATATGTATATATGTATTTATTATTATTTCTGGTAACCCCTCTCTCTCCATTGTACCTGAGTGAGTGCTGCTTCAGCGGAGGACACCAGAAGCGCAGGTTGAGCAATGTGCAATGTGACCCTCAATACGACCACTTCAGCACAGCGCTGCCATGATTCAGCACTGCGTCCTGCCTGCGCTGGCCTAGCAATTTCTGCTTATATGCAGCGGGAAAGAGCAGCATCAGGAAACACCGACCGGGGTTATATTGTGCGGAGGTGTGTGTGTGTGTGTGTGTGTACCTGTACCTGGATGTTGATGCATTCGGTTTCTAAGGTGTAATGAGCCAGTCAGCTTTGTATTACACACACACCCACACACACAGACAGACAGACACCCACACACACCATACACACACACACGCGCGCACACACACACACATACACAGACAGAGACACACACACACGCACACAGACAAACACACACACACAAAAGATGCCTGTGCAATTGTTTGTTTCTTTCTGTGTCATCATGTTTTTTTAGGAAGCTAGAAACCTTAAATGGCCTTTGATACATTGCATTGCTTTTAAACAGTAAAACACATTAAACTCTATTTTTAACCACAAGCTCATCATAAAAAAATTGCATCCTGATGCAGGCTTGCCTTTCAGATGTTAATAACACTGGTACCACTGGCACTGCTGACTGTTCCAACATTTACCGGTACATCTAGTTTTGAACTTCAACAGTAAAATTACAAAATCATTAACTTGTGCGATAGACATGTTAGGCTTTGTCTTGTGCGATAGACATGTTAGGCTTGTTCATCTTTCTTTCCATATGACCATAAAACATCAAAATGAATTTGACCATGATACAAAAATCTGTTACTTTCAAAGTGGTAAAAACCTGCAGGCTGTTGTTTTACTGCCATACTTACACAAAAATACAATGGCTTCATTTACAAACAGTTTGTGTGAATTTGAATCAGCACAGGCAACAAAGCAAATTCATAAAGAATAGGCCTACTAGATCACATACAATCAGATTCATTACTGATCAGAATGTAGAAATTGCAACTTCTTAGAAGTGTGTAGAATTGCTGAATGCTCAATGCAGAATGTAGGCTGTGCATAATTTTGAAACCTAATGTAATGAATACTCAGGTTTAAACAGTATTAGAAAAGTACTGATTGAATGATTGATAACTGATTGCATATTCAGATCAACTCAACTTTCTTAAGCGATTTTTTTTCTTTCACAAACTGCAATGTGCCCAAAGCCTATATCATTTGATAGGGCACATTCATTGCATTGTGACCAAATCCTATTTAATCTAATAGGACAGGGTACACTGCTTTTGTTTCCCCACAAACTACAATGTGCTCAAAGCCTATGTGATTTCATGGGCCACATTGCACTGTGCCCAAAGCCCTATTTGATTGGATAGGGTACATTTGCATTGTTTGGTCTCTACAGTACATCGGAGACTACTGGGACCTGAAGCTGAAGCTGCTTTGGTTATAAGGCAAAGAGCTGATGTGACGTCGGTCTGTCTTCAGGCCTTGAGGCCGAGCGAGCGCGCCGTGTTGAGAACGTCGTCGCGTGTCAGGTAACATCCACACAGCTGCCTCAGGCCTGTGAACGACTCTCTCCCGTGAAGCACCCGCCAGTTGTCAATGAAGATGACCTTATGGGATTAAAGGAGTTCATTTAGAATTAAATTGAATGTATTTTTAATTAGTTTTGTTTTATTTCCTGGAGGAAATGATTAGTGTTTGCAAGCAACAGTAAAACTTGTAATGTATTCAGAGAAATCCATATATGTGCGAAGACTAGACAGTGTTAGTAACTTCAGCATTTCAGAGCTTGAGGGTAATGCAGTAAGCAAAGTAGGCCAAATCAATTCTTTTAGGAGGGCAAGACACAAGACAGGTTTCTATCACCTGCTAGTTAAGCGGGGAGTTACACTAATGTTGTTTTAGCAGTTTTTCAGTAGAGTTGCAGTTGATTTTTTAAAAATTAAAAGGTTTTGTTTCCATGGCATGGATTATAGGTCATGAATTGTTGTACTTGTGAATGACTTGTCACTGTGTCACAGTGTTTATTTTCTCAGTAGAACCCTCGTATTTCTCTGCAGATATTAAAATATCATTATGTAATGTGAAGGATAGAAGTTCAGAAGGGTTGAAGCAGGCTTCACTCAGACAGTGTTTTGGATTTTTTTCAGAGTGCTGGCCAAAATATAACTCAATTGAAAAACAGAAAAAAGGCCGCACTATGCATATTCAGAAAATAATGTGATGTGAAGGATAAAATGTCAAGTTGGTGGTGTTGATAGATGAAGGAGATCAAATCAGTGGCCTCTTCAGTGAGCATCAGTAAGGCTCCACAGCCACACTACAGATCAATAGCCCCGTTTACATGGACACAAAATTTCACTTTTAATCTCTTTATTTACAGAAACCGATTAAAAACGTCCCATATATACAGTCAAATAATCGGATTCAAATGAAACCGTTTAAATTTTCAAACCGATTAAAATAGGTGGTTTACACCTTTCTTCAAACGCGAATCTCTTTATTTGAGGCTCATATAAACAGTTCGGTAGAATTCTAATAATCTGATTAAATTCAATTGGATTCCAAAAAGGTGTCCATATAAACGGGGCTAATAACACCTCTGTCCTCACAGGTGTGCCCCCCCCCCCCCCCCCCCCCCCAACACCTTTAAAACCGTTGCTGTGAAGCCCCTCTTTAGAAATGCAGACCTGAAGTACAATACACTAACTAACTATAGGCCCGTCTCTAACCCCCCATTTATAAGCAAGACATTAGAAGAAGCTTCAGCAAACAGCTTAACCAGTTCTTAAATGAAAACGATATCCTAGAAAAAATCAAATCAGGTTTTAGAGCCAGCATAGAGATTGCCCTAACCGAAATAGTAAGAGATCTCAGACTCAGTATGGCCGCAAACAAAGCCTCTGCTTTGGTCCTCCTAGATCCAAGTGCCGCCTTCGACACAGTAGACCACAACATACTACTGAATCATCTCAAAACCTGGGTATGTCTGTCAAGTCATGCACTAAACTGGTTTGAATTATATATTAGGGGCTACCCTTCTTGGACACTCAGAGACTTTCCCTCTACCAGCCCGGCAGTTGAGGTCCCCTGGGAACCATGGGGAACATTAATGGAGCTCTCCACAGCGCTTTTGCAGATTTCTCTGGCACTGCTATACTATAACAAAGCTTTCCATATGTATCTCTGTCCTGTGTTCCTTTGCCAGACTGTTGAAGCAATTTGACCTACATCCTTTGTATGAAATGTGCTATATGTGTAAAGAGGACTACTATTATTATAGTATTTGTAATACAGGGAGATGAACAGAAGCACACATGAATGAATGCTGAATAGATCTTTCGTGTCTGTGTGACATCACATATAAAAATTCTCTTTCTGATGTGTCTTGCTGTTGCATTCACGGTTGTGTGTGGTACATTCAGTTATACCCACGACAGCGTTTTTAAAACAAGGTGTTGACAGGATGATGAATGGATGATGATACAAGTACTACATTTTACATGACCACAACTGTCAACATCTGCCACTATTAATTAAATGCTCTTTTTTTAAAACCTACCAGCAAATAATAGTTTAGTTTGTTTGTCTGTTATGAATTACTTTTATTTACCTTAATCTTATGTTAAATGCAAGTGTACTGCCATGAATGCAGAATTGTATTCATTAAAATATATTAAAATATTAATCCAACAATATTTAAGATGTGACATGGATGTTAAGTGATGACTAAAAAAAAGTATGGTTTGAGTAAACGTATGCTCTGTTTTTAGATGTATTGAGGCAAAAATGAGGGGAGTCATTTTAGATTTTGGATATAGGTCAGTCCCATGACTAGCTGTTGTTGTTGTTGCACTGTTTGTAAGCAGAAAACATATGTTTGAGATTAAATATGCCCTACACTGAGAAAACAAAAACAAACAAATCAAAAGCCCTGCCTACATGTACACATTCAGAGGTAAGCAAGAATAGTGATAAACAAAACTGTACCTTCCCAGGTGTCAATTTCACCCACAGCTCGTTCTCTGGGTCTCGTAACTCTTTGGTGAGCTCACGATGTGCAACATACCAGCGCTGCACCACGTCATGGGAGACTGTGTTGATCACTGCACGGTCATAGTTGTTATACCTGCAGGACAAGATCACAAAAAGGGGCCTTTTTGGACAGGTATAAAGACAGACAAATTAACTGATAGACCGACAGATGGATGGATGGATGGATGGATGGATGGATGGATGGATGGATGGATGAATCGATCGATGGATGGACAGACAGACAGACAGACAGACAGACAAAGGAATGGATAGATGGATGGATGGATGGATGGATGGATGGACAGACAGACAGATAAAGATTTTTCATAAAGATCATCAGTGACATCAGCACTTTTGAACGCAGTGTGGGGATAAGGAGCTAAACTTCAAAGTGTATCTGCAGTGATGGCTGAGTCATTGTGAGTTAGGGAAAAAAGGACCAAAACTCCCAGCATGTCTTTGAAGTGAAGTCTGACCGGGGCAGCTGTGGCCTAGTGGTTAGAAAGTTGATCTTGGGATCGGAGGGTCAGGAGATTTGAAACTTGTTCCAGTAGGAAGAATACTGTGCCTTCCTGTGCCCTCATCCATGGCTGAAGTGCCCTTTAGCAAGGCATCCAACCCCACATTGCTCCAGAAACTGTAACTGAAACCCTGCACCTAAGTAACTGCAAGTCGCTCTGGATAAGAGCGTAAGCTAAGTGTAATGTAATGCAATGTAATGTAATGACCATAATAAACAGTAATAACTGTAAGTCGCTGTGGATAAGAGCGTCAGCTAAGTGTAATGTAATGTATTGTAATATAATGTAATGACCATAATGATGACTGTGTCACTGTAAGTGTACCGGATCATGTAGACCTCATTGTTGCACGGTTAGACGTTGAGCAATGTAAAGGCCGTAATAAACCATAATAACTGTAAGTCACTCTGGATAAGAGCGTCAACTAAGTGCAATGTAATGTAATGTAATGTAATGTCACTGCGAGCGTACCGGATCATGTAGACCTCGTTGTTCCACGGGTAGACGTTTAGAACCGGCCCGATGCCGATCATGTGGTTGCAGTGGGCGGTCAGGTTCTCCAGGTACTCGTGCTTAATGGGCACCTGTGAGAGAAGCTCGAAGAGCTCGGGCGACCTCTGCAGAAGTTTGTCGGCCGCGTTGAAGCCGTCCACGAGCAGCGTCCTTCCCCCCGTGCCTTCGTGCCTGAGGCAGTGGAACACTTGGATCCTACGGCCAAAGACCAAAGACAAAGACAAACCCAAACCCGAAGGGAGAGCGTTCAACAAAGGAACCGTCTACAAGGTTAAAAACTGATTTATGATGCAAAGTCACAATGTCTTATCTTTATGCTTTTATTGCAATAATTTTCCACAAATGACATCTTGAACAAAACATAACTCTGCATTGGTGGAGGGTGAAAGAAACCTTAAGGCGAATATAATTTGCCAACTAAGCAAAATATCTTGACCCTTCAACAAAAACAAATGATGCTTAGTCTACAAATGTAAAATATTAAATTATTTGCAGACTTAAATATAACAATATATTAATGACGTAACATAATTGTGCCATTGTGCCAAAGTAGTCTTAAAACATCTCCAACAAAAAATACTTCTTTGCAATGTACTCTCCTTCACCTTAAAAGTAGTGATGTACTGTACTTGTTTTTTAAGCACATTTAGGCAAGAGTTGGTGCCAAATTTCTACAAATGATGAAAACAAATAAAACTATATATATTTTTTAAAAGTCAAAGTCAGCTTTATTGTCAAAAACCATATGTACAGGTTGCACACACAGAATTTGAAATTGCAGCGCTCCCTAGGCCCAGAGTCAACATTAAGCGTCTTATAAACAAGACAATAAAACATGATGACAAAACATTACAATATAAACATAGTAAAAATAAAAATATAATATATAATCTATGTATATAATATAGGGGTGTCAAAACAAGCCAAGCCACTCACCCACAGGGCTCCTGGAAGTATGCCGTGTCAGTGTGTCTGTCTAGGGCCAGTTTGGTGTAGGCCGTGTCTCCTCGGGAGTAGTCAGAGGTGAAGCTCCACATCCTCCCGTACATTGTCTCTCTAGGTGCAGAGTTTTAGAAAATGAGGGGAAATATGCATTTGTCTGCTTCGATGACAGTGACAGGACTACTTATAATCACACTTATCAAAACACAGAAACCGTAAATTAATTTCCTGCAGCACATACTGTACATATTCTTAACTGTAGTCACTTTTTGAGGTAATCTGGAAGGTTCATATAAAAAATCACTGATTTCACTGGGCTAACAATGATCCTGTTATACCAGTACTGACCACAAGAGGGCATACGTTTTCCATCATTTATCGTCCTAACAGAATGCTGAATCTGCATGGAGATTCCATGAGGCACAATTTTGCCAATTCACCTTTTCACAGCATGTGACAGAATGGGCAGATATGATTTGCTAACAATTAGTAGCGGTAAACAAGTTTTATCAGCCAACATCAGGCATAATCTAACCAAGTCATGCACTTATTATTTAAAGTGGGAAATACTCTGTGTCTTTATTATCCTTTCTTAACTCTTTAGGACTGTGGGGGAGTAACTGTACGTACATGTTTCTGGTGCACTTCTATACATCAATGTGGGCACACAGAAACTGTATTAATGTCTAATAAAGAAAGACCTACCAAGGCCAACATCTTGGTTAATGATTCACAAAGTATCACAATGCATGGGGAGGCTGGATATTTAAGAATAATAAGACATTGTTTTGTCCCAGGCAAATGATACATTTTATGAACAAAAATGTAGTCATTATAACAGATGTCAATTTTTCATCTTAGCATTCATGGTCCTGTTTTATCTTTTTGACTCCTTTTTAAAATGACTAATGTCTATATTGAATGTTGTATGTGAGCTCAACATACATATAAATATAAAAAATAAAGTGTTTTAGGCGGTAAGTATTGTTTGAGCTCCAGATTTTGCCAGAGTTGCTTCGGCTGAATAACAGGCTGAAATCTGAATGGGCCTGCTCTCCTCCCACTGGTGTGGTGGTGGCAGATGGAGGGCTATCACTTAACAACAGATGGGGGCCAGGTGGGGGAAATGGGCGCCACTATTAGTGCCTTTGTAAAAATGAAAAACTTTTAGGGCAAAGTAAGGTAACTCCAAAGTCAGTATTACAGCATTTCCTTACTGCTGAGGATTTAGGTATATTTTCACAGAGTGCTCTTCACTAGAGGACACCAATGTCAGCAATGCAAAGCCGAAGCACAAAGGAAAGTTTTAAAAATATATATTTTTGCTGAAACAGTGAGTCTGTGATTGTGATGTATTTGACATATAGTTTGTGTGTGCTGGTTGTTCAGATGTGTGTTGTCTGTTGGCAAATAAACAAACATGCTGTAACTTTTTCAACTGCCATTGAATATGGAGAACAGATCCATTGTTCAAGCCAAGGCGCCACCTAGTGGCCAAAGGAACTGGCAGATAAAACTCATTTGGTGAGGACTATACAATAAACAGTGATGGGCAACCTGGCTTCAGAAGCAACTATTCAGTACTACAAATTTGCTCCAGACATTCACTAAATCAGCTTATTCTAAGTAGCACACTTCTTTCAGCCAGGTAGAAAAGTTCATTCATGAAATCACAGGCAGAAGAAGGTGATTTGAAATATGAGGAACTTTCTGCAAGTTTCTGAATACAGGTGGCCCATCACTGACAACAACTACCACCATAAAATAAAAACAAAATGGTGGTCTCATAATATATGCCTAAACAGTCAAAAAATAGAAAAAAGAAAACAAAAATGGACTGAGAAATCACCTTATGAGGCTGACCCTCTGTGTGACTTTCTCTGTGTCTTCAACAGTAGGAGGCACATCATCCACGAAGGAGATGCCATAGAGCAGGAAGTTGGTGAGGAAGCGCTTCAGCTCCTGGTCGCAGGTCATGAACTTGTCGAAGCTGACGGAGGGCGCGTCAGCACGTGTGTAGCTGCTGGCGTTCCACAGGGACCGCGGGTGCATGGCACTGTGCTTCTGGCCCTCGTAGCTGTTCCGCGCTAGCCAGTCCAGCTTGTATTGTGTAACGTGACCATCTGGCCCTAAAAAAAAAAGAGGGAGAGGGAGGTGTGGGGTGGGGGTTGGTGGTTGGTCATTGACAATGACAAGATCCCGTCACTTAAACAACTTTTCACATTTTCTTTACTGCCACATAAAGACATGTTGACGTTTAAAAAGGCATAAAAAACTGTACAAGAAACTGACGACAAGATCCTTAGTCTTGGGTGTGAGTGAGGTATTATACAGCCTTATGAAACTTGGAAAGGCTGTATGGCGTTACTGTGTAACCACGTCACCATCCCCGCTGGCTCTTGATGTCTTCGGGTTATGCAGCGTCAGCATTCCCACAAACGTTTTATGAGACTCAAAGTCTTCCCTGCCTTATCTATGCTTTAGCTATGCAACACACAGTGGCTTGCAAACGTTTGGGAGTCCCTGGTTAAAACGCGGCCTGTGTTTCTAAAATTCCACTCAACTGTGCTTTTATTTGTAATTCTGTTCAACTCTCTGTGCCAGATATTAACCTACAGTTAGAGAGGACTAATAGGCGCTAATCATGTTACGTTCACCATAAAATAAAAAACATGCAGGTTTTTTTTTTTTAGACCAGCCAAGTCACATTTTTAAACCGTGCTCTCCAACATACCTGCATGTGTTAGGGCAGGTGCAGATGCGAAAATCCCATTATCAGAAAGTTAAGAGTCATACCACATTTTGGTACCATCCATTAATTAAACTAGCTGATTTTACTAAGCACAGCTTTCTACCTGCCAGATAAGCTAACTTCTAAATATACTGTTTTAAGCACATAGATACAAATACATGATAGGGTATGAAGTTGCTTAGCAACCTGACTGAGAACATCTAAAGTTAAATAGGACCAGTAAGACTACACTTTAAGTTATGCTAGTTGCAGGCCCAATTTACTGAGACTGTTACACTGCTATACATTATTACAGACACACACACTATTACACATTATCACACACACACAAACGCACGCACACACACACACTATTCCACATTGTTACACACGCACGCACACACACACACACAATTCCACATTAACACACACACACACACACACACACACACACACACACACACACACACACACACACACACACACACACACACACACACACACACACACACACACACACACACACACACACACACCACAACTACACTACTACACAAGGTTAGACATACGGTTAGACTCACAGGTTAAGTAAAGGCTCTCGTCATCAGTCCTTGCCTTGTCTGGGCGAATGCTGAGGTCGATGCTGGCGGTGTCGAGGGCACGCTGGTTGGTCTTGCTGTTGTAGCAGGACGGGGAGCGGCAGTGGTCCCGTAGCCACATGTAGTCAAACTGCATCACCAGTCCGCCATACCTGACCTCTGCAAAGAGAAACAGAGAGATGGACAACCGTCACACACTAAAATACTGACATGACCATTTTATGTTATGCTTCTATATTTTTTCTTAAAAAATCTTTCTTTTTTCAAAAATAGCTAGGCATTTCTGTTTATAAACAAAGAGATGAACAGTCATTTTACACTCATATATACTGACAATCATTTTGTTATGCTTGGGCTATATATTTTTCCTAAAATGTTTATACCATTTTTTTTTTAAAACATATCTAGGTATTTTTGTTCAGAATGTTTTACTATTCAGTCACCTTGGGAAAAAGTGTCTGCTAAGAATCATACGCATCAACATAATCAAGCACAAACTCTTACAGCAGTTGGATGCCAATGTGCAATGTTTTCATCAATTATTCAATGATACTCTGGCTAGATTCTAAACGGAGAGAAATGCTATCAACATTGTCAAACAAAACCATCAATCATACAAATATACTTAGAAAAACGTCTGTGAATTTATCCCAGAGGAACAGTAGACTAAACCATGGCACAAGATCCCAACGGGTAGGCTATAAGCCAGGATAAATGATGTCTAAACACTTCTCATCTCTTAGAGTAGACCAATGACGTGTATAGCTCATAATGTTTCCATTATTCTTGGGACTGGCAGGCCATTGTGTCTAGTAGGCCAGAGTTTTTCAGACCGAGGACCCCTTCTCCCCTTAAAAAAAACCCTCAACCCCCCCCTCTCTCTCTGTGAGGCTAACAGGGCTATGTAAATGCATGAATTGCAGCAGCATCACACAAATAACTAGGCGATGGCATGAAGATGATAAATATATTGTTTAAACACACTGTGCACAGCATAAAAATATATAGAATTTGGACACATATGATTGCGGACCACTTGGGATTTCTTGCGGACCACCACTGGTCCGCTGACCACAGTTTGAGAAACACTGTACTAGTCTATGTTGTGTGTGTGTTCTCACCTGTACAAGGCGTTGTGTACACAGCATTGTGTGTTTGTTCGCGCCTTTACCATCTTTACGACTACCAATGGCCATACAATAAAAGAGGTCATCATAAATTACAAAATCTCTCACCATTCCACGAAGTTCCTAGTCAGCTAATCTCACTCCTAGATCTTATGCGGAGATTGGGCCAATGTCCACACATTTTTCTCAATGTCTTAAGATAGCTTGTTTGCATACAAATGCCAAAGTAAAAGAAAAGTAAATGCCAGTGCACATTCCTCATCAGTGAGGCAGCGTGCGGTACAAGAATATAAAAAATAAATGTGTCCACACATCGTTATAGCTCCCGAAAGGTTTACTGAACCACAATGGCAACTTTCTCAGGCCTTATGAAGGTGGGTTGAAATATATAAAAAAAAAACAGCTTGTGCAACTCTTTTTCTTTTTATTTATTACTGTTATTATTATTACATACAAATGCCAACAAACAAAACAATGTCCCTCACACCCTATACAGAAGACAGCAGCACAAAATCAAAGATGATGGATTTTTTCCTCAAACAGACATTAATAGAAGTCTATTAAAATCCAGGGAGATTTTACACAACAACAGCTTTAGCCAACCTATAAACTGTGTCCACACACAGCTATGCAGCTGGTCCAAAAGCAATCCCTGTCCTCCCGTGAACCCGAACCAACATGAACTCACCCAATTATTCACCAATTACTGGGTGATTTTTTATTTTTTGGGGGGGGGTGGGGGGGGGGGTCCTAGGGAAAGTCAGTCTCTCTGTGACTCAGGTTGGTGTTGGAGGCTTGTGAAATTTACCCTATAAGTAGCATTGTCGCAGCAGCTTCCTATGAGGCTGTGTAAGACTTTTGGGGTGTATATTTTCTCGTGAGATTTAGCATCTCATGAAGTGAGGTCAGGACTATAACCTCTCTGACTCAGTGTGTTTATATGAATGATGATTTACTTTTGCTGCATACACGGTTTGGCAATTTGTGTAGTGTGGGTCTATGCATGTAATGTAGACTACTGTACTGTTTTTAATGTAGCATATACTCCAATTCAACATATGTTCAGTGTTGGGAAGGTTACTTTAGAAATGTAATTCGTTACAGTTACAAGTTACCCTGTTTAAAATGTAATAGTAGTGTAACTTTTTGAATTACTTTATCTGAGTAACGTAACTTATTACTTTTCGATTACTTTTTGATTACTTTTCAAATGTTTTCATGATTTTGTCCTCGTAAACATTTTTAGTGGCAGTGTTGACCTTAAAAAAACACTGAACACTATTGAGCCTTTCAATACATGAATATGAATTAGCATCACATCATTTATATATATATATAATATAATAATAAACCCCACAAGGTCAGACTTCAAGCCACATTTTACTGTAAAATCAATCTGAGTTGTCAAACAGATAACAGGTCACAGTCTTTTTTCTTTCTTTCTTTTTTTAAAGCATAACACAGACATTGCTGGTAGTATGTTGTTAGCAACTGGAATTCAGACCCAGAACCCAAAGGCATGTACTAGCAGACGTGGTGGCGCTGTAGAAGTGATACACTTTAACAGAAAGCCTCGCATCCAACTGTGGAGGGATGTTTTGTAGGCTACGGTAGCCTATAAGAAAAGCACACGAAACAGTTTTTTTTTTTTTTTAAATATAGGCTGTTTTAGCAAGGTTTTGCTGACAATATTAAGATGTAATTCAAATTGTAATTTTGAAAAAAATCAAAAGTACCTGTAATTGAATTACACATTTTTCTCCAGTAACTGTAATGTATTACTGTTACATTTATTTTGTAATTAAATTACGTAACTGAATTACATGTATTGCGTTACTCCCCAACACTGCATATGTTACAAGTGTTGGTTGCTTTTAGTTTTGGTTGGCCTACATGCAAGATGGCCTGTTCGTTTTGAGAATGTATTGCAATGCAACAAAACTGAATCCAACAATATGTCAACAAACTTCACAAACACATTATTGACCCAGGCTGCCCAGAGGTCTTCTGGAACGTTTGGAGTGGACACCGCTACTCATCTTTGCTGAACATTTCAGGCAGAGAGGGTTGAGGGAGGATAGAATCTAAAAGATCTTTGCTTCAGGCGGGCTTCTTTTGTGCAGGTGCCGGTTTTGTCCATAATGCTTTGCGACTGTGCACCACAATCTTTCGGATGGCAATGCATTTTTACTTTGACCAAAAAAAAAACATTATGCTACGCAATAATCTGGTACCCCGACTAAAAAAACCTCTGGTCGTTTACTTCACATAGACCAAATCATTGCTAGGAAATCTTATTGGACTCCACGACTCATCCTAATAGTTATGTGCGGTCTCCCTTTGTACACAGTCTCTCGCCTCATCCACTTCAGCTTGTTTAGATGCTGTAGCAGCCTAAAGGCTTTAACTCACCGAAAAAGTTCTCCTTGGCCTTCCAGGAGCAAGGGCTTGGCTGTGGAGTCGTGTGTTGCCAACGGTTGTTACCCAGAGGTGCGCATGAACGCTGCAACCGACTTGGTGCTGTAACTCGAGTCTTGCACACAGAGAACCATGGCAGACGAATTCGTGTCAGCAACATGTTCTGCAAAACAGCAAAATACAGATTCCTTGTTTAAACGAGTGCGCAGTTAAGGACTCTGACAACAGACTACAGCTACGCCTTCGTAACTCAAGCAAACTATTTTGCAGGTCATGTTTAGTAACGGCCGAATTAAGAGGCTGAATCATTCGTTAAAGCTCTGTAGCTCTGTCTGTTAGCCAGCATACTATCACTTTGTCGGGTTAGCAGATCGAAAAATGACTTACTGTCTGTAGCCTTATAACACTTTGACGGTTCTAACGACAGATACAGACTTCGTGCAGTCTTTTATGCCATAAAGTATGTTCAAATCAATGATTGAACAGATCTCTCACTGACTTTACGGTCTGCCGTCACCATATGATTGGACTAGTTCGCAAGGAGTCATGCCTGCGCAGACGCGCCAGCGTATGATTCAACAGCAATGCTCGCTAAGAAGCTATGATGAAGTTTGCCCGCCTGATGTAGCCTACATCAGGAAAATTTGCATTTTTCTAAATTAAAGTGATGCTGAAGACAGCTGATATTTTAACTACTAAATCCACCACGTTCTTACCATGGGACAAAGATGGATTTAATTAGCATCCGGCTAATAGAGTTGAATTACAAATTCAATGCTACCAGGCACAGGTCTGGAGAATCCCAATGTACTGTTGACAGGCTTATGACATAGCCTGCATGACGTAGCCTATGGCATATTGATAAGGGTGGTGATGGGGGGATTGTAACACTTGTTTCAGGCAAAAGGTTAGTTATAGCAATAACTTTATATGTGTTTTTGTTTCCAGAGGAGACACATCAGCCATTTTTGTTGTTGTTGCTGTTGTTTATTAGAAGGACATAAAAAGGCGAAGTTTTTTAAACATTCAATTATGAAACTTTCATCTAATATCTGGTACTTTGGTCCAGTCACATAATGTATAAAATGATACACACAACTTGATTTATATATATTCAGTGCCTATACAATCAGTGAGGTTAAGACTAGAAGCACCATTATAGGCCTAAAATGTATTCAGTAACTAACTGGAAACCAGTGGAAGCTTTGTAGAAAGTGTAACAGTGGGCTCTGTTGCCTTTCTCCTGGTTACAGCTCCAGCAACTGCAGTCTGGGGGAATCTTTTTCGAAAGGTCCAGTTAACAGACCATTCATAATCTGGAGATTAAGGCATGAATGAGTGGGCCATTTTTTGGCATGACTGAGCACCTGCTGTTGGAGTTGAAACACAGAATCTTTGATTCTCACTTTTTCTTAAAGATAAGGTAAGGCTATCTAATTTTGTTTAATGAAACATAATCAGGAAGCATTGAACAGTTATTAACTGTCTCCTCATGTCCATTTTCCAAACACCCTTTTCATTTTCACATAGGATATGATTTTTTAAACTAGCTCTTGTTCAAATGGTACTTTGCAGCATACAAGATAAGTTAACAGTTTACTAACTCCTAAGATAAAATAACCCTGAAAGACAGAGTACTCACAATGTTTATGCCGAATGATAAAGAGTAGACAAGGTAAGCAGGGCCTCATCAGGTCTCAGTCGTGTTACCCTGTGTGACCCAAACATGCTTTCATGCCTAGCAGAATTGATTACTGTAATGCACTGCTATCTGATTTACCTAAAAGAAAAATCCATTATAAACCTGGAAAGAGTCCAAACTACCGGCACCTACATTTTAACAAATATCCAAATGAGAAACCATGTTATACCAGTACTCTGTGCCCTCCACTGCTAAACTGTATCCTTTAGAATAGACACATTTAGTACCCGTCAGAAGTCTCCATAGTTATAGTGATCATAGTAATCTAACCAATAAATACATCTTAGCTAGGTCATGCTGGTCATTTTTAGGACTAGAATTACCATTGCTTTTATTTAACCCCCCCCCCCCCCCTCTCTCTCTCATTTTCTTTCTTGCTCTATCATTTTATTCTGTAATTTATTTTTGTAATGAAGCCAACTTCTGTTTGTTGACTGATCAAAATCCGTTTTTCAATAAAGTACTATACACATAAAATGTACTACTGTACTGTTATCATTATTATATAGGGTTCCATGTACACTAAAGTTTATATGGTTAAGATGAATTAATACATTGATATTTTTGACTGCTGTCCATCATGTGTCACTGCACAGATCAAATGTCTTAATACTGAAATGGAAAAATACTTTTTTGATATAAATAATAAACAAAAAATAGCTATACCTACCTCAAGGTTGTAATGTGCTTGGTGTTTTCCTTAGTAGTTACTGCTGGCCTACCAATAATAGCCAACATATTGAAATTCGAATTCAAATAGAGAGTCTGGCTGTATGTGTATTTTAACATGGCAAAGCATGTTTACACAGAGCAGGGCACACCCCCAGCCAATCCTATAGTATAGAGCAGGTTCTTTTTTCAGGCATGCTGGTACATGTTTGATCTAATAATGTATGGACCTATTTTGTAGGGTAAGGGAAAGGAGTAAAAAAATGTTGACTATTTGTAATGGTCTATGCTGTATGTATGTATGTATGTATGTATGCCTTGCACCACTGCCATCATCTACTGATGAAAATACATTTCTAACTGGTGTTTTAAGCGATGCAATATGATCATGCCTGAAAAACTTACATTACGTAAACTTACATAAAATTACATATGTGCTAACATTACAGTGTCTGTTCAGAATGTGCGTCCCAATCCAGCGTTGTCTACAGGTCCTTATAGGCCATATTGGTCACAAGTACTTGACTGAAGGAAAGAGACCAAAATTGCTCCTGTCAAATGTAGCCGCACAATGCAAACATCCTCAAAACACTCCCACTGATTGGTACGCCTACACCAGGGATGGAAATTCGAGGCAAGTACAAGGGGCTGGTTTACCAGGCTGGGTGTGTTGGGTATTTGAGGAGCAGTTTATGCCTTCGTCCTTGACTCTCATTGTCACACATACCTCTCTATTGCATATGCATGCATCTTCACACACCTACCTATTTTATATGCATGCATCTTCACAAACCTCCACATACACACTCCTTTGGTGTTTGTCTCATTCTTGTTTGAACCATAACCCTGTCTCTCTTGTTTTAATATATTTTTGTTGTTTAAAATACCATAGTTATCAGATTGCTTTTTGTGTTGCAGTCTCATAAGCTAAGATATAACCTAAGTAGGGGGCTCGTCCAGGGGGTGTTCTCATGCACATTGGTTGCACTCGGTTGACAGGTGTCATATTGTCATGTTTTGATGTTTTATGATATTAAAGAAATCTCTGAATAATAATAAGGAAACCCTTAGACAATATAAGATGATGTGACAGATAGATTGCGCTGGGTTGATGGGTGTCATATTATGTCATGTTTTGATGTTTTTTTATGATGTAAGATGGATGTGGCAGCCCAAACCATTTTTCATGTAGCCTAAAAAAATATCACCTCCATTAATTAATGAGACTTGCCACTCAGCACAAAGTGCTTCTCACAACACAGTAACAGGAAACTCTTCTCACGTGTCAGGGTCAGGGTGTGGGTGGTCACCGCTCTGCCAAGATGAATGGCAGATAGAGAAGCAAAGAGAGAGGCAGACAACATTAACTTAATGGGGTACAGACCCATTAGCTTTAGCAGCTGTGTGACGTTTACTACACTTTACTTTTTTTTTCACAGGTGCCTCACAGGAGGCAGTGTAATCTGTCAAAAACGTACCGGAGGTACACGTATAAATAATTCAATAAATAAACAACATATAAATAAATAAATAATGATGCACGAGGTATCGAAGGTATCGTGTGACACACACCGAGGTGGGGAATGGGAGAGGGAGAGGGAGAGGGACGGGCACAATGGAGATTGCTTTCACAAGTCACACTCAGGTCCTGGGGGCGATGGCAGAGCGATAAGGAAAAATGAATGGACAGGGGTTCAATTTACTTTTTTAAAAAAATGTCCAATTAACCCACCCACCCTGAACCCATCAACTTATTAGTAAACTGTTGCCCCCTGGTATTATTAACATGAGACACAGGCACAACAAAGCCTGAGTGGCATTCATGAATGGAGTTTCACATTTGGGGGGGGGGGGTATTCCAGAAAGCAGGTTTAGAGACCTACCCGGGTATGTTAACCCAGAGGAAGTGGTAAACCTCGTATTAGAGGAGCCCTATGGCTTTGTTTTGCTAGGAAAATGAAGGAATTGGGACTCTTGTTCTAGTAGATTTACCACTTAACCTTAGTTAACCTATCCGGGTTGGTTACTAAACCACTTACTTGGAATACCCCCCTGTTGGAAGCAATAACAAAGCCACACCATCATACACAGAGTGGATGAGGTTATGGGGACAGACTTTATAAAACGCACTCCCACAACGCTTCACAGAACAACAACAACAAAATATGATGGTCAGTTCTATAGACATACGTACATGTACACAAATGACAGAACATAAGAATAAATAAACGAAAAATATGTACACAAAACATCTGTATCAAAAAATTGTCTTTGGGCAAACACAAATGATGATGATAAATCAATCAAGAAGGTAATAAAGAAAATAAATGATATGGATAAATCATATAAGATATATCTACCTTAATAAATAAATAATCCCCAAGGTTCTCTTGAAATTACAAAACAATCACTTTAGTACCACTTCTGTATGGTGAAAATATTTGCTTACAAGCTTATTTGTTTACTATTACAAAAAGGCAAGTCACATACGTGGCTTTGTAATCTTTACATTTTTAAATGGTTTAAACACATCTAAGGCAATTAAACCTTCATAACAAAGTCAGTTTTACACATTAATTGGCTGGCGACCACAGTAGTTTTTGGGGACAGTCCAAGCCCTACTTGTTCGTGATCAGAATAGCACAACGGAAATTAGAAAAATCTAGGTAGGTGTCATCATATGAAGCTACACCTGGTTGGTGAAGTTCAGAAAAAGATGAAATCTGAAGTTTGTCAACCTGAAGGAGGTTGTTCCAGAAAGCAGGTTGTAGTCACTTACACCTGGGTATGTTAACTTTGAGTAAGTGGTAAACCTCTGAACAGAAAGATCAGCCCTGTGGCTTTTTGCTACGGGAATAAAGCCAAAGAACTCGTCATAAGGAGGTTTACCACTTCTGAGTTAACATACCTGGGTTACTCACTAAACGGCCTACTTGAAGTACCCCACACTCCAATCCCCTGTCTGCCATATTAGATATCAGTCCAGTCCTGAAGTGTAAATAAGCAAGAACACCTTTGCTTGTCCTGCATGTTTTGATGTGGTGGTGTGTGTGGGGCAAGACAGTTGACTCAGAGGCCTCTCATCTCATCATCTTATCTTAGGCCCATTCCAACAGCTGTGCTGCTCCATACGAACTCTGCGCTCACCCTGTCGGACACGGCTGGGCAGTAGGGCAGGCTCATCCGGTTGGCCGTGTTGCTGACCTTCACTGGGCTACCCCCACCCACACTGTGTCCGAGAAAGTTGCCCCTCTCGTCCGGGTAGGGCGAGCCGTAGTTGTGGCCGTTGTCCGACTCCAGATCGTTGAAGACCGAGTCGCAGAGCTGCTGCCGCTTGATCTGCTTCGTGCGCTTGCGACGGTGCAGAATCACCGCGCAGACGGCCAGCCCGAAGGCCATGATGCCCAGGATGACCGAGGCAGCGAGAGCGGCGGGGGACAGCCCCGATGACGAGGACGACGATGAAGACGAGGCACTCCGCCAGTAGGCCCTCTCGAAGGTCGGACGCACTGGGAACTCGCAGCTCGGCCCCATGAAGCCGGGCGGACACTGGCACACGGGGCCGCTGAAGTGTGTGTAGCACGTGCCGCCATTTTGGCACTGGTGTGTCAGGCAGGCGTCCGCGCGCACGCTGCAGTTCTTGCCCGAGAAGCCGAGGGTGCACCTGCACACGTAGTCGTTGATGGCGTCGATGCAGGTGCCGGCGTTCTGGCAGGGGGCCGAGGCGCAGTCGTCCACGTTGATGTTGCAGTCGGGTCCCGCGAAACCGGGGCGACAGCGGCACAGAACGCTCTCACCCAGGTCCACACACTCACCGCCTGTAGAGAAATAAAATGATAATAATAAATACACACACATAAAATAATATGTCAACTATAAATGTACAAGCAGTAATAACTGAACTATAAAACAATAGCTAAGAGGATCTGTAATGTCTTAATTTAAGGCAGTATTTTTAAGATGTGTTTAATCATTGGGCTTCAGGCAACATAATAATTAATACACACACATCTGTGAAGATTCTCATTCATCCAGGTCATGTTAGTCAAAGGAGCTAAGTTGTAAGCAACTGGACTTCTTTTTCTGTAACTTGAAGACGTTTCACCTTTCTTCCAAAAGGCTTCTTCAGTGATAAAAGGTGAAACGTCTTCAAGCAACTTAGCTCCTTTGACCAATTAATACACACACATAAAACAATGTCTACTATCAATGTACAATAGCTAAGAGCATTTGAAATGTCTTGATTTAAAACAGTATTTTTAAGATGTGTTTAATCGTTGGGCTTCAGGCAACTTCATATAACAAGGCTGATGCTTCGTAATCTCTGGGGCACTCAAAATATGCCGTTAGCTTATATAAACACACACTATTACTATTCATTAACTTCTGTTGCTAGAGTAATTCAAATAATCACAAGCTGTGTTTGCCCATAAACAATGTTCCCTTTTGTCCTAACTGCTGCATTTCTGTTATGCAAGCACTGGTCAATTGGGTGAAAAATCCTGAATGATGCGAGAACAAAGGATGGAGTGGCCCTCCAAAACAGACCCAAAACACTTTCTGGCACTTTGGCACTTGTGCTCTGGTGCTTGTTAGTGTGTGTGTGTGTGTGTGTGTGTGTGTGTGTGTGTCTGTGTGTGCGCATAACTGGGTGTGTGTGTATGAATGATTAGGAGAGTGTGAGTGGGCCGTACTGTAGCATTATTAAGCATTATTAGACGTTATTAGCCATTATCTCCTGATCTTCTTACCATTGGTGTGTGTGTGTGTGTGTGTATGTGTATGCACGTAACTGGGTGTGTGTGTATGAATGATTAGGAGAGTGTGTGTGGGCCGTACTGTAGCATTATTAAGCATTATTAGACGTTATTAAGCATTATTAGCCATTATCTCCTGATGTTCTCACCATTGGCACAAGGCTTGTGGCTGCACCGGTCGAGCCTCTTCTCACAGTTGGAGCCGGTGAATCCAGGTAGGCACTGGCAGGTGTATCCTCCTGTCAGCTTCTCCGTACAGGTGCCTCCGTTAAAGCAGGGGTCATCGGCACACGTCATGGCGATGATCTCACAGTTTTTACCGTAGAAGCCCTGAGGGCAGGTGCAGGAGTAGTCATTCTCTAGGTCCTGCATGGGGAAAAAAACATTGGTTATACACCATTTCATAAGCATTACTGGCAGAAATTGTGGTTGTTATTATTATTATTAGTAGTAGTAGTAGTAGTAGTATGAAGAGGTAATAAAATGATCTTGAATGTGAAAACAGAAATAATAGCCCAAAATGTCTACAATATCACCTGAATTTCAGTTAAAACTAATCTTGCCATTTAATGGTTAATCGGTAAAGGCTGACCTATTATTATTATTGCTGCAATCTGGGATGCAATTTATAAATTAGTTATAGTAATAGTTATAGTTAACTATACAACATATATTAGTATAAGAAGATAATCTTGAGTCCTAAAACAACAATAAATAGGACAAAAGATCCATAGATTGTAAAACATCATCTAAATCTAAAATTCAGTTAAACTAATCTAATGGTATTCAACAGTTAACCGGTGAAGGCAGGATGACCTACATTGCAGCTGCCCCCGTTCTTGCACGGGTTGCAGTCACACTCGTTGATCTCCAGCTCGCAGTTATTCCCCCCGAAGCCGGGGCGACAGGTGCAGGTGTAACTCCCCTGGCCCGTGTTCGTACAGGTGGCCCCGTTGGCGCAGGGCTTGTGGTTGGTGCAGTAGTTGAGGTCCTGGTTGCAGAAGAGGCCGCCCCAACCCTCCTTGCAGGTGCACTGCCAGGGCTGGCTGCAGGTGCCGTGGAGGCAGCCCGGGTAGCGCACGCACTCGGTGCAGTGGGGGCCCTGCCACCCCAAACGGCACTTGCACTCCCCCGGGGCCTCACAGTAGCCATGTGTCTCGCTGCAGTCAGAGGAGCAGATGGCTGTGGAGGAGGAGAAAAGGAGGAGGAGGTGGTGGGTGGGGTGGGGGTAAGGGGGTTGGGGGGTAGGGATGGAGAGAGGGGCGGAGAGGAGGGAGGAGGGAGGGGGGAGAAGGGGGAAGGGGGGGGGGGGGGTGACAAATAGCAGAGGAGAGTTGGGGGTTACAAAAGGGAATTCCAATATTTCTGTCTTGTTCGCTCACTCACTTACACCCACAACACACACACACACAACCCCAACCACAGCCCCAGCCCCACACACACCCAGCCACACACCCCACACCCCACACACACACACACGCTCCTCCCTGCCGTGCCCCCTGCCTCTGTGGATCAATAGCTGAGTTAAGTGTGCGAGCAGCAGCTGGCAAGCACACAGAGGTAACTAATGCGAGAGCCTTTGTCTGCACTCTCTGGGCCTCAGCTCCAACATGTGTCTCTCAGGACTGATGTCTGCTCCTTCTATTGTCCTGGCCAGACAAAGAGATACTGGCTGAGCAGGAAGGCAGTTGAACCCACACATGCACACTCTCAGACACACACACACACACACACATACAGACTCCACACACTTGCACACATACACACACACACACACACCCAGACACAAAACAACACAGCACTACATATGGCAAAAACACTAGATAGATAGATAGCCTCAACTCCTCTACATGAATATACTTCAGCCTTCTACAATTAACTTCACAATTAAAATTTTGCTCATCAGTCTATTTTGGATGAATGCCTCTCATTAAGTGTGCAAGCATCGCTCTTGAGACTACACGTCAGTCATCAGACATGCATCCAGAAACAGCTTGCTTGATCACACAGCTGATGGACATCAATTTGAAAAGCCTGGTTTATCCAAAACCCTGGGCTCTTCTCCTTATAAAATGGAGTACATCAGCAAACAATAAAAAAGTGTGTGTGGGGGGTGGTGCAGACAACACACACACACACACACACACACACACACACACACACACACACTTACACACACACACAAATACTTACGTTCTGAGCAGTATTGGCCTTTCCAACCCTCCAGACAGTCCCTGGATCCGGTCTCATCGCACGTGTAGTGTCCCAAAGTGTCGTCGCGAGGTCTGCAATAGTCCGAGCAGTCTTCGCCATGGTAGTTCTCATCACAGGAGACATGGTAGGAGTAGCGCATTTCACTGTGCTCTCCATAGTGGATATCCTGGGACCAGTTCTCTCCAATGGCCAGTCTCCTTCTGGTCGCTAAGCGACTGATGAGATTGTTTTGATTTTCTGTTTAAAAGAAAGAAAGTTGATTGAAATTAAACCTGATGTAGCCTACTTACTGGTGAAACAATTACTTTGCCTCAAATGACCATGAGTTGGTCTTTTACTTGGTAGAAGGTCATGAACAAATACATACCTGTGTGGTCTGTAGTTGATTCTGCATTCCATGCTTCGATTATGAGAGAAAATGTTCCCTAAAATGAAGGAAGACAAACACTACATTAGCAAAAGGTATGTTGATAGTTACAGTGGTATGTTATATGAACAATGATTTCCAACTTGGCATAGAAAATAACGGAACATTTACCGGCCATTTGAAATGGAAAGGCACTCGTATAGGCACACTGTTGGCGATAGAACTTTGATCAGCATGTAGAATATTTGTTTGTCCTGTTCCAAAAGTGCACGGGGGTTCCGCAGATATAACATCCTCGGCATGTTTCAAGCAAATCCTGAAAAAAATGTTACATTCTCTCGCCCTTCTGCAGTAACGTCGAGTTGTCGTGAATGAATGGATTTTCAACTCAAACAGCCCCGATGAAGCTACCTGCGAAGTTCAGAGAAAGGTATTAAAGGATGCTGCAGGCGCAGTCTACAGTATGTGTTGCAGGTCTCATGCAACCATTAATATTCAACTGAAACTATGAGAAGAAAAGTACTTACAATCTGAGCCAGCGATATAGCAAGAAGGCATCTGAGGTAATCCATTTTGCGTTGGCTGTAAAGCCGCTTCACCAATTTAAAAAAGTGAAAAAATGTTTCGGTAGTTCCAAGAAAATAAAATAGCCGACATTCGCGGGGACACCTCTGAAGCAAAACCTTACGTTCTCATAAAAATAAATCCAAAAGAAGTGGAGTGGCGTCGGCCGGCCACGTCCTTCGAAAGTAAAGTAAAGTAAAGTAAGGTTGAACCGTCCTACACTGTTTCTTCTTCACCTCTGTGGGCGAGTCTGAGGATGGGTTAAATACGGCAGATGCAGTGATGCATCTGGGGGTGCGTCAGAGGGCGGGCCAGCGACAGGTGGAGGGGCCATATGGACCGAATTCTTGACATTAGGCATCATGTTCTTTGTTGTCCGTCTCAAGCCATTATACAAGCCTACACACGCACAGTGTGTGTGTGTGTGTGTGTGAGAGAGAGAGAGAGAGAGAGAGAGAGAGAGAGAGAGAGATGTGCTGATGTAGGCTATTGATTGATGTGAAAGTAAGGGGTGCATATTTATTTAAGCCAGAAGGTTGATTTAAATAAGGAAATAGACCAAAACGGAGTGATTTAGTGTGGCGTTCCTCACTATTTCTTCTAAAAATAAAAGCTGCAATCACGGAAGCTTTTATGGGGACACAATTTTCCTCTTAATGGGAAAACTGAACATCTTGGCAGAATGGAGAGTCGTCTGGATCCCCTTTGAAGTTCCCCAAATGCATTTTCCTTACTGTAATTTTTGTTCACATAAATCTTGTTTTGTTGTTGATTCTTGTACTACTAAATGACCAATTTTATTACCAAAACTCAAAGTTGCTAAAACTATTTATTTAATTAATTATTTTTGGTCAGAAAGCATCAACTAAAAATATTTATATCAAATCAGAAACCTCCATGGAATGAACTTGAGTGTGCAGTGCACAGGATTATTTTGGTGAACAGTGGAACCATCTAAAAACGCACCAATAACCCCAAACTAGCTGGGTAAACCTATCACAAGGTATTTCATGTGTATTATGTTATTTTATAGCGAATGTCCTTGGTCTCTTGCTTCATATAATTCTTTTGTGTGACTCGGCTGTGGGGGGTTGTTGTTGCTGCGTCAGGGAAATCATGCTAATCGGCTTTGTGCAGCCTCATGCTAACAGCTGTATGATAATGCATATGCGCACGATAAGCCTTTTGTCTTTCCCAAACTGACTTCTGCAGTACATCACTAATAAAACACAGGCAAATCAGCTGACTGCTCAGAGCAAAACGGTAAAAAAAAAATATGCTGTTTGGTTTAGTATTACATACAGTGCAAGACTATTGGTACTCTTCAGCAGACTCATAGCTACTATATTGACGCGCACACGCAGATAGACGCACAGTTGACTGTGTGTGTGTGCGTGTGTGTGTGTGGGTGTGTGTGTTTAGGGCAACATGTGGTGTGTGGAAGCTGCCGGCGCGCGTCCTCTCGTGTAGGCTATTGTTATTGAAATCACCGAAGTGTGCCACCAGAGGCAAAGCGTGCCTCCCCCCAATCAACCACACCCCCCACCCTCACACACACACACACACATATGCACACATAAACACACACACACGCCCTTCAATTGCACCCCAACCCCCACCATGACCCCCACCCCCTGCCCTTATTCATTCACGATTGCCATGAAGACAGAGACTCTTCCTCCATGTCTTTATGTAAACAGAAAAAAACAGACATCCTCACCACGGTTTTTTGCTTAGGCTAGTATTATTCTCTGGTCAGGTTTGAAATATGTATGGCGTCTTTGGTCCACAGACACTCTTGTTTTGTTTCTTTGCCAGCCTTTAGGATTGTCTTGTGTAGCATGCTACTTTTTTTTATTCTGCTTTAGCACCCTAAAATATTTTTTTAAGGGTGAACTGAGATATTTGAGTGAAATACATAACAGATATTGTAATGAGATGTTATGAGATATGTGTCTTGTATATTTTTTTTTTTTGTGCACCAACTCATTCTTAAAATCCGTGGTGCAGAACATGTTTTTGTCGTTTTGTTTTTTTTTTTCCGTCCTTTTCAGAAAACCTTTATCTTTTTCTTTCTTCCTAAGTCACATTGTCCTGAGGTATGTATTGATCTGCGGCCATATTGGCTGGGCAGATGGACAGTATTTCTGATTTGTCACAGGGGGCTGAGGGGGTCCCTATGGGGTCCCTATGGGGGTGACCATGCATCTCACAGGGGCATGGGAACCTCTGACCACCCTCATTATGCAGCAGTCTGTGCCGCTTATGTGGGCGCACACAAACCCCCACAAACCCCCACACACATACAGAGAGAGAGAGAGAGAGAGAGAGAGAGAGAGAAAGAGAGAGAGAGAAAGAGAGAGAGAGAGAGAGAGATGTATGCACGCACCCTGCGTGTGTGTGCTGCACACACACATACGTGCACACATATGCATATACATGCACACACACACACACACAGGCACACACACACAGGCACGCACTCACACACACGCTCACACACAAAGGCACATAGTCACGCACACACACACACACACACACAGGCACGCACTCGCAGACACACTCACAGACACAAAGGCATGTATTCACACACACGCTCATACACACAAAGGCACATACTCCCGGACTCTCGCACACACAGGCACTCACACACATACACACACACACACACACAGGCGCGCACTCACGCACGCTTTTGACTTAGTATTCAAAAGAGACCATAACAAAGACTTCTTAGAAACCGGAAAGCTATACAAAGTGATTTGGCAATATTACAAGCTAATTGCACAAGGGTTATAGGAACTAAAACAATAGTGACATCCACAGAGGAAGTTTTACACTGTTGCACCCGCATCTCTACATGTGTACATGCTATGAATCGGTCACGGCTGTTTTCTCATGCTGTTTTATTTTTTTGTCAGCCATAAAAAAATAGCAGCAAAACATTGCAATACAACCGTGACTTCCCTATGCACAACAACATGAACTTGTGTGAGAAACACTTCTTAATGAAAAATAATATGAAACTGCATACACCACAATTTAAAGTATTGAGTGTCACCTCTAAAGAAGGAGTTCCGTTTTATTATTTTGACCCGTGTTGCCTTTGTGCCCTTCTTCTCTTTCTTTCATCTCTTTTTTCCCCTCTTTTTTCTGAGTTTCCCTCTCTCATTACATCGCTCCACCCTGTCCTCGCAAATTACACACGTGGATGGATATGGGCAGTTACTGTAATAAAACACACAAAGAAGGGGACAGCAGGCAAAGCATTGTCCCATTGAGTTCCATTGAGGTACAAAATGGTGGTTCTCCAATACTGACCTTCTGTTTCCTTGGTTATGTGGTCATAGACTCAACCATCTCAGTTACACATATCTCATTTCAATATCTCACTTCAATATATCAGTAATAGCTCACTTGAATATCTCAGTAACATATCTTACTTAAGTATCGCAGTTCACCTTAAAACATAGTTTATGGTGATGAAGCAAACTAAAGAAGTGATTGGTAGAATGAAGATGTGTGCTAAGGGAAGTGTTGAGCATTACTACTTTAGGTTTTTTTGTCTGTTTTCCTTCTGTTAGTGTAGGAAGACCTTAGACTCCTAGTATTTTTAGGGGGGATCAAGTCCGTCTCTCTCTGTCTCTCTCTCTCTCTCTCTCTCTCTACGTCTCTCTCTCGCTCTGTCTCCACCTCTGATGGATGATATCCCTACTCTTAAAGAGAACAGCTGCCTTCTAATCTGATTGTGCACAGCTAATAACACTTTCCTGTGGCATGCGGTGGACTGCACATGGCGAGGGGGGACAAGAGGGGACGTGGCCAGAGGGGGAAGGGACACTCTCGGGGGACGGAGGACCCAGACTGGGATGAGGGCTGGATGGGTGGAGGGTCTGAATGGTCCCGGGGAAGGGGTAGGGGTAGTGGTAGGCGATGGGGTTAAGGGTGAGATGGTCCCTGAGGGCGAGCGGAGCCCCAGGGACTGAAGGAACAGGCGGCGATACAAACCTGTGTTTGTCCGTGAAGGCAGCCGTAGAGCAGTGACACAATTGGCGTACCAGCGGTGACTTGCTGTGACACAAAGGCTATTATGGAAAACATTTTTACAACAACACAAAACTGGGGAAGCCATCCTCTGTATAGCTACAATTAATTTTCTTCTGCTTCTTCACCTAATTGACAAGGCCTCTTAGCTGCCTGATCATTTCCTACTTTCTAAAAACATCCAAAATGCAACACAGTGTTGGGCTTGAATCTGTCCATCCACACCTGCTTACTAAATCCATTAGTTGATGTAGAAAAAAAGGAAAAAGGCAGATTTGAAAATGGATGGTTTAAATATTGTTCTTGACAAAAAGATGGCTGTCTTTGGGATGAGGAATCACTGAGTAATAATCTGAGCTTGACTGGAAAAATGACATGTGGTTTTGTGACACTGCCTGCCACACAAAAGAAGTAGACCTGAAACACGAGCACACACACACCATAGACAAGTTAAAAGGTGACATCAAAGAAATATATTTTAAGATGAAATAAAATCTACCATGAGCAATGTAATTTTCATTGATTCTATTGTTTTATTATCTCACCCCTGTCATATGCATACATACATACTTGCCAGAAGTATCATACTACTGCAGTCTTAAAGCATGCCAGCTTTGATTGTGTTTAATCTTTAAAATAACGGGAGCTCCTTGTATTACTGCCTGTACCTAGCTACACCAGCAGCTGCTGAAATGTTTTCAGCTACAACAACAACGAAAGAAGAATGATCACCTTTCCTCCCATATATTATCAGACAAATGTGTTTGTATTCATGTTTTATAGGTATCACTTAAATCTCTCTCATAAAATCCACGACAAAGTTGGTTGACTAAGCTTTTACAGGAACATGATCCAGATTAAACAGATCTTTTCACACATGGAGTATGTGAAAGCTGAGAGCTAGACAAAACACACTGGTAGGTCCCCTGCTGCAGGAGGTTACATAAATTTAGACCCATTTGCTGAGAGCAACAGTCACTACATTTGAGAATCTGCCTGCCCTCTCTGCACTCTGGCGTTGCTCACACAATGCAGTGTGGGATGTACAGTACAATTCAAGAGTTTGCACACGCTTTGTCATTCAGTAGTTTTTTTTTTCTACATTGTAGATGAATAGTGAAAACATCCAAACTTTGAAGGAACACATTATGGAGCAGTCCATTCAGCACACAGCTGGGGGTCGTCAGTAATAATTTGCAATGTAGAAAATAAAAAAGTAACGAAAAAAACTATTGAATGAGAAAGCGTGTCCACACTTTTGACTGGTACTGTAGGTTTGTTTTAACTTTTCCCCACCTAGTGGCAACCCTCATCAAAGGCACTGGCGTTAGATGAATTCAATTTTATTGTAAATTCAATGCAAATGTATATTGTAAAAAGTCTAAAAATCTGAAATCGTGTCTTTAAATAGTTGCGGTTGCTGAAATGCTGCTATTTCTTTATTCACTTATATCTTAACCTTAACACTAGTGATATAACATTATGGTAACACACAAAAGCATGATCTATGAAAACCCACTAGACACAACTGTTTTCAGCATTCTGGAGGGCACCTTGATAAGCAACTAACCCTATAAATTAATATTTACAAACTGTTCATAGAGATAAACAAAGATTATAAAAGCTTTCTTTTTCCAGTTGTCACAAAAAAAATATTCCATAAAACATCACTGAATGAATTCACAAATTGTAGCATGTAATATACTTCTATACTGTCTTCATTAGCTTTAAACCTTGGTCTTTTGAGACTATAAAAACAGTTTAATTGAAAACAAATTTATTACAATCGTTCTGCATTTGGTACAAGTGTCATGTTTAAAGACACCAACAACACACAATTCCTGTGAGGGAAGAAGAGAGAAAAAAGAAAAAGAGAGAAAAAATGTCCCATTGTAGGGTTAGATACAGTATAATAACCTCCACTTATGAAATGATGAAATGGTTTGGATTCTTGAAAGGTAAATAAATCCTCCATAAATCTTCAGGTTAATTTCCTGTAATAATACCTGAGGAATGGTACCGTGAAAACAAAAGGCGAGTTGGCCTTTTAATGCCCAGACTGATTTATTATAGCACTACTCTCCCAACAGATGGCAACATAGAGAGCTATTCACAATACATGTCAGGGTTCAGTATTTATTTGGTGGCATTTGAAGCCGAACAATCGGTCTAATCTGTTTTATGGAGTACTGGCCAATTATTAGACTCACCAGTCTAATTCAGGATAGCAAGATAATAATAGGCAGTGATTTATTATTCTATGGAAATACTGGCATTTTATATTTTATTACATTAGAGGATGCTCAACTATTTTAAGCTTACTCAAGTTTTTATCTACAATTGCCTCATATAACATGTATTTATTATATATCAATGTTTTTCAATGTTATTTTTATTTAAACGTATAGTCTACAATGAGATCCGCTTCAGCAAACTCCTCATCATACTCCTTCAGCTGTCTGGTCAATGAGTTGGTGTTCATGTGTTTGTGATGTTAATGAACAGACCAGCAGCCTCTGTCAGTGGGAAACAAACATATTACCTCAGACTACTGTAGGAATAAATAATTCCAGCCAATCAGCACATTGCCTAGGTAGTATGAAAGAAAGTTATGTACTTTGATTGGTTGTTGAGATGGGATATAAGAGTTGAGCCAATCAGCACATTACCTAGGTAGTATGGAAGAAAGGGATGTACTTTGATTGGTTGATGAGATGGGATATTACTGTAAAAAAAATCCCTCCAGGCTAACTCATGGGTACCACTGGGGGTGAACAGTGTAACTGACAGGTACAGTTCAGCCTGTTGATGGCACTATAGGACAGATGTCTTTTAACAGTAACAAGCTTCCAGGCTACAATGTACAGCACATTAGTCAGGCTAATCAAAGCAAATAAAAGCAATACATTCTTGAAAGGTGAATAAATCCTCCATAAATCTTCAGGCTAATTTCCTGCAATAATACCTGGGGAAAAATACTGTTAAGTCAAAACAAAAGGCATGTTGGCCTTTTAATGTCCAGACAGATTTATTGTACCACTATTCTCCCAACTGGTTTACCAGGCTAACTCATGGTAAAATACATACACAGGGGCAACACTATAAGTTATGAGGCTTATGAAAGAATACACATTTTGAGCCCCTTTTATTACAGTATTAATACACAGCAAAAAGTCCAGCATTGACTTGACTCCCACAGAGTTGATTTTAACATTTTTGAGGGGTTATACAGCTCCACACTGTTCAAGTTAAATTAACACTTTTAAAAATTTAAAATAACCCAGACTCTGGACACCACTTCAATTCGTAAGGGTTAAAATTATACTTTGGGAGTTAAAACCAACTCTCAAATTTTCAACCCTAACTCTATTCTATTTTTTGCTGTGTAGTAACATTAATAGTGTCTTGGGCCAGCTGTCAATCCCTAGCCTTTAGAATTGTCCTGACTTTGCCCTCCTGATAGTGCCCCTGCTTACACATACTACCTGTACTTTACATACACTGGTTTTGAATAAATTCAGTGCAGTTGTGTAAAGTAATGTCTTCATCATACATATCATAAGTAATGTCTCTAAGACTTAATGCAGACGTCTAGACGAAGTTTAATCATTTTCATTATAAATCTGCTGTCTTTAACACAGCTTCTTCACTTAGGCTATGACGACATTTGTCACAGAATATAAACAAAATCTTAACTTAAGTAAATACAGTCCCCACAGTTGCTAAAATGTTGCCATGTCTTTTAACCTTATTAAGTTAGTTACCTTATCTGTTCTGGTACCTCTGGTCCTAAAGACAAAACCGTCTGGTTTCCAAAAACACATAAGGGATCAACTGCCCAGACATCAACAACAAAAAAAAAGGTAAACATATTGTGTGTGTGTGTATGTGTGTGTGTCTGTGTGTGTGTGTGTGCACGTGTATGTGCATGTGTGTGTATGTGTGTGTGTGTGTGTGTGTCTGTGTGTGTGTGTGTGTGTGTGCATGTGTGTGTGTGAGTATGTGTGTGTGTGTGTGTGTGTGTGTGTGTGTGTGTGTGTGTGTTTGTGTGTGTGGAGTGAGTGAGCAGACCCCTAATAAACTCCAGGGGTCATAAGGCACAGGCCCACGCTGTGTCCTGATCCAGGTTTGTGTTTCCTGCAACACCTCTTCCTCCTTAGTTCGCCGAACGAGCGAATGAACGGACGGCTCTCAGCGTCCTTATGTAAACATCACCTCTCGCCATCCACCAGAGGCCAAAGGTGACTCTCCCTACTCGGTATTTCACCTAGACGCCATTGTTCTCAGAGACACTTCATTCTACCATGCATGCAAAACGGCCTTCCTTTCCGGGGCATTTCGTGGTGCCAATAAATTTGTTGCGGACATTTCGCTGTGACAAAGATTATTGTTTGGCTGCCAGGAGTTTCAGGTATAAAGGGATCTTTGCCAAATGGATTTGCGTCCAATGCAGACCTCAGATCCACGACCCGGAAGACTGATTGTGAACCGTGTGAACTTGATGTAATTCTTCACTGAATCTGTACGTTGTATGCTTCAACAGTTTTCTATAAATACTTCATTAAAAACTCCAGGTGGCTAAGAGTTGTTTTGCACAAGTGCAATATCTCTAAAGCAAATAAGAATTCTAAATGAACAAGAGACACATAGTTCATGATTAGATTGGATGATTGCCACACATTTCATGTAAGAAAACATAAATGTGAAACATATTAGTTTGACATAACTCTTCTTAAAGTCTGTATGCTTCAACAGTTTCCATCAAACACAAGACAACCTTAGAAGGCTGGGAGAAAGTTGTCTTGCACAAGTAAATAAGAATCATAATTGAGCCAGAGAAACAGATTTGATTGTTTTAGACAAACAATCACTAATTTCACTGCATGTCCTACTGTACCCAGTATGTCTATGCATGTGACAATAAAACATCCTTGTATCCTTGTATCGCCTGATTTGACAGGATGATTTGTGCACTTCTGATGATCCTAACACACGTCATGTGAGCAACTTAACTTTACAGCTTTAACCATTGGGGATTCCCTAAAACCACAGTATTTCACCCAGATGACTTTAGAATCTAAGGTCTTTGAAAGTCCTGCATCACTCATATCAGTACCCATAACCCTAACCATACCCTTACCCTAACTCTAACCTTAACCTAATAAGTTTTGACATTGGCTGATGTTTAAGGTAAGGTTAGGGTTAGGGGTAGGGTGAGTGTAAGGGTAGGGGTAGGGGTTAGGGTTGTTGGCTTAGAATGCCTAACACATGAAAACAGCTAACAAAGTTCATGGCACATGATGAGTGACACAGGACATAACAAAGACCTTAGATTCTAAAGTCACACCCACCTGGTGACGTGTTTTGCTGTGTTTTTGGGGAGTCCCATTTTCATTGACCCTCACTGCAGGACCTGTGTGTGTGTGTGTGTGTGTGTGTGTGTGTGTGTGTGTGTGTGTGTGTGTGTGCATGTGCTTGTGTGTGTGTGTGTGTGTGTGTGTGTGCATGTGCTTGTGTGTGTGTGTGTGTGTGTGTGTGTGTGTGTGTGTTTGTGTGTGTGTGAGTGTGTGTGTGTGCATGTGCTTGTGTGTGTGTGTGTGTGAGTGTGTGTGTGTGTGTGTGCGTGTGTGTGTGTGCATGCGTGTGTGTGTGTGTGTGTGTGTGTGTGTTGTCAGTTATGTGTACGTGAACCTGAGTACCCTCCAGGACCTCTGTAACACCTTGCAGCCGGTGTGACAGGCACACACAGAGAGAAAAGTGTTTACCACCAGCTGCTGACGTTAAACAGGAGGGGAAGGAAAGGGAGGAACGAGAAGCCTTTCTCTTCATAAAGCAAAGTTTAACAAAATATTGTTTGGGACAATCTCTGAAGATCTACCCTGTCAAGCAAGGCAAAAAAAATATAAAAAAAACAATTATGTAGGGTGGCTTCCGTGGTTATTAATAATCTGTCACTCAAGTAGTACTGACTATATACTGAGTATTTTATAATGTGACAGTGCAATATCGCTCTTGCATAAAATGTGTTTGGTTAATGTTTTACCACAATTTTCTCTGAAGTATCATTACATTTACATTTACATTACATTACATTGAGTTTGGCAGATGCTTTTATCCAAAGCAACTTACAAAAAGGAGGACATAAACTGACAGAGGTGTAAAGGGACATTGAGTAGTACCATTACCAGGTATCCAAAGGAGTGCAACATAAATTTTCCTCAGTACCTGAAGTAAACTAGCAGTGGCTGTTAAACAACATTTTACAGTTTATTTTAAATCACCTTCATGAGCATAATCAGTGCAAAAGCGTGTTGGGTGTAGCCGTTTGTATTTATAGTGTTTTTGCGGTTGTTGTTATGGTTTGTAAGACAGGTTGGAGTGGGGAGGGCTGAGACCTGGGGATGTGTTAATATAAATAAAGGCCCCACCATGAATGCCTTCCCCATCCAGACTCGATTCCTGCCCGGGTACCTACCCATTATTCAGGCCTTCAGGATAGTTTACACCATGGGGAAATAAATTTCCTCGTCCCCCGTGGATGTTTACCTTAGTGACATCACTGCCTATGTCATGGCGTAAAATATTTGCCAAGCTGTTTATTCCTGTCTACTGTCTAGATTTTTTGAAAAGAGTTTTTTTGTTTTTTTTGCGGTCATAAAAATGAGATCATGGAGGATGGAGGATGAAGGTGGGTATGAATTAATGTGGGAAAGTAAGAACTTAAATGGAGCATACAAGTTAATCATAATAGTTCAGTGTACTTTATGCCTTTAGTAAATGTAATGTATGTCATCATCAAGTATACTGTGTTTGTCTGTGTGTGTGTGTATGTGTGTGTGTTTAAATCAACAGAAATGAGATACTAAATCTTAGTTTACAGTGATTAAGCTTCTCTGAAGCCGTTTTTTATATGGAACCTCCACATGCATTCATCAATGTGTCAAATAATAGTGCAGACTTTGTTAATGGTACAATGTACCTAAGTGAAGGTTTGTTTTTTAACCTTTATCCAGGGGAAAGACAAAATGTTGACTAATATCTCTTTTGCAAGTGGGCCTTAGCCAAGAAGGCATCACATATAACCTTGACCAAATGCACACACAATCACAGACAGCAATCACAATAATGATACACATGTTATATATAATATATAATATAGTAACATACAATACGTTATTACATATAATGTATCATATAAAAAGCTTTTGCTTCGGAAATGCCCTGTATTTGAACCAATTAAAAAAAAATGTCCCGAGCTACAGCATGAGGGAGTTGCGGTTGTCCTTGTGCATTGGTGTATACACATGGGACGCTTAATCAGCACTGAATCACTTCCTCTCGCTCCCTCTGAAAATCGGTGGCAGTTTTTGAAGATGAAACTTGGTAACAACTTAAGATTTGTTGTGGAATATTCGGATAGGATTAGAACCAAAAGATTCTAGAATCTTTGTTTAGAACTAAGATAGAAAACAATCCATCTCCAAAGCAAGTCCTTTCACTCCCCCTCTCTCTTTATGTGTGTGTGTGTGTGTGTGTGTGTGTGTGTGTGTGTGTGTCTTTATGTGTGTGTGCCTTAAACTCTTACAATGAGCTACAGCCCAACCACTCTCCAAGGCAATCAGACTAACTCAAGGAAAAACATGGGGGAGAGGGAGCAGGCAGCACACAAACAAAGGACGCTGCCCCACACGGTTCCTAAAATAAACATCAGACAGGTGATTAACAGCAATTTGTTTTTTTCCAGCCATACTGTTCTTTAATTAGAGGAAGCATAGAAAAAACAATTCCTGGGAATCTTTCCAAGACCATTCATATCTTCAAGTGCTCTCTGATTTGCTGTTAAGATTACCTCAGGTAGGATGTTGACAATAACTGTGGGTAAATGTGGGAAGCATTAACCATATGGTAAAAACAGGCTAAATTTTAAATGCCTCAGTGTGTAGCAACGCTGTAGAATAAGTATTAGCCATATGCTATGTCCAGCAACGTTTTATATCCATTATATCACCATGGATATCGTCCCAGTTTCCTTTTTCGTGATGGGCCAAAAATCAGTCACTTCTGAAAAAGAGTCACAATTTTTAGCAAGTGTTTTTGCTAATAATTTATTACTTCAAGTCACAAGGTGCACAGAAAAGAATGGTTGGCCGTTGGTGGATATTTTTATATCAGATGGATCAGTTTGTGTTGGTGATGGGATAACAATATTTGGCTAAGCAAGTTTATGCCAAGCATTTGGCCGAGCAAGTTTGTTCTCTTTCATAGCAACATATGACAGTGTTTCCTTTAAAAACATATATATACAATACACAATACCAAGCTAACAAAAAATAAGGAAAAAACAATGATATTATTGCACATAGTAAATAGATTTGGTTGATACAACGACCGCTCAAGATCAGCAGGTTTCCAGCACATTCTTATTTTTTTATTTTCACTTACAATTTGAAACATAAATTACATACAAAACTGAATGAATGATTATTTTATAACTGAATCTGGTGAATCTGCAGAATCATTATTCATGTAGCAGTAGATTACATTACATGTCCATACTGTGTGAAAAACATGATAAATATTTTATGTAACATAAATACACATTATTGCATGTGTTGTTGGCAAACACAGCCCAGTTGATGGTCAGTGGTCTCTTTCTGTAATCGTGTCTGTGTCGATGACTACGTTTATTTACACCAACATTTAACTTAGCCCTTAGTCTACAGATTTTGTACATTTCTCTTTTTTTTTTTACTTTACAAACATATTGCCGCCATGTAACACCATAGACTGTATATGAAAGTCACATCACGTCATTCGATAGACACATCCCCAAAATGGTGCAGAAAATGGTTACTTGAGAGACACCCATGATTTTGTACATTTCTCTTTTTTTTTAACTTTACAAACATATTGCAGCTATGTAACACATGAACGTATATATCATCTCCTTAACAGACACATCCTCAAAATGGTGCCCAAAATGGCCACTGGAGAGACGCACTCATGTGTGGCCGCGACGATGTCGATACCTATGTCTACGCCGAGGCCATATGGGAGAGACCCACGAGGAGACCGTCAGGGCCACACGGACCACCACAAGGCCGAGGCAGGACATCTCGCTGGTGACGGGGATCTCGGAGAAGAGGGCGTGGTCGCGGGGCACGTGCACGGGGCTCTCGCTGTTCTCCAGGTCGCACACGATGCCCAGGATCACCTGCCGCTGTGTCTGCTGCATCATCCCCCTCACGTTCAACACTGTGGAGATGTGTCTTCTCCTGTTGGGGAGGAGCAGAGGGCCAGGGGGTCATGACATGCACAGGACACACATAAAACAACAACAACAATAGTAACAATAACAACAACAACAACAACAACAACAATAATAATAATAACGATACAGAATTGCAAAGGGACAATTTAAAAATCTCAACAGATACAGCATTTTCCTCCAAGCATTGCTTATGGAAAATATTTGGTCAAGACAAAATGTCAAATGTGATTGAGTCGCAAAGCATCATGCAGCCTTGAAAAGGAAGATTTGTTTTGCTTGTCCATATTGATTCCTAAGGCAGATTTGCAAAAATTGCAAAACTCAGAAGAGACATTTTCCCCATACATTCTTTCATGGAAAATTTTTGGTCAAGAAAAAATGTAAAGCCTGGTCAAATTGCAAAGCATGACACTACCTTAAAAGGTCAGTGATGTTTTGCTTGAATTACCTAATATGTCGATTTTGATTCCTGATGTAGAATTGCAAAACCTAAAGACACATTTTCCCTATTCTGCCTTTTTTCCAAGGAAAATTTTTGGTCAATAAAGAGTCAAATCTCTAGTCAGGCCCACCAAGCATCCTACTACCTTAAAAGTAAGAGATGTTTTGCCTGAATGACTTAACATGTGTCCAGGAGCTGGGGCCCCACTCTTTGATCTCGTGTGAGGCACCAGCCAGTCTCCCGTTGGGATGGCAGGAACAGGAAGTCCTTGGCGGCTACTTCCTGTCCGCAGCATTGAATTGTGCGTCAGCAGGAGATTTGCCACTCAGCTAATGACCTATTCTCCAAAAATTCCACTTCATCACTTATAAATACACAAACACCGTGGGGCTGCAAATACCCACTGGACCCAGACCGTCATTTTTTTTTTTGTCTATCAAACACATCTTCCTAAAAATAAGGTAACGCGGGACAATGCGACTGCGGTGTTTTGCCTCTTAGTAACACCGTGCCATATCTGTGCCCAGGCTCTGGTGCCCTACGTGCCCTAGGAAGGATGAGGGGGAAATAAAGCTAAAATAACATATACCAACCAAACTATTTTGGACATCCTGACCTTGAAGAAACCTCTAAATCCTGCCAAAAAAAACAAAGTGGGTATACGAAGTGGCATCCTTCTCCGTCTCTCTCTCTCTCTCTCTCTTGCTCACTCTTTCTCTCTCTCGCTATCTTTCTCTCTTTCTGAATAAACTGTTGGAAAAATTCTTGCTATGTTTAAGCAGGTTCCGTGACCACAGGAGTTAGTGGGTTGGCCTGCCAAAAATTTTGATCTTAATGGCATATTTGCCATTCCCATGGCTAACTGCATAGCAGTGTGATAAATATTTGTTGAGTTGTTTATTTTTTCAATGTCCCCATGGTATAATTAAAATAAACGCTTTAAGTAACACCAGTCAGCACTCTGGCTTGATGTGGAAGCATGATTTTGTCTGATAAGTACACACTCACACTCTGTCACGAGGTGACCCAGTCATGTTAATGGCAGCTCATTAGCCTTTAGCAGTAATGCAAAACATCCATGTTCAAGGTTCAAGGTTTTTTATTTGCCATTTGTGCCTATGAGGTAGCCAGACTGAAGTCTTACCCTATTCTCCAAATACTGACGTAATCTCAGTAATCTCTATCCGCCTCTATCATCCCTGGGGCCACCACTGTAGCAACTATTTAGGGTGGTATACTTCCGGCAACTTTTGGCAATAATGGACTCTACTTGTCATGAATGTCTCACCGTATGTCCGGAAATTCCTTCACCAAAACTCCCACCTCCATCTGAATGGACGGAATATCCTCGAGGAGAATGATGTCTGCCAAGTGTCCGATGACACTGTCAAACCAGGAACATTCCGATTCCTAGAGGGAGAGGTTTCAGCAAAGATCCTTGAGTACCGACCCTTCAACCCTCTCTGGTTTAAGTATTGTCACTGAACAATAATAAAATATACTCCTCTTGGGGGAACATTACTTCTATTAACTTAGAAGTGACATGAGGAAAAAATGTTTTATGATAGGTAAAAAAGAAGTTGTATTTTAGCATTATCTCATAAAAAGAAGTCTACTATGATATTTTATCATTCTATGGCACTTTTGGGTCTGTATACAGCAAAAGCCTGTTACCAACCACATCTTTGAAAAGGCTTGCTACTAAGCAGTCCTTTGTTAGACAGTGATTAAAAAAAAAGCTCACTACTAACCCGGTGACAAAACCAGACAGTGACGAAACAAAGGCTTGTTACTAACCAGGTCTTTGAAAAGTGCTTTTATTTGTTTGGCCTCGTCCTGAAGCCTGTAGGCCACCCTCTTCCTCATCTTGAGTGATGTGCAGATGATGCGGCCTTTCATGATCGCTCGCACATACTCGATAAGGACCCGTCTGTGTACCTCATTCACCAGAGTCTGCATCAACATCAAGCATGACATAATAAATAGGTAAACAGGTAAGCAAACAAACAAACAAACAAACATTTACAAGGATATAGGGATATTTTATTGTCATATGCGTACACATAATGGGTAGAGTAGGCATGCAGTGGAATTGCTGATTATCAGTGTAAACTGTGCATGGGGAGGGGGGTGTAAAGTACGTAGAATGCTGTTGGGGGATGGCTACCTGATAAAGGGCAGAGGTAGAATAGGTGATGGGGTTTGGGATAAAGTACATAAAGAACAGTTGGGAGGCATATATATACTGTATATGTGATGTGGTAAGATGGGTATGAAGGACAGGTGAGTGAGGTGTTAGGTACAGAAAAGTTCAGGACAGACAAGTACGTACTTGATATGGGGGACAGTCCATTCTACGAAACTTCTTGAAGTGTTGTTTGATGATCATCTCAATATTTTCATAGGCCTCAGTGTTGTTCAACCATTTTCGCTTTACCAGTTTGTCGAAGAATGGCTGTAACAGAAATTTTAAAAATCTTTTGAATGTCTCCCACTTACACTTTTATATTAAGTAGCAGTAGCAGTAACAGGTAGTATAAAACCATGTAAGCAGTTTGATCTTTGTTTCTTCTTCTTTAAAGTTTCTTTAAGGACTGGATGTTTCAAGCAGTGATATCCTAACTACAATGATTGTAAACATCTCCACATTCTTTTCCCACTGGAATGTAACCAGGCAACCAGACAATCAAAATGGCTGACACTTGAAAGACACAAGTCTATAGCACTATAGTCTGTGCAGTAGTGGACCACTCAAGGGCAGAGGTTGAGGCTGGCATGTTGTCAGTGCATGACTCAGCAATACCCACATTTTTGGAAGTGGGCGGGAAGCAGACAGATTGTCTGGCTTATCGTGTGCGCTCACGCGTCCCCATTCAGGAAGCCTGGATCCCTCATTAGAGAAAGCCAGCACGGGACAAGTTATTGTCAAAGAGCTGGCAAAGAGGTCTGCGTTTGCTCTTATGCATATAAGGGTCCCAACGCCCATTGGTGAGAAAAGGTGAGTGATTCACTGTACTGATTGTACTGAGTGTTCTGTACTTATCTGACAAAGTGAAGACAACATGACATGACTCATGCTTGTTATCTGTCATACTTGACGTCAGTTGTTTCCTGTATCAATAGTTACTACATCCCCTACTTTTGGAAAATTTCAACACGTTTACACTGCTGCCAAACTGTTGTGTGGAAGACCTAAAGTGTCTATAGAACCATCTAGAACCAAAGTCTATAGTCTATAGCAGTGGTTCTTAACCTGGGTTCGATCGAACCCTAGGGGTTCGGTGAGTCGGTCTCAGGGGTTTGGTGGAGCCTCGGTGGAACCGTTAATGCACGGTTCATTTTGTGCACCAGTAAAAAAATCATATATATATTTTTATTTTTTACTAAAGAAGCGTTCGGTGAATGAGCATATGAAACTGGTGGGGTTCGATACCTCCAACAAGGTTAAGAACCACTGGTCTATAGTCTATATAGAACCAAAGACCTGAAGTGCTAGTCAATAAAACCATCTACTGGACTATGCAAATACAGTGTGACCCAAGGTCCTGCTAACATCTTACTAACAATGCCTAGCCAGCAATGTGTTCAAGCAGGAACACATGCAGTTGTCTGAAGGGGACATTAGTGCACGGCATGCACTAAGATATTCACCATCTGCACCAGGGAAGCTAAGGGGAAATTGCATTGCATGCATTCATTCATTCAGGGGTTATGTAATCTCATAATACGCCGGCCGGTGGCTATAGGAACACTAGGATAGGATAAAATAGGCCTCGGGACATACCCCGGGACAACACCCGGACATGCTGGAGTTGCGAGGAATGCGATACGGTTGCGGTCAGCGAGGTGAAGATTGGGAGTGGGGTGCACTGATGAGTGTGGATTAAATTCATTGAATGAATGAACTTTCTGACATAAAAAAACTGGATGTCAAAGCTATTCTTTTCCAGTTGAATTCAGACAAACCAGAGGTCCTTGTGAGTGGGTCCCAGCACATGGCAAAACAAACTATACTCTCTTTAGGTCCCTGTCTGGATTATGTCTCCTTGATTACTTTGTATAACCTGTAGGTCTCTTGCTTTAACACCTTAAACATCTTAAATTGTATGCATGCCATTTACAGCACTTTGTCACTTCTTTCTTTTAAATAAATACCTTCTGCTATATAAATAAAGATTTTTATTATTATTGTTATTATTATTATTATTATTATAAAATGTCTCACCCTGATGTTCTCGAACAGTCTGTCAGTGAGCACTTTAGTTGACTGGTTGACGATGGTCTCAAGAGAAGAATGGGCTTGGTGCAGGGAATCTGTGCTTCCCAAAGAGTCACACTGCCGGCATCGCTCCACAAAGTTCCTGCAATGCAAAATTCCTGGAGTTAATTTCCCAGTATTCAGCAAAAGTGGTAATTTAAGAGTGTAAGTGTAAAAATTAAGAGTTGAAATTACACTGCAAAAAGTTGACTTAACCGCAAAGGAGTCAAATATGTAAGGAAGGAGTGTTAAATTAACACTATGAAGATTGGGACAAAATAAACACTGGCATAGTGTTAAAACTGACTCTCTCAGAGTTGATTTAACACTACAGAATTTGCTGTGTGAGAAACCGAAAAGGTACAGTGCATGTATTAGACCAGGTAGAAGAGGCAGGCTTTTTGTCTGTCATGTTGAGGTAAGCCATAGGGCAAAAAAGCACACAAGGCATTACACAAGATGTACTCGAGTACAGAACTACTGCATTCCACATTTGCAAAAGGAAGTGGTTAATGGCCACAGAGCTGCAGCTTTGGATCCGTTGTCTGTCTACTAGTCTGTTTCCGAAACAATGGCCACTTTTCCGACTGCCAAATTTACAATGGTCATGGCATTACTGTTTTTTCATCCTACATGAAATGGGTTAGAAATAGGGTTTGCGATAGGCTTAAACTGTTGATAGACCAATGTAAATGCATAGGTCTGTGTAGCTCTGTATAATTTCATAGTCACAGCAAGTGCTTTTGCCCTTGGTCACACCAATTATTTGAATGGTCCTACGGATGGTCATGTTGAGTGTCTACAGACAATGAGACTATTAGGGAACCAGTGGTTGAGACTGTGTCTTGTTAGGGCTAGGAGGTCGGTTGGATTAAGTCAACCAACAAAATGAAACAGCATTCCAATAAATCATCTCAAGTCCAAAAGATTATTCAAAAAAGCTTGGTAACACTTAATATGAAGGTGTCTACATAAGAGTGACATGAGCCCTTTATAAACATGACATGACACATATCATAAACACGCTTTATTCATGTTTATGACTGTTGTTGTTAAGTGTCATTCGGTTTTTGCATCGCCTGCATCCCAAAAGGTACTTAACATCACAAAAACCAAATGATACTTAATGACAATGGTCATAAACATTAATAAAGTGTCATTCATGTTTATGATCTGTGTCATGTCATGTTTATAACATGTTCATGCACTTTTATGTAGACACCTTCAAATAAAGTGTTACCAAAGGTTTTACCAAACCCCTCAATCACCTGTCTCTTACAATGGCTTTACCTGAAGGGAGGAATGCAGTTGACGAGTGCGATGGTCTTGGAGATGTACCCGTCCCCTCTGTCTCCGAAATCAGCCTGCGTCTCATGGAACAGCTCCACCTTCCTTCTAAAACTGCAGTGAAAGCAACGATTGTTAGCACCACCATCAACATCATTGTTACCACCACCACCAAAATCATTGTTACCACCACCATCAACATTGTTGTTGCCACCACCAACATCAACATCATTGTTACCAACACTATCACCATCGTTGTTACCACCACCATCAACATCATTGCTGGGTCAGCTCAAAGGGTCAAGGGTTAAGGGTCAACTCAAAAATCGCTCTGTAGCACCTTACCTCTGCAGGAAGTCCGCTAGGCCACTGAGAGTGCAGCGAGCCACCCGAGCGCCTAACTGTTCGTTGATGGCCGTGGATCTGTCGATGTCTACTTTTAGTCGCTAAACACACAGACAGACAGAGAGGCAATGTCTACTTTAGGCCAGTCTACGTTTTACACACAGAGACATATACACAACCATTCAGAGATAGTGCTAAATACAGTAAATAATTGCTCTCGTTATACACACTGCTATCTTCATATGTGTTTGTGTATTTGTTTTTCGCTGTGTGTGTGTGTGTGTGTGTGTGTGTGTGTGTGTTTGTGTGTGTGTGTGTGTTTGTGTGTGTGTGTGTATGTTAGTTACTGACCTGTATAACTGAACGTGCAAGGTTGGACTGGTACTCTTCAATGTGCATAGACTGGGCCCATCTTCTCTCCTCGTCCTCCAGTACTTGTGAGAGTTCTATGCTAACCTTGTCCTACGCACACACACACACACACACACACACACACACACACACACACACAAACACACACACACACACACACAAACAAGTGTATGCAACATATTTAACATGATAGTTACATCTATAACATCAAGTATAGAAATCAATGCATACTCTTTTACGAGTCAATACAAGTCTTATTACCTTGACAGTATTGATGCAGTCCTGCTCCAGTCTGTCAATACACTTGGGGGGTAGCAGGGGCTCTAACTGGGAGCAGTCAAGGGTCGCCATCTTGCCCACTGGCCCCAGAACATCCCTGCATCACAGGAGACAGATCAATGTCATGCAGGAGACAGATCAATATCCCCCCACCCCTGCTCCAGTCTGAAAACAGACATGTTTTACCATTGACACATTCCTCCATGTTGTTTAAGGACTGTGGAATAACCACAGTGACATGGCGTTGTCCAAGAAGCAAAATGAGACAAATGGCTTTAGTTGAATACAGCCACTAGTGAGTATTATTTACATGCATGAAAGATACATCTTGAACAAAAAAAAAAAACAAAAACATAAAGTACATGCTAGGTATCCTTCAAAGGAGTTAGCAGTAAAGGAAACATTCTTCCTTAATGACAACGTAAATATGTTCAACGTGCAAGTGACACAATATTATCTGAAACAATTTACCCTTAAACAACATAAAAAATCAGGTAAACTAGCAGGAGGTAGATCAGGATAATTTAGGGGACCCAGCGCTTCACAGGGGCCCACAGGGGGCTATGATATGGTTGGGGAGGGAGGGCAAAATAATTTTCGTTCTGCGGACCCCTCAATTTCTAGCGGCTCTCCTGCAAACTAGACAGGAACATGGAGGGAAAATGCTTAGCCCCTTGGAATGAAATTAAAATTTAAAAGAATAAAAACAAAAAATGAGACAAAAACTGCCTCATTTCAGCTGTGTTGTTACTGGATTTTTACAAGCCATACATCAACGTGAGGAAGGCCTTGAACAGGACCAGTACCTGCTGTAGATGTTGTAGATCCAGTCCAGCATGGCGTACGTGTCTGTGATCTGCAGCGGGCCGCTCGTGAGTGTCTTAAGCCGCTGGGCCACGGCCCTGTGGTAGCTCCGCACGTACACCTGGAACGCCCCAAAGTCCTCTGGGTAAATCGCCACCACGTTCCTGCTGGCCGCGTCCAGGTCCTCGAGCACGCGCCCGCTGAGCCTCTCCAGGAACGAGGCCAGCTGCCCCGCCGAGATGCCCCCCGGCTGGGGGAGCGACCAGTCCGCCGCCTCCCCCACGGCCTCCTGCCAGCGCTTCATGAGCCCGCGGGGGCGGCAGCTGTTCTGGGGGCCCTCGCTAGGCGACACGGACAGCCGACGGTCGCGGTCTCGCTCTCGGTGGATGCCCTCGGGCAGCGAGCGGTCCTGGTCCTTCTCCCGCTGCAGCCAGGTGGCATCGGCCTGCTCCTCCTGCTGGATGACCAGCACGACCAGGCCCAGCTGCGGGCCGGCGCAGGGCTGGCGTAGCGACTCGCGCACCACGTCCCACATCTCCTGCTGCAGCGCCTCGTAGAGCAGCTCCACGTCCTTCGCCTTGCGGCGGCCCGCGTCCCACAGGCAGGAGGCGGTCGACATGGTGGACTCGGCGGCGGAGCCGGCAGACATGGCGCTGGACCTGCGGGAGGTCAGGGCCACCATGTTGGGGGCGGGATGGTCGAGCTCGCACTCGCGCTCGAGCTCCTGGATGTGCGTGTCGGCCAAGAGGAGGTTCCTTTGGTTGACCAGCCGGAGAATCTCCAAGACTGCACAGAGGGAAAAGGACATTGACAAAGGACAATATTTACAATGGTTAACTTTTTGGTCCTACATTATGTGAATTGTCCTACAGAGGGCGCTGTAGATAGATAGATATTTTATTTGATATTTAACTGAATCCAGTTAATGCTATAGACTGTCTACAGATGCTGAGAGTATTAATAAACCATCTATTGAAACTCTGTGTCTTGTTAAGGTTAGGGTTAGGGGTTGGGTTTTGATTAAACTGAATTTTAACAAACCACCTATAATGTCTCTTACCAAGAGTTACAAACTTTTCTAATAGACTATTTTATGTGAATGTTTTTCACTGTTTGCCATTTATTGTTGTTTACTATGAAGTACACCTGCAATCTTACTGTAGCCTGCGTATGGTGGCAATACAAGTATATTATGGCTTTTTAACTTATCTTAACTTATCTCATCAATAAAAACTCTCTTGTCGGTACCTGAGAGAGGCTCTCTGGGTTTGACCTCTGGTGGCTCCTCCACCCTCTCCTCCTCGGCCTCCTGGGAAATGCGGTCCACCATCGACTCCCTTCGAAGCTTGCCCAGACTGACGATGCGCAAGAAAGATGGCCGTCTCCGAGCATCGTCGTCTATGTCGATATTAGAGTCTCCATTGATGCTCTCTCTACAAGTGGAGTCTTTACGTAGGCTTGCCAAACTGGAGTGTGAGGCCCAAAAGGATCATGGGTAAAAGTGGTAGAGGAAAAGATATTGGTGTTATATATATATATATATATATGATATTGGTAAGGCAACGCTTGAGGTGGAAGGGGAGGTTCTACAAACTATCTAACCTGTTATTTATACTACAGTAATAAAAAGGCTTGCCAAACTGGAGTGTGAGGCCCAAAGGGATCATGGGTAGAAGTGGTGGAGAAAAAGATATTGGTGTTAGCTAGAAACAGAGGCAATGCTTGAGGTGAAAGAGGAGGTTCTACAAACTATCTAACCTGTTATTTATACTACAGTAATAAAAATATCTGTTATGTCCAACTATGTAATACACAGTATGAAAATGCACCATGGTATATAGACTCAGGGAAAAACATTCCAGTTAATATAGATGTAAAACAATTGCCCAAATAAGTTGTTTTATGGGGGTCATACTGTCAATCAGTCCTACTGTTAAACTTATGCTGATGCAGTGCCTTTACCGCAGATATCCTGTTGCTTTCCATACGCATTAGTCATGGGGCCCTCAACAAAACAAATTCACATGAAATAACAGACAGACTGCAAGTTCACATGGAATGGCTGGTTTTCATGCAATTCAATTTGGGATGGGATCTTCAAGTGAAAACCTAAAAAACCCAAAACCTTTTGGACTGAACAGGAATGAGTGCATTACAAATAAACACAACAAAAACAAACAGACAAAACCACAGACAGACAGACACATACACACAGACACACAAATACACAGACACACAAATACACAGACAGACAGACAGACACACAGACACACACACACACACACCCCTCTACCCACCTGTAGCGCAGTAGGGTCATAATCTCCTCAGAGCTCCTGCGGCTGTTCCTCCTCTTCTCAGACGGCAGGGTGGAGCTGCGTGAGGAGGGCGCATTGCTGCCCCACTTGCTGCGGGCCGTGTTGCGGAGTTCTTTTCCCAGCTTCCCCAGCGTCTTCAGCGGTGACGAGCTGTACAGCCTCACCAGCGTCCCCCTCAGCGGCTGGCTGCCCTTCGACCCTCCGCCTCCGCCGTGATTGGTTCCGTTCTCCTCCGTCTCGCTGTCGAAGGAACAATGTCGCTGGGCCCTCTCTAGCGCCAACGCTTCCTCTGGAAAATACTGGGACTGCTGGTCCACTTCCTCAAAGGGGTTGAGGTTGCAGCTTGGCATGGCCAGCTCCCCTTTGTTGTGGCAACCCTTTGACCTGCCTGGCAGCTTCTTCAGAAAAGGCATTTCTGGTTCTTCCAGGGGGATTCTTCCTTAAAGCTGGCAGACGAAAATAGACACGTTATGTGCTTGAACTTCCTTGCTTAAACAACCCAAGAACAACATGGAAGAACTTTGTCAGCTGGTGTAAACAGCTTTGACCACCTCCAGCAAGCAGCATAGTTTACAGTGACAGTGACAAAACAAGTATGGTATGACAGATTTTACGTATTTATAGATTGCATGTGTAAAATAATATTGGATCAATGGCAATCAATAAACAAATATAATAAATCAATATAATCAATAAATGTAGACAGAAGAAACTGGCACAAACGTTGTCTATAACAATTGAATACCTGAGTTGATTGAATGATAGCATTGCAGATACAAAAATAGATGTATTATGTGCTTGTACTTCCTTACTTAAACAACCAAGAACAACATGGGAGATCTTTGTCAGCTCTTGTAAACAACCTGACCACCTCCAGCAGCATAGTGTACAGTGACTGTTACTGTAGGCTATAGTACAAACAAAACAAGTATGGTATGGCAGATTTTAAGTATTTCAAGATTGCATTATGTAAAAAAATATTGGATGAATACACAAAACAATCAATAAACAAATATAATAAATCAATATAATCAATAAATGTAGACAGAAGACAGAACAAATACAGTGAATAATCGTTGAATACCTGAGCTGATTGAATGATAGAGTTGCAGATACAAAAATAGATGCATTATGTGCTTGAACTTCCTTACTTAAACAACCAAGAACAACATGGAAGAACGTTGTCATCTGTTGTAAACATTTTTGACCACCTCCAGCAGCATAGTTTACAGTGACTGTTACTGTAGGCTAAAGCACAAAGAAAACAAGTATGTTATGGTAGATTTTAGGTATTTTCAGATTGCATATGTAAAACAATATTGAATGAATGGCAATCAATAAACAAATGTAGTCAATAAATGTATACAGAAGAAACTGGCACAAACGTTGTCTATAATAACAATTGAATACCTGAGCTGATTGAATGATAGTGTTGCAGATACAAAAATAGATGCATTATGTGCTTGAACTTCCTTACTTAAACAACCAAGAACAACATGGAAGATCTTTGTCAGCTCTTGTAAACAACCTGACCACCTCCAGCAGCATAGTGTACAGTGACTGTTACTGTAGGCTATAGTACAAACAAAACAAGTATGGTATGGCAGATTTTAAGTATTTCAAGATTGCATTATGTAAAACAATATTGGATGAATACACAAAACAATCAATAACCAAATATAATAAATCAATATATAATCAATAAATGTAGACAGAAGAAACTTCCACAAATATAGTGTATAATCATTGAAGAAAAACATGGAAGATCTTTGTCAGCTGTTGTAAACAACTTTGACCACCTCCAGCAGCATAGTTTACAGTGACTGTTACTGTAGGCTATAGCACAAACAAAACAATTATGGTATGGCAGATTTTAGGTATTTCAGATTGCATATGTAAAACAATATTGGATGAATGGCAATCAATAAACAAATGTAATCAATGAATGTAGACAGAAGAAACTTCCACAAATATAGTGCATAATAACTGAATACCTGAGCTGATTGAATGATAGCGTTGCAGATACAAAAATAGATGCATTATGTGCTTGTACTTCCTGAATTTAACAACCAAGAACAACATGCTCAGCTCTTGTAAACAACTTGACCAAGTTCACCAGCACAGCTTACGGTGACTCTAATACAGCACAGACAAAACAGGTATGGCAGTTTTAGAAACGTAATAAAAACAAAAGAAAAAAAATTGTAATAAGGTAGCCTGTAATAACCACTATGTTGACTAAATGATGATGTTACATATAAAAAAATAGATGCATTATGTGCTTGAACTTTCTTTTTTAAACAACCAAGAACAACATGGAAGGGCTTTGTCAGCTGTTGTAAACAACTTGACCGCCTTAAGCATAGAGGACAGTGACTGTGTTACAGCACAAACAAAAAAGGCATAGTAGATTTTAACAGCTTTAGAAAGTAAAGTAAACATGTACATGTAAAACAGTATTCACAGATGAGTATTAAGCATGAGTGGGATGAATGGCAATCAGTAAATCAACATAATCAATAAATACAGAAGAAACTAATTGGGACAACATATATAATAATTCAATAATTGAGTTGACTGAATGAAAGCCTTGCAGATTCGAGTAATGCAATGCCACATTACAGTCTGCTAGCTTATTCGGAAGTGCTTTACGAGGGGAATAATTTACTACTACTCCAAAGTTAGGTACTATTCCAGAACATATTTCCAAATTATTTAGTGCACTACTACAGAGCCTGGGAAGGGTCATGTTGGTAAATATTGTTAGACCTCACTTTTGCATTCCCTTGCAATCGTTTTGCGGTTCTTCGCAATACTTTTTGTATTCCATCGCAATAACTTTTGAGTTACAACTTTTGAGTTAAGTGTTGTGAGCTAATGCAAAACTACTGCAAGGGAATGCAAAAAAGTATTGCAAAGGGAATGCAGAAAGTGGGGTCTACAACTATTTGCCAACATGACCCTTCCAGGGCTCCATACATTACATGGCCAAATTGCAATTCTCACTATTGCCCATGCAGCCTGATAGATTGCAGTGAAGTTCAGTCAGGGTACACTCTTGTCTGTTGATCCCTAGTTGATGTTACTCCATAGCTCTTCTTTTGATGCATTCTTTAACAAACCATGACTACCTTCCACAAAATGGTTTGTTTTCCGTCTTTACTTTAACTTCACACCCATTTTAAAAAAAGAATTTCAACTCTTGTTTGCTAGTTTCTACTACTTTCTTACCACTGTGTTCTAAAAGTGCTACTTTACCATTAAGGTCATGCCATTCCAAGAAAGTCATCTGTCATGATTGATGGAAAAATAACAAAGCATAACCACACATACAATAACATATATTGCATGGGTTCAAGCATGCATAGATTCGTTATTTCCTTTTTTTAATGTTTTACAGTTCCACTAACCAGTATCGCCAACAATGAAGAAAACAAAATGCTCTTATGGTTAGTTTATGACATAAGAGAACAAAGAATTGACTATTAATAACAAAGACATGAGAAATGCATTTAAATTCCACCCCAAACAGAAAAAGAAGACATGTCTGAACAAAAAAAAATATTTCGCCACTAAATATTCTCTGCAAGAACTTAAATTATTCTCCCTGCTTTAAATCATTATGACGTTTGACTATGTCAACAATATAATAAATTCATTATTAGTATATTGAGTATTTAGTGTGGATTCAGAACCAACCAGAGGTTTGTGCATTCAAATATTTTTACAATTTCATGTTATAGTCTAGGAATATAGCTAGGTTCAAACATTTAGCTCTAACAGAATTTTACTCTTAAGGAAAGTTCAAACTCAAATGAACATTAAACCCATGGTTTATGGGTTTAGGCTTTTTCATACATGTCCCAACTAATTACTTCACTGACAGATTGGCAGATTTCTCACAAGATCTCAATTTACTTACATGCAAATGAATACCACATCAATGTCATGCCCAAGCCGACAATAGTTTTAAGATAGTTTTAAGATTTACATTAAAATACTACTGTTTAAATGAATGCAAGCAAATACCATAACTATGTTAAAGTGACTCTATTACACTTAATTAATGCCATCCTGTCACTGTCAGGAGTACTAAATGTGCCCAATGCTGCTGTTCATTCTCTACTCCTAAATTATCTTACATAACAAATCAGCAGGCAGCAGACTATACAGATTCACAGAGATGCCTAGTGCCCCTGCCCATTCTCTACTCCCAAACTACCTTACATAACAAACCAACAGCAGACTATACAGATAAACAGAGATATCCTCTGTATTCCCTGTGTTAGTGACTGGTATTCATTCACATTTATATATAAAAAACACTAAACTTGTTTGTTCTTAGATCATTTACACTTCTGTCAAAATGCTGTACAATATGTGCCCACTTAAGAATAAACATAAAACATAGACTGATAGTAAGCCAATATACATATATGTTTAAAATAACAATCATACCTCTACAAACTTGAGTCCAAACTTTGCGGTCCAACGTCTCAGGAAGGTGTTAGTCTGCTGCCGGTGTGTAGACGTGGACAGTACATGTTCGTCCTTGGTCTGAGGTACCCAGACAGTCTGCAAGGTCCTGTGTATCCTACCAGAGATGATGCTATTTCCTGAGGAAACACACTCAACCTCCTACCATAACACATGCGCAGACACATGCATATGTGTGTGCGCGCACACACACACACACACACACCCTCACACACACACACACACAAACACATAGATAAGTGTTTACTTAGAACTACGCAATACCAAACAGATAGCTTTGTTTTCAGAAGATCTGGCCTTGGTGGATGTAGATTGTCTGGTGAGTATTTTGTTAAGAATAGGCATTACATTGATTCATATCACTACAATTTGCCTGAGTCAACATGGATTTCCCCATGGCGTTGTCTTTTGAATGGATACAGGACAAAATTAAAAAACTTAGTCATTTACTTACTGCAAATGAATAAATCACCACCACATAAATACACAAAATATCTACAACCTCTTTTCTTTTTCTCTTCTTTTTTATCAGCCAAGCTTCAAGGACATAACTTAAACAGCCCATTCCTACATGAATTCACTTGATGTATAGGCTACTCATCTAATTGCCACATGTTCTGTAAGATTAATCTGTAAGAGGAATCTGTAAGATAGTTAATTTGGTTGGCTAGTCAGTCATGTTGCTGTACAGTGTATAGTAATTGCTTGCACTTACCTCGCTTGATCACATGCATTTTTTATTTTATTTCGAAGAGCAAAACCTGATTAAAAGCACCACCACATAAATACACAAAACAATCTACAACCTCATTTCAGTATTCATGTTTTGTTTCCCAAAATAAAAGTCCGACTTTATGGACAAAAAGATGCCTATGGCAGTGACCATGTCAGCTATACTCACCATGTCATTTTATCCATTTGAGACTTTGCAGCAGCTGGTGAAGTTGTGCTTTTCTGCCCTCTAGGGGGAGAATAGTGGAACTTCAGTTTAAAACTTAAGTTTCATTGAGTGCCTATGTGAAGAACTGGTAGCCTATGTTTATTTGATATGTATATTTTTATATACAGTCTATGGTGGGCATACAACATCAAAATAAATGTGAAGACAACAGGCTACCTAAAGCAATTGTATTCACTGTAATATCAGTATGTGGTCAATAGCCTACTAGCTCCTTAAAACGTTTAAAGTGTGGTTCTATCCAGGTCAGACCACCAAACCAAACAATTAAGAAAACGTTTATAGCACATCAAGACATTCCAGCAAGCTTTTATTACTGCACATTGGCCATATGTCTGTAGACTCAGACTCATTGCTGATGCTATAAGTTAGGCCTATCATTAGGCTACTCCCTCTGATCCTGACAGCTGTCGCCAAGGCTCAATGTCTTCTCTCACTCAATATTGTCATTTATTCAGTCCTTTGAGTGTAATCATTGTAATCATTATTGACCTAACATCACCATAAAAGGCCTGCTTTTGCAATGTTTCAGTTCAGTATTGTTTCAGTATTATTTCAATACAGTGTTAATTCTATGTTCTATCTGTCAGCTTAGACATATGTTTAATAAGTAGTCCACTGCTTCTTTTGAAAGTAGGTCACTGTTGAATACATAAACAAAACGTCGCGCCATTTTTATCAAACTTGTTAATCTTGAAAAGCCATGATCTTTACGCGCGATGTCAACAGTGGGTTACGGAAGTGGATTGCCATTGGCTTAGAGCTGACAAACCTTGTATTAGCTTTCTCGGATTGGCTAGTTCCCTAGTACATTCAGAGTTCGTGGCGCGCTTTTGCAGCACTTGGCGCTTTGTTCTACAGATTGCATACCAGGGGCTGATTGCTGCTGCAGTTGAGTCGTCTGTTCTTGCTTTTTAAAATCAAGATTTGCTCTTTGACAGAAAAAAGATGCATGTGATCAAGCGAGGTAAGTACAAGCAATTACTATACACTGTACAGCAGCATGACTGACTAGCCAACCAAATGAACTGTCTAGCTAACCAGCCTTGTTTTCAAATATGGCCAATTGGCTAAACTAAGGTTTAACACAACGTATTGACTGTTCTTAATTAGTTTAGTTGGATGTTAAGTGCCGTATTACTGTGTTTGCCTTAATGTATCCAGAAATGTTATGTAGTAAACGATGACGTTAGCTAACAATACCCTCTGAAGTTACTAGCAAGTCTAGTTAACTAGCAGGCTGGGAGCAATGTCGTTTAAACTTTGTGAGAGACCGCAGTTGGTCTTGGTACTTTAACAGCTTCTCTGTCAGGTAGCATGGACATCATTTTTACCTATGAAACTGGTTTACGTTGGCTGTGCCATCTATAGGAACCTATTTAGTTTCTGGTTAGCTAGCAATAGTTTTGTCTTATCGGTAACCGGCTAACACCAAAGTTAGTTTTTATCCGTTGGGTATGACACCAAAGGTAGGTATAGAAGCGCCTCATATTTTGACAGACAAGATTTCATCACATTGACAAATAAGTTAGCCGAACAGAATAGGCAGGTGGTACTGTTCACTAACAAGGAAGTTAGCCATGGTTGTTACCTGAGCTTGTATTGTAGTCAGTTGTGGCATTTCAGTGTTCTCGTCCAACTTGTCCATATCTTATCACAGACTAAGCTATAAGATGTTCAAAACTTAAATTTAATGACTAAGCAAGGTAAATATTTGACATTAATGTTGTCGGCTAACGCCACCCTGTCTTGGCGCCAAATACTGAAGAGGTGAGCTATTCAAGTTAGCTGGGATGGGCTGAGGGATCTTAGCAAGTTGTTGAATCTATGTATAGAATAACCACAATTCTGGTGCAATCATTTTGACTTTAATATTATTCGAGTCTTGGGTACACCTGATATGCTGTTGCTTAGCTGAACATTTACAAGCTAATCAACCAATTTCTTTGGTCCTTGTCTCGGTTCGACTGTAGTTCAAATTCTATGGCCATTAACTGCACATTGAGCATTCCGTGTAATCTGCTATACAGTTTTCGTGGCAAATAATGTACTCTGATTATTTGAATCGACTGAACAGAAGTTTGCGCCAAAATTGGGTCAGTCCTACACACTTGCAGGATATGACATCAGCAGCATCATCATGCCTGACCCATTTCCAGTGTGAACTTTACAGTTGTTAAACCAGTCATCATTTTAGGGGATAGTTTATATATGCGTTTATGTGTTTCTTTTCTTCTTGTACAAAGAAATCAGCAAAAATGCCTCATTTTAATAGCAAGATGGTAGTCATTCTTAAGTTGACAACATCATTCTAGTAGGGTAAACATGTAAAATGATCCAAAAAACAAGTTTTCCCTCTGCAAAATGTTTCAAAACAACACATAAAACTGGATCCAAATTAAGTAGGGACTTGAGTTATCAAAATTATGGGAGCTGGTCAATATTCACTGAATGTTCTTGCTTCCAGATGGACGCCAGGAGCGTGTTATGTTCGACAAGATAACATCACGCATCCAGAAGCTCTGCTATGGACTCAACTCTGACTTTGTGGATCCGGTATGTTTAGTTAATCAAAATGTTGCATGCATTTTTAGGAAGCGTAATGCATTAACAGGTAGCATAATGATGGAAAGAAGACCTGAGCGGTTTGTCTGCATTTGCCCCTGTAACAATATTTTTTCCCCTCATTTTATTTTAGACTCAGATTACCATGAAGGTAATCCAGGGCCTGTACAGTGGTGTTACTACTGTTGAGTTGGACACTCTAGCAGCGGAGATCGCAGCCACCCTCACCACAAAGCACCCCGACTATGCCATCCTGGCCGCTCGCATCGCTGTCTCCAATTTGCACAAGGAGACCAAGAAGGTGTTCAGCGGTGAGTTTTAGTCTGTTTGTCTGTGTTTTTCTTTCTTACTACTTTTATTTTTTCACGCAGGCATGGAAAGAGCTGTAATAAATGAGTGATGTCTTATTTTATGTGTTTTATAGATGTGATGGAGGATCTGTACAACTATGTGAACCCACGCAATAAGCGTCATTCACCTATGATCGCCAAGGAGACGCTGGACATTGTTCTAGCCAATAAAGATGTAAGACATTCATTCTTTTATGTATTTATATAGCAGGGTTTCCTTCTTGGAGTAGATTGTGAACAGCTGTTGGGTTATATTGCTCAGTATCGGTAAATAAAACATGGGAGAAATTGACGCCTCTTCCCATCGAATTGAAAATTACCTCTGTAAATGATTAACCTAAATATATTAGTTTTGCTAAAAACATAAGGTTTATGTGTTCCTAATCTGCAGGTGGTAGTCATATATAAAGATAGAAACTTTTAATAGGATTGCCACATTAATGAATGCCATTTTATTTAATTTGATTCTAATTCAGAATTGTTCAATTAATGTATTTCCTTATTTCAAACAGCGCCTCAACTCCGCCATCATTTTTGATCGGGACTTTTCCTACAACTTCTTTGGATTTAAAGTAAGCTCATGTTGATCCCAAATTCATTTATTTATTCACTTAAATTGTGTTTTTAAAACAATATATCCCTATAAACTATGTGTGAATGTCATTAATTTGGATTATTGTGTTTCTGTGAATAGACACTTGAGAGGTCCTATTTGCTGAAGACTGACGGGAAAGGTAAACATTTTAGTATTTCTTTCAGAGTTTTAATTTTTGATTAAGCGTACATTTAGTTCCATATTGGCTGTCAAAAACTGTGCTGTTGTCCCTTTTACATTAGGTTGAACTCTCATATATTCCTATGTTTGCCACAAGACAAATAATAATAATAATAGTCTTTACTTGTATAGCACAATTCATACATACAAGATGCAGCTCAAAGTGCTTTACAGTTTGGCAAGGTCACAACAAGACAGCATTTCTTGTAGTCCAATGGCATTGGAGTAATTGAACGCAATAATGAAATGGCGTAGTGACATAATGACGCAATGACCCATTAATGCGGGCTCTAGCGCAACACAACAATGCAATGTCATAACAACGCAATGCCCCGTTGATGCGGGCTCTTGCGCGACACAACAATGCCATGCCTCGTTGATGCGGGCCCTTATAGTTAAACCTAATATATTGCTACACCTTGTGTTTGCCACCTACACCTATGCTATGTGTTTGCCACAAGACAAATAATTAATCATGACATGTCTCCCTGCAGTGGCGGAGCGTCCCCAGCACATGCTGATGCGCGTGTCCGTGGGGATCCACAAGGAGGACATCGGCGCCGCCATAGAGACCTACAACCTCCTGTCAGAGAAGTGGTTCACCCACGCCTCTCCCACCCTCTTCAACGCCGGAACCAACAGACCTCAGCTTTCCAGGTACCCATCTCTAACCAGTGTCCTGCATACAGTAGCTGCTTTTAGAGTTAAAATACCGATAATTTTTAGAAAAGCTCCTAATTTCTGGAGTCAACACTTGACAGTCCCACTTGAAGCATAAAGCTGGAAAATTTTCTGAGGAGAGACGGACTCGTATGAGTGTTATAGGGAGTATTAATCTATCTATCGACCCATCTATCGATCTATCTAAATACACAATCCACTAGAACCTGCTTGGGCTCTGGCTAGACAAACAGCAAAAAGTTAGGAACGTTTCTACAGGGTTTCATTACAAACATCCAGCACAAAAAAGTGTTAAGTGCTGGAAAAGACAAGTGTAATGACCACCAATGTTTTCCTCCTCTAGTTGCTTCCTGCTGGCCATGAAGGATGACAGTATCGAGGGCATCTATGACACGCTGAAGCAGTGTGCCCTCATCTCCAAGTCTGCTGGCGGTATTGGGGTGGCGGTGAGCTGCATCAGGGCCACGGGGAGCTACATTGCTGGGGTGAGTGTGCCTCACTACATGCTTGTCTGTACATGGTTGGGTGGGATCACTAGTTGAGGAAGGAGCAAACTGGATGATTTTGAGAATAGAACTCTAGTCACACAGAAGAGCAGTGAAGATGCTGTTTGATTTACTTGAAAGGTAGAAAATGAGTGTGGTACTACATGCTTGTCTGTACACAGGTGATTGGAATCACCGCTTTTCAGTGTGACTAGGGTATGATTTCTCAAAATCAACTAAATTTACCTCTCCTTTCTGAACTATGAAGATGTCTTATTTGTGTAAAGTTGCAAAATTAAGCTTTTTGAGTGTCATAGTCCTCAGTTGAAAACTGTTCTAGGTCAGATATTGTAGTCAGTGGTCACACAGCAAATAAACTGAAATGTTCTCACTCTGCAGTTGTGAATGCGTTTTGTTTATTTTGATTTGCTTGTAATATTTCAGACAAACGGAAACTCCAATGGTCTGGTACCCATGCTTCGTGTGTACAACAACACAGCCCGCTATGTGGACCAGGGAGGAAACAAGGTGAGGGGACATTTCTGAGTTATGTGCTAACCATATGTGTGGGAAGTTCCTGTTTACAGAGTAAAGAGATGGGTTTGAATTTTCCATGTGCGTTTGGAAAATTAGATGACTGCAACCAAATCAGTTGTTGTTTAAAACGAATGTTCTGTCTTTGTTGTAGTTCTAAAAATAAATACTTAAACATCACATTCCTAGTTATTTGTGGCCTTTACCTTAACAATATATATTATGTAATATATATTAATAATATATAATATATATTATCGTGTGTTGCCCCTCCACACAGAGACCTGGTGCGTTTGCCATGTACCTGGAGCCCTGGCATCTGGACATCTTCGAGTTCCTGGAGCTGAAGAAGAACACGGGCAAGGAGGAGCAGAGGGCCAGAGACCTGTTCTACGCCCTCTGGATCCCAGACCTCTTCATGAAGAGGGTGGAGAGTGACCAGGTACTGTGTACAGTACATATATGTTACATATTTTACACTTATTTTATCTTTTATGCTTTTATATTGTCCTTAGCTTTTATTTTTGTTAAGCACATTGAACTGCCTTTGTGTATGAAATTCGCTATACAAATAAACTTGACTTGGAATATATTTTCACCATTAACATAAAATGTCAGAGAACAAAAAACAAGAATACATGTTTACAGCTTTAAGACAGAATCCCAACATCTCACATGTATTGATGTTATTTCTAGGAATGGTCTCTGATGTGCCCAAGTGACTGTCCTGGCCTGGATGAGTGCTGGGGTGAGGAGTTTGAGAAGCTGTACTGCAAGTAAGTTGACCTTGTTCACAAAGCCACTAAACCTAAATTCCTAACTTCATTTGAATTGTCCAATCAGAGACCATTACAGATGGTTTCTTAAAATTGTTTTGATTTTATTTTTTACTGACTTATCAACTTAGTCAAACTCAATCTTTAAACTTAACAAGACAGAGTGTCAACTGATGGTTTATTTATAGTCACAGCATCTGTAGACAGTCTAGCCGTCTGTCTGTCCATCTAGCCATCTGTCCACCTATCTATCCATCAATCCATCCTTAATGCCCTCTGTAGGACCATCCAAATGATGTGGAAGCAAAAACTTTACCATTGTAAACCATCTATAGTCAAGTCAAGTCAAGTCAAAATTATTTGTATAGCGCATTTCATACATAAATGCACTTCAATGCAGGACCATCCAAACAAAAAGTGACCTCAGGAGTGCCATGACACAAGAGTTATAAAAGTATACAAAGTGCAGAATTGTCATATGTCTCAGTATCCAGAAGTGGCATGACAAATGAGCCGTAAAAGTATACAAACCAACCTGTTGTGTCCGCCACCTGTGCAGGTATGAGAAGGAGGGCAGGGTGAAGCGTACGGTGAAGGCCCAGCAGGTGTGGTACGCCATCATCGAGTCGCAGACAGAGACAGGCACCCCCTACATGCTCTACAAGGACGCCTGCAACCGCAAGAGCAACCAGCAGAACCTGGGCACCATCAAGTGCAGCAACCTCTGCACAGAGGTCGTTGAGTACACCAGCAAGGACGAGGTGCTAATTTAATATTCATGTTTGTGTTTGTTTTTTAAGCAATGCTACGTTTTTTTTCTCCAACCTTAAAATAAGGTTTTCCAAAATCGTTTCAGTGGTTTATCAACTTGTAGCAAGGTGAAAGGCACTTCTGAATTTGCTTTGCCGCTACTGCTGTATTAGTGATTGGGTGAATGTAAGGTATATAAGTATAATATATAGCTATATAAGTGCAGTCCATGGACCATACTCATAACGGCCGCTGCTGTAAGTCAGGAATTTCCTTGTTGACACATATTGCTGACTGTCTGCAGGTGGCTGTGTGCAATCTGGCATCTATTGCTCTGAACATGTACGTCACCCCGGAGAGAACGTACGACTTCAAGAAATTAGCTGCAGTCACCAAAGTCATTGTCAAAAACCTGAACAAGATCATCGACATCAACTATTACCCTGTACCTGAGGTGAGAATACATCACTGGAACTATCCTCTCTTTGTTATTACTGCAATTATATTTAGTCTTTGTCCTTGAAATACTGTAAATGTCACTTCCTGGAAATTGTAGAAATTTCAGCAAACAATGTTGTGCTTTCTCTCTCTGTACAGGCAGAGAATTCCAACAAGAGACACCGACCCATTGGGATCGGAGTGCAGGGCCTTGCCGATGCCTTTATCCTGATGCGTTACCCATTCGAAAGTCCAGAAGCGCAGCGTCTCAACATTCAGATCTTTGAGACGATCTACTACGCAGCCCTGGAGTCCAGCTGTGAGCTGGCAGAAGAGTTTGGCGCCTACGAAACCTATGAAGGCTGTCCTGTCAGCAAAGGCGTAAGTTTGAAATGTTTTTTTCCCCATACATTATGAATTGGGTCGAACTTTAAGCTATTTTCTCATCAAGTATTCTAGACAGGCCAGTACAATATAAGCTAAAATATATGCGTACAGGTTTGTTTTTTTTTTTGCAAAAATGTGTACAGTGTGCATTAGCCATTGTGGTGAACCAAATAATAGGTATAAGGGAAATGACCGAATTTGCTTTTATCCAAAGCGACTTACAAAAAGGAGGACATAAGCTAACAGGTGTAGAGGAACATGGTGTAAGCAGACAGTGTGTGGGGGACCCTGGCATTGAAACAATGTTCTCTTCCAATTGTCACAGATTCTGCAGTACGATATGTGGGACAAGGTTCCAACAGACCTCTGGGACTGGACGGCACTAAAGGAGAAGATTGCCAAGTGAGTACCGTCTAGACTGGGAGGAAGTTACATTACATTACATTTAGCAGACGCTGTTATCTAAACCGACTTACAAAAAGGAGGACATAAGCTGACAGGTGTAGAGGAACACAGAGTAAGCAGACTACCTTTATACATACAGGGACCTGCATGTGCCTAAGTAAGTTTTCCAGAGCAGGGACACTACAGACACACATACTTCCCACATGCGGACAGAGTAAGAGAGAGTTGGTTTAGTGATTTAGAAGTGAGGTTTCTCACTACATCTGAGAGTGCACAAAACCAATGGTTCTGTCATTATCCGTTGTAGGCATGGAGTACGAAACAGTCTGCTTCTGGCCCCAATGCCCACCGCCTCCACAGCCCAGATCCTGGGCAACAACGAGTCCATCGAGCCGTACACCAGCAACATCTACACTCGCAGAGTCCTGTCAGGAGAGTTCCAGGTAATGTTTTATAGAGATAAATACGGGTGATGGGTTCATGTTTTTTTTTGTTTTTTTAAGCTTTTTTTCATTAATCTAGAACCCGTCTTTGCTTGAGTGCTTTGTACAAGGCTCTGTCTGTTATTAAAAACACACACGCAGTAGGCCATTTCTCTCAATACAGTTACACCTCTATGTGCATTTCTTTCAAGTCCAATGTGTGTATCAGATGCGTTGTCACACACACACACACACACACACACACACACACACACACACACATACCTGTACTGCCATGGTGCTGTGACTGACCAGTGTTTCTCTTTTATTTATTTTTCACCAGATTGTGAACCCTCACCTGCTCAAAGACCTGACTGAGCGAGGTCTGTGGAACGAGGACATGAAGAACCAGCTCATTTCATGCAACGGATCTATCCAGGTAGGCCCTGTTAACTAGCTAGGGCTGCATGATATTAGGACCACGTGCAGTACATTTAACATTGCTAAATGCTGCAATGATCATATGGCTCTGTATAAAAACTACTTTTAAAAATCTTATTGTGCTGATAAAATATTATTATTATTATTATTATTATTATTTAGGGGAAGATAAAACAAGTGCTGAAACTTAATACTGCTGTAATGTCCAACGTTTCCTAGGGCATTGACGCGATTCCAGCTGACCTGAAGGAGTTGTATAAGACTGTGTGGGAGATCTCTCAGAAGACCATCATCAAAATGGCCGCCGACAGAGGAGCCTACATTGACCAGAGCCAGTCCCTGAACATCCACATCGCAGAGCCCAACTATGGCAAACTCACCAGCATGCACTTCTACGGCTGGAAACAGGTGCGTTGTCATTAAAGGAGCATTGTTGGTGCGAATGTAAATATGTATAGGTCTACATATGGGTTTTCTTTCTTTTTCTTCCTTGTGACAATCTAAAATACATGTTGACATGATTAAAATTGTACTGAAAAGCTATTAGAAGTACAAATAACAGGCAGTTAGCATGCCTCAGTCATGATTATCATACATTTGTTTTTGTAGTTTCCACTGTCGGCACTGAAACCAGGCTGTGTATAGTTTATGAGCAAATGTAATGACTTAAAGCACATCAATTAACTTGTTTGTAGACATTATTCTGTGTCTGGTCCAGTTATTACAACAAAGGTGGTGCTTAAATAGAAGTAATTTTGATTTGTGCATACCACTCTCATTCACACTTTATGAAGTGCTGAAGCATTGCTATGAATTAGATGAAGGGAAAAATAAAGTTTTTGCCAAAAAATAAAAACCCACCGGTGAACATAGTTGGTACTACACTGAAGTGTTTTGAAATGTCATTCCAACCAAATTTCACCATGACTGTTTTCTCCAGGGCCTGAAAACGGGCATGTACTACCTGAGGACAAAGCCTGCCGCCAACCCCATCCAGTTCACCCTGAACAAAGAGAGCCTGAAGACCCCCAACAGGACTGAGGACGAGAAGAAGGAGAAAAACATGGCCGCCATGGTGTGCTCCCTAGAGAACCGTGACGAATGCATGATGTGTGGCTCTTAAAACGTCTCCCAGAATGGTGTCCCACTCCCCCTCCCCACCCCCTGTTTTCAACCTTGTACCCCAAAACCAGTTGGCCTTGCACTGTGGTTGGTGTCTCCCATCATGGTGGTGACTTGACCCAATTCAGAGATTACAGCATACTGTAGACATTTCGATTACAACTGCTCCAGGTATATTTGGAAGCCACAGGGTGTGTCGCATGTTTTTGTTCATATTTATCATATTGTAAATTGAAATCAATTCAACCCGGGGTTTTTTTGGCATGTGAGTGCACTTCCAGATTGTACACAGGAGCTCTGTTGTGGTTTTATAAAAAAAATATGATTGTCTGTATTAAGCTTTTTTTGTGCTCATGAAAATAATAAACAAACCTCACATTTGCTCTTACCTCTGTACAGATGATTCACACTACTGCAAATAAATGACATGAAATAAATGTTTAAGTACCTCAGTGTCTTGAAACCATGCTTGGAATGTATACTATCAGTGTTTGATAATATTCAGTACATTTCATCACCTTCAGTCAACAGTCATTGTAGTTGCATTCAATACTCCAAAGTCCTGATGATAATAGGATGTTTCTTTAAGATTATGAGCTGTACTTTAAGATGGAGAACAGAGTATTTTAAAGATCATTCCATTGTAGGCCTTGTAGCAAATTACTTAGAAATTTAAATCAGGGTATTCTAAATACTTCCTGTAATCATTTCTTCCCTGCGGACCTAAGTGTGAGATGAATGTCACATTTTCAAAAGTCTCAAGTTTTTTTTAGGTAAATTTCTGTCCTTTGATAAAAAAACCATAATGTCTCGTTCATTATGCATGTAAGTTTTGAGAATCAGCTTTTGTTTCATGGACATATAACAGACCTAATAATGTGGGATGCACTCAATGCCTTTCATCAATTTAGCTGATGAGCTAACAAGTTGACATCAGTTTTAAATTTTGTATATGTGTGTGTTTTTTTATACATTTGATAAAGTAGCTATTGTTTGTGTGCCCACCTCTTGTGCAAAAAAGTACATGAGTGATTATTGGATTAATGAGTTAAGTAAAGCAGATTTAAGCTGCTGTGCTATCCCTAGACCCGGTGATTTGGGTCCTACCATCATGGCCGACAGGGATTACCATACTGCTACGTTCACAGGGGCGACGGGGACGACGCACGCTCCAACTCTTTCCTCTACATCCTTGCCATTTCCTTAGCATGTTACTCCGGTGTCGGCGAAAACACACGGAGGAGGGTTTTCCAGTTGTCACTGCTCATGGAGCGCACTGTTTGCAAGGTTCCGTCGATGTAACAGTTACAATGAACCACTCAACGTGCGCTAGAGGACTATTTAACCTTAACCAGGAAAGAAAAACAACTTGCTGATGAAGCATACCAGCGACAGAAGGAAAAGATCTTTCTGCACATATAACGTTACATAGCTAGCTACTGAATAGCTTTGAGGTAGGTAGCTGGCTAGTTTGTCCATACGAAGATGGCGGGGGTGTTTGAAGTGGAGGTAGACGGTGTAGAGCACAATCATGATCATGGACACCACGACGAAGATACTGTGGTAAGCATAAAACATACCCTCTATGTCAATAATGGATGAAATGACTAATGCGAGCTATCTGGGATGCTGGGATACATTCATAAGCTAGCCACCTGGCTAATCACTTCTCCTAGCTAGCTAATGTCGGTCTACTGCTGAGCAAATGTCAATCAGTGAATAACACCAGCAAATGTTGACTAATAAAACTCCCCGAATACGAGTGTACAGCCACGTAATTGTATCGCATGATGTCCTTGTAAATGATATTAAATCAGTGCAAAGCACGAATGTGACAGATGATCTTCCGACTACTATCAGTCGACCCCGTGACACGACCCCGCTGCTGATAGGATAGTAGGCTGATCACGGTTCGGCAGGGTTGCACGCCCTTTTCCTAATCTGTTAGAAATGTGATAATGCCAGAGAAAATGTAATAATGGCTATTAGTGTAGTAGTAATAGTATAGCATGGTAATAACAGTGTGTTCGTGGGACAACTAGCTGGGGGTCAATGGCAGTTACACTGTACAGCACTGTGTGGTCTTTAGGTTTAACCATCTTTAAGGAAAGCATTTAATGGTATCTGAAGGAGATGTGGTCACAGATCATAGTCAGTGGTCTCAATCAACTGTGAGCATCTCATTTCTGAAAGCATTTTTCCCTCACCAGTAAAGACAGGTCATGCTAGACAAAGGTCAAAGTGAATGTAGATATAATTTTTCATTGTAGGCAAATAAGTGATGCCTGAAAATGAAGCAGTGTTTTTGGGCCTGTTTTGTAATTGCTGTCCTTCGACATATTTGCGCTTTTTTGACAAACCTTACATTTACGACATTCTAGCTTTATATGAATCCCAGGAATGTCACATATATGTTGTATTTGTTTATATGTGTCTTAAAATGCTGCATTGAAATGATACCACTTGCTCTCCATTGTTCGTAGTTTATTCAGCTTTTTATTTTTCTCCAAAAAAATAATCTGACAAACCATTAACATCATTGATTAACATTACAATAACATTATATTAACATGAATGTCTTTGTTCTCTGTGTTTACAGCAGATTGATCTGTCCCAGCTTTCACCAGAGGAGAAGTGGAGGTTTGTATCACATTAAATATGTTCCCAATTTGGTTGCAATTTGCAGGATAGAAGGCATTACAGCAACTGTCAGTCCCTGCTTTATGAAGTAAAAACCCTGCCACATATTTGATCCAACCATTTTCTGAACCGACTAATCCTAATCACCACACATATAACCAGAAAGGTATATCAACTAGTTAGTAAAATCAACTGTGTTAAGTGAACAGGTAGCAGGTAGGAATACACGGCAGGAAGTTTACTTTCTGAAGGTGTGATTAACACCTCTGGTGATACTGGTATACATTCTCCCTCCTTGTGTGCACAGCATCCGGTACAATGTGGGATGTTTTTTTTTCACAGTATGTGTTAATGCCGTTGACTTGTGGAAATTGCCGTTGACAGGGGTGGAAATTAACTTTACAAAATGTGAACCTTTACCAGCCAGTGACAAATGCATGGTAAAATTCACCAGACCAGTCATCAGTAAATTATCATTCTGTGTCCGAATGTGGTCCACCAACCACTTGTGTTATTTTACCAGCATTTGGCTGGTGGCTGCCTGGTGCCAATTTCCACTCCTGCTGTGCATCCAAATGTGATGGATGTCTTCTTGCTGTGCCTCTGGGCATGCTTAGACCAGCTCTGAATGAGGAAACTCAGCATATCCTCAGCCAAGTATTATAAAAATAAACTAGTAATGGTACATCTTAAAGCTTTTGGCTGGGTATTGCTTATATCTTAATGTTTTGCTGGGTATTGCTTATATCTTAATGTTTTGGTTGGTGATCACGGTACGCCTAAATGTTTTTTGGCTGGTTATTGATGATTTTGGTGTGTTGGATTGTGTGTGTTGACGTTTCTGGCTGTTGATGATTACAGTACATGTGAATGTGTTTGCCGTGTTTGTTGTGTGCTGCAGGTTAGAGCATGCCCGGATGCACGCCAAGCACAAGGGGCACGAGGCCATGCACGCCGAGATGGTGCTCATCCTCATCGTCACGCTCGTCATCGCGCAGCTTGTGCTCGTGCAGTGGAAGCAGCGACACCCCAAGTCCTACAACGTAAGTCGCCCCGTTTGTCCTTTGAGGGCACTATTAAGTGGTGGGGTGGGGTGGGGTGGTGTGGGACACTATCACATTTATATACAGTATGTTCATAAGACCCAAGATTTGTAGCAGCGCCCCTGGCTGTTGGCACCCTTACACTCGCGCTGAACTCAGCAGAGAGCGGCCAAGTGTTATTGTTTACCTCTTATTTAGTACAAAGCATAAAGTGTTCTTTAATAACCATAAGTGGCTCTACTGTAATTAAGTCTCTGCATGTTAATTTGCATTTACAGGTCATAAGTGTGTGTAATAATATGCCCCTGTGCTTGCTAGATGAGATTTTAATATCATGTCATGATTTTAATCCACACCCTTCATCGCTCTACCACCACCTACGATATTAAGTGGGTATGGAGGGAAATGTTTTATGTACATATGCAATCCAGGACTTTTTGTTTACAAACACAAAAAGTGGCCTAAACAGTTTTTTGCATTTAGCAGCCTGGCTACAGTGACCTCTCTCATGCCATGGGAACACAATGAGGTCTCTTTAGGAGTTCTAGAACACATTCTCTGTTCTCTAAGGGTGCACTCACACTGTGACGTCTGTACTGTGCCCAAGTACACTTCACCTGACCCCCAAAATCTGCTTCATTTGACCTGTGAGATTGGAGAAGAGGTGGGTTTGGGTTGCACGGTTCAGTTGGACATGGGCACAGTATGCATGTAGTGTGATCGCAAATTTGACTGAGCACAGATGTTAGTATAGGTGTGATGAACACTACTGTTCCATTTAACAGATCAAACAGTTCCCAATACATTCTGTTGTTATGGTTATAAAACCTGTGCTTAGGCAAAGACTGTAGAGCACAGCCAATGAAATGTGCCCAGGTGCAGTTTTATAGTATGCAATTTCAGTGTAGACCAGGGACCAGACACTGCTGTGCTCTGGGACAGTGCAAGTGAAATATACTTTGTATCAGTATGCTCTCAAATATGTTGATGCTGTGCTGGATGTAAACAGATGAGTCGCATGTGAACCTTACAATGGCACAACCTCTATTTGTGATCACTTGTCTGTCAGAGAATGATCCAGCCATTTGAGATGACTAGTCTGATGTGATGTCAGTAGACGGCTGTCTTCATTTCCTCTCCCTTGCCACGCTGGCTTGTGTCACAGGTTGTACAGCGGAACCCACTAACGTGTGTGTCCATTACCACACACCATTCTCTTGCACAGGAAGTCAGACACTAGCTCATAGTGAAAATGAAATGTGCTTACAAGAGTGAAAGTGCTTTATCTGTAGTACAGTCATGCATTTATTTACTATCTTGTTTACAATGTAACTCATTAATATAAATCTACTTTTTGAACAGAGTGCTTCTAGATCATGAGCTGTGTAAATATTTGCTCATGAACAGTCAATTCAGTTTCCCCATCATCAGGAAATTGTGTTAGCTTAGTGTGTATTAGCTTGAAAGAGTTCCTAAAGCAATTGTGAAGGACCTTTTGAACTGTTGCAATCCATGAAGCGTGGACCACGAGGAGCAAAGTGCATAGAAATGCCCAGTACATAGTACACACAGATACACCAGATATGCTGTCAAACACGAATGTGTATTATATTTACATACACACACACACGTGTATGAATGTTAGTAATTAATTCATTACTTCTGATTGGGTCATATTTATGCCATTATTCATTGCTGCTTTATTTATAGATTATTATAGATCAGTGGTTCTTAACCTTGTTGGAGGTACCGAACCCCACCAGTTTCATATGCTCATTCACCGAACCCTTCTTTAGTAAAAAATAAAATATGATTTTTTTACTGGTGCACAAAATGATGAGTCATGTGTATCTTGACCTCTGCGGCGGAGGCTCCACCAAACCCCTGAGACCGACTCACCGAACCCCTAGGGTTCGATCGAACCCAGGTTAAGAACCACTGTTATAGATCATTAGAGACACACACACACACACACACACACACACACACACATGTATGCATAGATTGATTAATTGCTCCTCAGATGTGTGACTGGAATGCCATTATGGTTTTATGCACGATGTCTTTATGTAATATCATAATCTGATGCCTTGTCCCTGTCCCCCCACAGATGATAACGTTGTTCCAGATGTGGATAGTGCCCCTCTACTTCACCACTAAGCTGCACTGGTGGCGCTTCCTCGTGACCTGGTTCCTCTTTTCCATGGTAACGGCTTTTGTTACCTTCCGTGCCACACGAAAGCCACTAGCGTGCACCACTCCAAGGTAACCACGCCAACACTTCCCCTTTCCTAGACAGAGAACCTGCTGTGTGCATGGCGTGTCTGTCTGACTGTCTGAAAATAAGGTGTGATCAGTTTGTAAGTGTTGTGTTAAGTGTATGAATCACAGTCAGTGTAGTTTGATAAAATTTAAAAAAAAGCTTTTTTTTTTTCTTTTTTTTTTAAAGATGCAGTTAACCTTTTGAAATTGCATCTCACTTGATATATTTGTAAGCTTTTTGTATGAGTTCCATTCTTGATTGCTTGCAGTAATTTCTGTTTAAAGAAAGAAGGTTGTGTTGTAAAAATACACCGCCACGAAAAAGACTGCACAAAGGGATGGTGGATCTCTGAACTCCTGAGAATTAATTTAAATATATTTTTGTCTAAAGGCATGTCTCTGAATACAACGTTAGCACCTGACAGTGTGTGTTCTGTTTATTATGGTGCCATCCTAATTATACCAGATTTTAACAGATAATGCAACTCATTTGCACCAAATTGTTAGTATTTTGCCACGTTTCTGAAAAATACCTAAATTTTAAACTTTTGCTCTTGTGTCTGGATTAGTTGTTGTAGGTCAGCTGCAGGAATCTGTTATTCAGGTCCGGTGTAAATGCTAACATAATTGGCTATGCTATTACGGTACACTGTTGTGCAAGAAGAACATATCAACTCTGAGTCATAGCGGAGCTGAGGTGCGTGTGGTTGCCTGAAGTTGAACCTGTTATCTTAGCTGTCCACCCAGATTTATCTAATTAGGTCAAGGGTTTCCTGACTTTCACCAGACTTTCAGCAAGTTAGAAAGAGCAGGCGTATTTGTCTCCGTACAGTAACAGCCATTCTTCACAAACAGTATTGTAGCCAAAAATATACACACACAGTCATGGATTATATTCACATAAAAAAGATAGGTAAGAGGAAATGACAGTATTCTACGCATGGTTACTCCAATATATATGTGACTAGAACAGACAAGGTGAGTCCTTCAACTGCAGGGTTGCCTAAGGCAGGTGTCTCCAGAGGCTGACTGAGCAGATGTAATTAAAGAGGCGTCCCAAAGTACCATCTAGAGGTCTGCACCTTAGCGCTTCACTTACTGCAGGTGTGGGCGGAAAGACAAAAGCCACAATCCCTCATTTAATTGTCGCCTTAACTTCAGCTTTAGCTGGGAGAGGCCACAGGTCATGTACGGGCAGCTCTTGGACTGGCTTCGGTACCTGGTTGCATGGCACTGTAGTGCTTCACTTACTGCAGGTGTGGGCGGAAGGACAGAAGCCACAATCCCTCATATAGTAGCCTTAACATGGAAAAAAAGCTCTGTTCAGTGGAGCCAAGTTGTAAGCAACTGGACTTCTTTTGGAGCTTCAAGCTTGCTTACTGTACAACTTGGCTCCTTCGACTACCATGACCTGTATGAATGAGAACGTACACAGACATATTGTTTGGAAATCTTATCACCTCTACTCATATCAATGTAATATAACCTGTGTCATGTGAACTGTTGTTTAGTGTGTACATTTCCTTCTGTTCCTTAGAGCAGCTTTGTAACTTGTGTGATTGAATGTATCCCTACTGTGTTTCTGGGCAGGCTTGTATATAAATGGTTCCTCTTGCTATACAAGATCAGCTACACGACAGGGATAGTCGGCTACATCATCATCATGTTTACCCTATTTGGCCTTAACCTACTTTTCAGGTAAGTTGTGCTGAAATACACAGGTGTTGTCTTGGATTTGTTTTTTTATGTGACTTTATAAGGTAGTCATAACTGTAGTTGGCTGAATGCACATACTACAAAACTACATGCTACATTCAAACTACATTCTATGCACTTTACTACCCCTCCCCATGCACAGTTGTAGGCAAACAATCACCAATTTCACTGCATGTCGTACTCTACCCAGCGTGTCTATGCGTGTGACAGTAAACCATCCTTGTATCCTTATATCTTTGTATAGGACAACACATAGTATTTTGTTTGGGTTTGCACAAGTAAATATTTTCTTAGCCCTCCCTGTCGGACTGCCCAGTGCAATGAGTTGTTCCATTCCCCTACCAGGATAAAGCCAGAAGATGCTATGGATTTTGGTGTGTCTTTGCTTTTCTATGGTCTGTACTACGGCGTCCTCGGCCGGGATTTTGCTGAGATGTGTGCAGACTTCATGGCCTCAACTATAGGGGTAAGTTTAGGGATGGCCATACGCCATACATTAGCATATCATAAGATACGTCTGAGGATTTGGGTGCCAATAAGCCATCCTTGTATTCTTGTAGGATTTGTGTGTGTGTGTTTTTTCTAAGCTATACAGCTCAATATAGGTCAATAGCCACAAATAAAGCAAAAACAAGTGTGCAGCTATCAAATAATATTGCATCCATTTCCCTAGCTAGCACATCATTTGTCATTGTTTTGCTTGTGTTATAAACTTACACATGACTGGCCAGTGTTAGATTAGTGTCCAGAGGCTACTGATGGGTGTGAGGTGCTCCCAGTTTTTATGTATGCTTGAGGAAGCTGATTGCTTCCAAAACAGTCCTTTTCTTTAAGGGTGTATTATTATAGATAACTTAACGTGTGTACATGTAAACAATTTGAATGTCATTCATTGCATAATAGATCTTATTCATATTAGTTACAAAAAAAAAACAACATTCCATGCTTTGCTCTGCATGTGTGAAGCTCTGTATCACTAATTCCGTGGTCATTTCCTAACCCTTTCTCATCTCTCTCTCTCTCTCTCTCTCTCTTTCTCTCCCCATCTCTCTCTCTCTCTTACACTCACTTCCTGTCCCACTCTCTTCTCTCAGTACTACACGGCATCTGGCATGCCTACCAAGCAGCTCTCCGATAACATCTGCGCCGTCTGCGGTCAGGCCATCCTCGTGGACGTGAGCGAGGAGGGCATCATCGAGAACACCTACAGATTGTCCTGCGACCATGTGTATCCAAAGCTGTCTGATGACCTCTTTGCTCGGAAGGATGTGCTGTAGAGGCTAAAGCTAGATGCTAGCGCTTGGAAGGATTTGCTATAGATGCTTGTGTTGAAAATTATAGACTGTATTTATGAGAATTGGCAAACCCTCTGTGACTTCAGTCATATAATTTCTTAATAGTTGAATGAAGCCAAAATTTGAGGTTCTGGGCAACGCCATCTTGGGCATCTTGTTTATCTCAACTGTGAAATATGACTTTTTAACATGGGGAGGGGTCTGTGGCAATTGAATCCCTTCTGCAGTCAACTCCCAATGGACATCTGATGCATTGCAACTCTAGAATGTTCAGTTTTGGCTTCATTGTTTGGTGTAGAATGTTTCTGCTTGGTAACAATGTTCTGAAGAGCTTTGTTGGTCGGACCCTTAACCATCGTGACGATCAGATTCCACGAGTTCTGCATAAGAGGCTGGTGTATCGTGGGGAAAAAACAGACCTGCCCATACTGCAAGGAGAAGGTGGACCTGAAGAGGATGTTCAGCAACCCGTATCCTTTCTGTTTCCTCTCTGGATTTGTTTTGCATGGCATGTTTTATTCAGGCATTATCTTAGGCTTCTGTTAACCATTGAGGAAGTATAAGACATACATGAGACTTCAGTAAGTGAAAAGAATGATGCACTGTGATATTTAAATGTTGCTGAAATATTGCTGAATATGATTCAAGTTACCAGTTAACTTTATGTTGCATACACAACACCTAATTATTACTGGTAGACCACACTTGTTTGTGTTTTCTCAGTTAAGAGAAGACCGACTCTGGTAGACTGCTTAACCCTAACACAGTGGTTCTCAACCTTGTTGGAGGTACCGAACCCCACCAGTTTCATATGCTCATTCACCGAACCCTTCTTTAGTACAAAAAAAAAAAAATATATATATATATATATGATTTTTTTACTGGTGCACAAAATGAACCGTGCATTAACGATTCCACCGAGGCTCCACCGAACCCCTGAGACCGACTCACTGAACCCCTAGGGTTCGATCAAACCCAGGTTAAGAACCACTGCCCTAACAGTATAATCTGTAACCAAATCCTGTGTGTACGTATGTGTGTTTACATTTCATATCTGTAACACCATGAAGCATATTTTTGTCACCTTAACTTGAGCTTTAGCTGGGAGAGGCCACACGTCATGTACGGGCAGCTCTTGGACTGGCTTCGGTACCTGGTTGCATGGCAACCGGTAATAATCGGACTGGTACAAGCTATCAACTACTTCTTAGGACTGGAATGAGAAACAGCTGTAACAGAGATGAGTTAAGGTGGACAATAACGCTCCGTTATCCGATGGACACCATTTTTGGACAAACCGAGAAAACCAGTGTGTTTTTTTCTTTGTTTTTGTTTTTGTTTTTCTTTTTTTTTGTCTATAAATGTATTTTGAGTGTACGTGCACATTAAGTGCTTACTGGTATTAAAAAAATAATCTCAATTGTACACGTGTTTGATACCTTTGTGTGTGTGTGTGTGTGTGTGTGTGTGTGTTGTGAAGTGTCGTTTGTTTCTCAGCTAGGCTCTATCCTAGTCCTAACTCAGTTCAGCAAGATTACATGACAAAATCTGCATGTTTTTCACTGCTACAGTTTGTTAAAACCCAAAGCCCACCACCCTTGTTGCAGTAAAAAGACAGCTGCAATGCGTAACTGCTTCAGGCTCAGTTGCAAGCAGCCTTTCAACAGCCGAGTGTTGATTTTACAGTGGCATTACAACATTGATATCAGCCGCTGCTACCGTTTGATCTTTTTGCTCTGAGCTTATCACTCACTGCTTACCCCACACATGAAGAATAGGCTGAGTGCAGAAACGTACACTGCCCTACAAAGGCAAAAGGCCGTAACTACATATTCAAAACTCAGTAAACTGGTAATAACACCTCTTTTGTCTTGTGACTAAATCTCTTGCTCCTTCCTATTAGGAAAGTACATAAAAGCATCACCACTATTATACCTACAATGTTTGACCTGGCAGTATGACAACTTTGAAGACATTCTTCTCAGTTGTAATGTCTGCTTAGTTACTGCACTTTGACTTTGTATGGCAGTATAGTTGACACATGGCTGAAGTGCATCTCAAGCTATGCCTAAAATGGACGTGTTGCGCAGGCAGTATGAATTGTCTTGTGTAACTTCCTATCATCTTTGCCAAAATAAAAATCAACAGGTGCAATGCAACAGATCATGAAGCAACTCTGAAAGTTGTCATTTGAAAAGCTCAATTTTCAATGTGAAACACAACTGAACACTACTTACTTGTGTAAATGTTCTGGCAGTAACCTTCGAAATGATACACTTCTGCACCAGTCGCTAGAGACACCACTTTTGGTTTTGTTATGTTTTGGTTGGCAAACTCAGACCTACAGTAGTTTTTTTTCTTGCTGATATATGCAGAGGTTAAGATTATGCTCATGTCACTCTGGAAGTTGACATTTTAAAAGGTTTGGAGTAAACACAGCCAGGCACTACTTATTTGTGTAAGTCTTAAGGCAGTGACTTTTGAAAAGATGATACTTTGTTTTGTTACATATCTCATACAGGGAGTCAGATGTATGTATGTTAATATCACAACACTATGTTTGATGGTTCAGTAAAGTGTGTGCATTACTCTCCCCCTACCCAAGCCCTGAATCTAGGGTTAGGGTTAGCCTGTGAATAAGCAACATCTTGGTACAGTTGTGGAAAATTAAAACAAAAATGATTACTGTCTCTCTAAGTGGTGCTGTGACGAGTGGCAGGAGCACCCGTGCCATAAACAGGCAAGTCCCTGTGAGGGGGTCTGGGTTCAAATCCAGCCTGTGGTCATTTCCTAACCCTTCCTCATCTCTCTCTCCCCATCTCTCTCTCTTTCACTCACTTCCTGTCCCACTCTTCTTCACTAGTCCTATCCAATAAAGTCATAAAAGGCCAAACAAATGAAATGAAAATATACTAAAATTATTGCTGTCTCTTTACTTATATGTACAAATGTGTAATAATACCACAGAAACCACCAAAGAAAGTTTTTGATATTGCATTGTGGTTTGATCGTTCAAAAATGTAAATGGATACAGTTGCTACAAAAACAAACTTTATTATGTGTTTGTAATATAGATGAACCATAATATACATGAATGATGTTTGAATATGAGGACAGTGTCTGTAGTGTCATCTGTGCAGGTTGCATGTTAACTCTATTGAAAATTCACCAGCTCACCGATGTGCAGTTTTATGAATTTGACTTACATCCTTATCAATTCTACTGTTGTGACTCCCTTCCTTCCCAAAAATAACACACAGGCCTGTATTGTACAGTGTTTTTTTTTTGTAAGATAAAAACAATGTAATAGGCACACATAGGCTACTTTTTTTTTTGTAAGATAAGAACAATGTAATAGGCACACATACTGTAGGCTGAGGGAAGGGAAATCTAGCTTCCAAGGCTTTCCAACAGATGGCAGTATTACCCGTCCAAATGTGTGATGTTATTAAAACGAAGAAGAAGCAGCTGAAAGACAGCCATGGCGGACATGAAGAAAGGTGAGTGCGCGTATTTGTAATTCTGCGTTCTCTGTGCTCCAACCAAAAAGTTGAGGATAACTTTTGCAAGTGGCGTATCTGCGCCGACTCTGACTTTGGCTGTTTATCTGTTGGGTATAACTTCATAACCACCTCTACGAAAGAACTTTGCTAGGTCATGGTCTGTATAGATTAATGACCTAGCTGGTAGTTTTTGACAGAACCCCCTTTTTGTAACCGAGATCAGCGCCAAATATTAGTTATTGTTATTATTCTAACGATAATAATGTGGGATGATGTTTCAATCAGTGTCTTTACACGTGCTCGTAACAGGCTAAACAGTATGGGCCTTCCCGGACTTTTTGGCAAGAGCAGACAGGGATTGTATTCCAGTGAGTCACCAATTCTTGCCTGACAACCAGTAAACACTGCGATAAACATGGCAATTCCAAATCAGGACCCCTATTCTGCCAATGGGGGTCACCTTTGCTGCTGGTGTCCGTCTGTATATAAATGGAATTAGTATCTGCATTTCAGTCGAGAGAGTAGGCGTCTGTCCATCACTGTTTACTGTAATTACATGTTGTCTGTCTGGGGCTGTCTGTTTAGTCTGCTCTGTGTCATTGAGCCAAAAACATTTTTTTTTACTCTGTTGAACAATACAAATCTATTCTACTTTGTGCTATTCTAGTCTGTGCTATTGTATTGTATTGTATTGTATTGTATTGTATTCTGTTGTGTTCTATTCTGTTGTGTTCTATTCATTTGCCCGCTGACCATTACCTTGTGTACCTGCTTTGAAACTGTAGGCTAAAGTGAAAGTGAAATCTGACCAAAGACTCTTGCTTGGCTGTTTGTTATGCAACGTAACCTTCACATGCTGTAAGTGTTAAAGGTGATATTTTATCCAGTGCCATGCTGATTTACCAGCATCAGTGAATGGTCATTTTTGAAGGCAGGGCACTACAAAGCAAGGGCGAAATAAATTAGCATTACTAGCATTACTCCTGTTCAGGCAAAGCACTGATCAGCGTAACATAACATTTACATTACATTACATTGCATTTGGCAGACGCTTTTATCCAGAGCGACTTACAAAAAAGGAGGACATAAGCAACAGAGGTGTAAAAGGACACAGAGTAGGGACACAACAGACATATGTACTTCTGCATAGGGACAGAGAGGGAGAGAGAGAGAGAGTTGGTTTAGTGATTGTTAGTTATGTTAGTTTTGTTAGGAAGGGAAGCAATCTCGGAAGAGAATGGACGTTAATGGAAGTTAATGAAAACTTGCTGTTGGGGTTAAATAGCCTATTCTGAGTCCCCAGTAATTTCATTTGCCATTACTGTATGTGCAGGTAAAGCGTTTGCATAGAATGAAAGTTGCAATTTGTTCATGATCTTGATAAACCCATGTGCAAATTGTAAGCCTGAGAAGACTTTGTTTCCCATGCATATTACCCTGGGTCAGTACCAGATATAAGGTGTCTTGTCTGTGAAAAGTCAACATTAAAATACCCAGCTGTCCAATGCACAGTATTGGTCATTTGTTATCCAGACATTATCACTGCTAAGACCTAACAAAGAAAGGGCTCACGGCATTACTGTTAGGAAGGTTTTAGTTTCACAAGTAGTGTTTCATCATGCAGATCATTAATCCCTGTTGGTTGTATGTTAATAAAATATGTTGTCATGTCACACCAGTCAGGGCCTTGGGGCTGTAAATATTGTATTGTAATCAGCATGAAATGAGAAACTGAGTAGATGGCTAAAGGTTGGCTGAACTTACAATGATTAATCTCTGCACTTTTGGCAGTCACTATACATACATAAAAACATCAGGAAAGGGACACAAACCCCTCAGTAGTCCTTAAATTTAGGGTACTGTAGTCTTTAAATTTAGGGTACTGGGCGCTCCCACCAATTCCTCAGTAAGACTAGATGTTTATGAAACCTGTTTGCATTCCAAATGGTTAAAGATGTCTTTTTTATGTTCTCACAACAGAAGTTGATGAAACCCTTGAAGAACTGACAGACTATGTCAAAAAGCAGCGATGGTGGAATCGGGTGATTGGCAAAAATAACTCCAGGCCGGTGGCAGAGAAGTATTCAGTCGCTACACAAATTGCCATCGGAGGAGTGACCGGCTGGTAAGTTTTTTTTTGTTTTTTTTTTAACTTAATTGCTGAATTATGTAACTGAACTTTCCAGATTATGTAACAGTAAGCAGTCTGTCTGGTACAGAAAAAAATGGAAAGTATGGAAATGGTGTGTTAAAATAAATTAAAAAAAACTTTCTATTTTTTGTGTAGGTGTGCTGGTTTTCTGTTCCAGAAGGTTGGAAAGCTGGCAGCCTCAGCTGTTGGGGGAGGGTTTCTATTGCTTCAGGTAAGATGGCAGATGTATAATTGACTGCACATGTTGAATACAAGAGTACAAATAGCTGGAAGAAAAGAGAAATACCAGCAGAAGTTCTACAGTCACATTGTGACACGTAGGGGCTAAAGGTGTCAGAGAGAAAAACAAAACGTGTATGCAGACTGATTGATTGAGAGGTACAAATCAGAAAAAAGTGAAGTCGAACTAAAATGCCAATGTAATGTGTATGTATATACTTCAGATGGGGTTAAATTCCTTCCATTCGCTTTCCATATGTTATACTAACTCTCTTTAAATAAACATACTCACTAGAACTGCAGTATGAAGCAGCTCCACACGCCCTGCCTCTGCACACAAGCAGCATTCCAGATTAAACAATGAAGCCCAAAGTGAATGTTTTAAAGCTGCATTACCTCACATGTATATTGGGGGCTGCCTGCAGAAGCGAGCAACTTCCCATAGGCTGTCATGTGAAAAACTCAATTTTCACAGCAAATATATAAACATATTTACAGCCTGGTGATTTTCAGTTCCATGATAACTCTGAAGGGGGGATTTTTTTTTGTTTTTTTTTAGAATCCATTAGTTTAATCCCTAGATAGTTTACATTGACATTCATAGAATGAATTCGCAAAGATGGTGGTGCCTGAAATCTTTAATTTAAGCCTCAACCGGTTTCTGAGAAAGTCTATGCATAATGTCACGGCTGGTTTGTCCAGTTCTCTTCTATACAGTTTATGCTCTGCACTCATAGCCCTAGAAAAATGCTTTTTAGGGCATTAAAAACACAGATGCCATTTAAAACAAAAAGGCCATAATGATTCAAACATCACCATAGTGACCTAAGATACCATTTATACTGTTTCTGTGTGGACCTCCATCATGCAAGCGTGACTTGGTTGTTTTGGAGAGAAGTGTTCTTCATGACTGAACCATGCCTTTGCCTCGTCAGATTGCCAACCACACAGGGTACATCACCGTGGACTGGAGGAAAGTGGAGCGGGACGTCAACAAAGCCAAGAAGCAGCTACAGCTCAAAGTAGAGAAGCCGCCAAAAGCAGTCACCACGAAGGCAGAAGAGGTATGAGTACACTGACGTTACACCACAGCCTCCACCCTTTAACAATAATAATAATAATAATAATAATAATAATAATCATACTAATAATAATAATCTTTAGTGTATAGCACAATTCATACATACAAGATGCAGCTCAAAGTGCTTTACAGTTTGGCAAGGTCACAACAAGACATTTCTTGCAGTCCAGTGGCACTGGAGCACTGCGGCATATAACGGGTCCAAATATGGATAAAACGGCAGAATTACACTTCAGTACTCACTACTACATGGCCAGAAGCTGTTCAAAGCGATTATACAGACCCTTTCCAAAAAATTAGAATATCATGGACAAGTTCATTCATTTCTATAATTCCATTAAAAAGGTTAAATTTTCATAGATGAATCACATTTGTTTGTCCTCATCATTAAACCACAGCCTTCATCCTATAATAATGGATAAAACCAGCACAGAATTATAATCCAGTACTCACTACTACAAAACCAGAAGCTATTTAAAGTGATCGTATTCTTGTTAGCTTTTTGTACCATGGCTTTAACAGGTAAACATATTGTATTGTTATAGTCAAGTCAAGTCAAGTTTATTTGTATAGCGCATTTCATATACAAAGGCAGTTCAATGTGCTTAGAGGCAGTTCAGTGTGCTTATGCCAAACTGATAACCTTGCCTTCGGGTTCACCTTACTTTAACAGCCCCCATTACAGTGTGTCCACATGAATAATGTATGAACATGTACTTACATGTGTTATATACTTACACTGTACCTTAGGGTAAGGGTGAGGGGTAACACCTATTTTACGTAACTACATGTAATGTTATGCACGTACAATGTACATGTCTAATACTAACCCTAAACCGTGTAATTACATAATGTCATATGTTACACACTGTGTTACATTGTACCTAATTGGTGTAAGACAGACAGTAAAATAAAGTGTAACCAGGTGAGGTGTACAGTGTAAGTGCATAATGTTACATGATGTTACAAGCAGATTTACTGTAACCTGGACTGTTAAGATAAAGTGTTACCCTCGCTTTTTACTATATAGTCTTTGTGTCAAAAATTATCATGTGATTTACATGTGTTTTTTTTGTTTTCTTTAACAGGTTCAAATCTTTGTGAAGAACAACATTATCCTGATGGGGGGCTTCGCTGGAGGTTTCCTGATCGGATTGGCCTCATAGCTTTCCAGTGCACTCCTCACTGCTTTTATATTTTTTGTTTCTTATTCTTTAGAGTCCTCCCTTTATTCTTAAGGGTCTTCCACTCCTACAATCATGATGTACGAAATATCTTTAGTGGCAAGCGCCAATCAGTGTATGCTGTGCTTTCTGGACTTCCCAAATGACTCTGTGTTTTACTTTTTGACAGGATTATGGTCAACAAATGTTGATAATATTAAGTTTGTTAATAAAATATTATGTGCTCTTTAAATCGGAGCATTTTTGCATGAATGTTGTAAAGGTGTGAGTTGTATTTTGTCTTGTGTAAGTGGCAAGGGGAGGATCTGTTGTTTGTGGTGTAATACCATGCAAGAATATATGACTATATTTCCCCTCGGTTTCCTGTTGTGTATTTGTGTATTTGACAACAAATGAATAATTCTTACTTTTTTGTTGGGTTTGCCATTAAGGTGCATTGGTCCAATCTCACCTCATAGTTAGTGAGTATAGGACCAATCCCTTGGCAGATAACAGCTAGACTACATTATTGTCCACTTTATCAGTCAACAAAAAAAAACAGTGGTATGTTTAGTTCCAAACTGGGGGATGTTTTTTTTCTGCGTTTATTAATTAACTGCTGAAAGTGTAATTAGCTGTCAAGAAAAGTTAATCATGCAAGTGCAAAGACGCTGTGTAGCCTCAAGATGGCAGTGCAGTAGCTGGTTTAAACTTTTGACATGTATCAGGGACAAAATGTAAATAGTCGGTGCAGTTTGGTGTCTGTGTAGACTTTCCTCTTGGGCAAGGAAGAAATACAGACTTACTGACCAGATGAAATACAACTAATACTAATAGCAACAATGCAAATTAGAATATAATGTAATGTTAATGTAGTGTCATAAGAATAATAATGAAAGTGTCTTTGAATGTATCCAAGGATGCTTAAAACACACGAACGCATAAAAGGGGTTGGGCAGGGAGGTAGAAGGTTCAAGAGAAGTTTGGGGGACGGTGAGAGGGGTAATAATAATTAATCAATGACCACTTGTTTTGCAGTTAAATTGTTCATTTTGTCAAATTGTCACACAATGAAAATAAGGGTAAACTGAAATGGGGAATTTCTCTCTAATTGATAGTCCCTCATGTCTGTAAACTACCAGTACCCACTGCAGAAAGTGCAAAAGGCACATTTTCCACACAATGATGTAGTTTTTGGCATAACTAAATTCCCCTCCATGGTCTTGGTATGTCCACATTGCAGTATAACTGGAATTGGACTTTTTCTACCATGCGCGCTCACTATTTTTTTTTACAAGCAGGGATTCCTTTGGGTTAGCTCAGCTCAAACAAAACAGTTGAATGCCTTCAGTTTCGTCTGTTACAAATATTCCTGAAAATTTCTACAGTTAACATGATCATTTATGACGAGGAATAGCTTATCCAGTCAGGTGAACGACATACCTAAATCCGAGACACGCATTCACAACAAGAACAGGAATACTAGTTGTCCTCACACTTTGCAGTGACCCCCACAAATGTTTGAGTGTTTGCTGTGTGTTTCAGGGTTGGGTGCGTAACCAGGGTAACACGAAGCAGGATGTGACATCCGGTACCCCGTTAGGCTAGGCATTCAACAGGTGTATTGGAGCCAGAGCACCAAACAATCCACTCCCCAGAGCGAGCTAATGTACAACCGTCACCAAACGTCACGTTTTCATTTTGCCATGCATGTAGGATCTCTTAGCATGCGTCTTTCAAAGCGTCGGTATTTTGGAAGTTGATGTAATGACTTGAAGACCCAGCTGCAGATTGCGCTGTGAGAATGATGCCCTTGTGGAATCACCGCCTCGCGGGACACAACGCGCGCAATCCATGTGAGTTCTGTTCCATGACGACCTAGTTTATCAATTATTTGTTGCTCTGTGTTTTAAAACAACCGACAGAAAAAGTTTAAACCGTCCATGTTATAAGTTAACCGCGTATCTTCTTCCAGTCGTCTTAAGTTGAAGCACTGGTCTCTTTGAAGGTACTCAGCAAACTTAATAAATAATGACTTGTTTGTGTGAATGTGTAAGACCATACGATCGGATGAGATTTGACTCTTTCGCTGTGTCCGGCTACAACTGTCACTGGAGATTCCAGGTTCTCCAAGTCCAGAGGCACTGAATAATTTAACACAACAGAGTGCTTCGTGTATGTATTTGAGTGTGTGTTTGGCCCTCTGCTTCTGCCCTTAATGAAAAAAAGTATTTTTCGGTCGCCTATGTGTGTGTTTTTGTTTTTTTCCAGGTGGCCTGACCAAAAAGGGCCCAGACAAAGTTGGACCTTCACCCCGAAATAAGTGCCCGCAGCTTGCACCATTGGCTCCACATGTAATGGGGCCAGGGGGGAGTGTGAACAAGGCAAATGATTATGAACGGCAGCACATTATGATTGGCGGGTGTGCACCAAAGAGAAGTGGTTACCACACAAGACACGCTGAGGGCTCTCCAGTGCGCCCCCGCCTTGTCACCATAATTAAGCCAAACGAGGACGGGGTTATCAGGAAGATCTCGCTGCTTCTCAACCGCAGGGCAGTGGTGTCATTTGAGCAGCTGCTAAGAGACGTGTCTGAAGCTTTAGGATACCCATCCTGGAATAATGAACGCGTGCGACACCTTTTCACACCAGCCGGACAGGCGGTCATCAGCCTCTCTCAGTTTTTCCAGGCGGATGATGCGTTTTTGGCAGTGGGACGGACGCGACCGTCCATCATTAGCCTGCAGATGGCGCTAGAGGAGCTCTACCCGGATTGCCCGGGTTACTGTGATGAGCTGCTGCGCCGGTGGCAGCGGAGCATGAGGCCCAAAGCGAGCAAGGCTGACAGCGGTTTCCATGATGTCAGCCCACAGGAGAACAACTCCCTGCACGACACGCAGTCAGTCAGACCTAACAACCTCCAGCCTCTGTACAACAAACAACAGGAGAAAGATCTGAAGGAGGAACAAAGGAGAGATAGAGAGAGGAGGATGAGGAGGAGACAAGAAAAGCTTGTCCCAGAGGGGTACCAGGTGAAGGCAAGTGAACATGCTGACCATCGGCTCCCCTTATTACCTGGACGGCCAGGTGAGCAAAGAGAACAGGGTCACAGACAAACAAGAAACAAAAGCAACCACAAAGGGTCGGGTTCAGTTTCAAAAGCTGCTGCTGCCTCAAAGGACCGAAAAGCTAATACCCTCCTTCCGGACGTATCCCAGACCGCAAAGATAACGAAATCACAGGTCATGACCTCACCAGAGTCACCCAGGCAGGCTGACCAGGACAAGCCCGAGTTACTGGACGGCGATGTCGTCACGCAGGTGGACATTGAGCGCTTCTACGACATCGGGCGCGTGGTCGGGGACGGCAACTTTGCAGTGGTGCACATGTGCGTGGAGCGCCGGACGGGTCTCACTCGGGCCATGAAGGTGGTGGACCGGGCCAAGCTGCAGGGGCGCGAGCACATGATCCACAACGAGGTCTCTCTATTGGCCAGCCTGAGGCACCCCAGAGTGGTACACCTGCTGCGCTGTCACCACACGAACACACACATCTACCTGATCATGGAGCTGGCCTCCGAGGGGGACCTGTTTGATGCCATAGTGTCCAGCGTGAGGTTCAGCGAGGGCTGTGCGGCTGGCATGGTCAAGGACATCAGTGATGCCCTGCAGTTCATCCACAGCAGGAGTATTGTGCACAGAGACATCAAACCAGAAAACCTGCTGGTATTAACCCCCCCTCACTCTTTCCTAACACACATGTATGTAGAGACACACACATGTTGCACACATGCACATTCACACAGAGTACATGTGCAAACACATACACATGCACACACACCTGTTCACAAAGATGAGAGGAAACCATACCTTGAATCAATAAGTGTGCAGATAAAACAGACCCAAGAGAGTGTCGTCGAAGCACACATATCCAGATTTTTAAACTGGAAGCAGGAGTAAAGGACAGTCAACAGTCCTTTGAAGCGGACTTTTCTACTACACAGATAAAACAGACTAACACACCAAAAGACACACACTAGATTTGGGAGATAAGTATTATTTATTTGAGCTGTTTTGAAATCCCATCACCATTTTGTATAATCATTGTCTAATTCCCTGCCAGGTCCATCGGCATGACGGTGCAGTCAATCTGAAGCTGGCTGATTTCGGGTTGGCTCTGGTGGTCACCGAGCCTCTCTACACAGTCTGTGGGACGCCCACCTATGTCGCCCCAGAGATACTGGCAGAGACAGGTACAGTTGGGGTCAGTGGCGACTGGTGGTCATAAAAATAGGGGAGGACAGGGGGTTAAGTGGTCAGGTGGGTGAATGAGCGGGTAAATAGGAGTAGATGGGTGGATACAAAGAGACAAAATATTACAAGACCAGGAAGGTGTGTTGGGGGTTGTGTTGTTCGTAAAGCCAAGCTCTGTACAATTGGGGGGCGGGAGGTGGGTGGGGTTAGGGTTAGGGTTTCTGGCCAAGGTCAAGGTCAAAGTAAACTTTATTATCCCGCCAGGGGAAATGCAGGTGGCCCAACATTGCATGTCTTACAAAAACATATAGTGTTTAAACAGATGACAGGATAGTCTGTAGACACACCATAATGCAGACATTACAGAAATACACAGATACACAGATATCTTAAAAGAGGGCAATAGAATAAATAGAGAATAAATTGTTAAAATAAAAATGAAGATAAAATATACCTAAAAGAAACCTACGAGAAGTTGCACAAAGTTGCAACCGGGTGAATTAAAGTCCAACAGCTCTAGTTCGTAATATTTTTATCTTTAATGAACACAAAATTGGATTATTTCATAGGACATACATTTTCTAGTGTCATCCTCGGACATTCAGTTAAACAGTTTTCCTATTTTCAGTTAGAGACGACTGACACTTTGTGATAAAGTTGGTCTTTCTGTGTGTGCGCCTGCAGGCTACGGTATAGCAGTGGACGTGTGGGCGATGGGAGTGATTCTGTACATCCTGCTGTGTGGGTTCCCTCCATTTCGCAGTACGGACCGCAATCAAGTGGAGCTCTTTAAGCTCATTCAGGCTGGAGACCTTCAGTTCCCAACCCCGTACTGGGACGAGATCTCAGAGGGTACAGTGTCTGTGAAGATACTCATTCATCCAGGTCATGTTAGTCAAAGGAGCTATGTTGTAAGCAACTGGACTTCTTATAGCAGCTTGAAGACGTTTCACCTTTCATCCAAAACGCTTCTTCAGTTCAGAACTGAACTGGATGAAAGGTGAAACGTCTTCAAGCTACTAAAAGAAGTCCAGTTGCTTACAACGTAGCTTCTTTGACCAGAGGGTACAGTCTAATATCAACAATAAAGTAGATATACTTATCTAAACCTGTGAGATATAATTCTAGCATGCTAGTATTCTTCCATATTGAGAATTTTGTCTAAATACATTTTTATTATGTGTGTTTGTAGATGTTAAGGACTTGATTCAAGGTCTACTTCAGGTGGACCCAAAAGAGCGTCTCACGGCCCAACAGACGCTACAGCACAACTGGATCCAGAGTCCGAGTAAAACTACAGACGACAGCGCACATCAGAAACCCCTTTTGGCAGTCACAGACAACAGCCTTGTACAGGCTACTCAGGAGGACCATAGACTCCAACGCAAAAGCACACCCCACAGAGAGGACATCAGGCCAGCAAAGACAGCCGAGGCTGCTGGACACGAGACAGACACCAGCATAGATAAAACAACAGAAGACGAAGACACATCTGTGAGGGTTAAAGAGTCCAGCACGGATCAGACGAATAAACACAGTTCAGTATTAAGTCCAGAGGAAGAGAAGAAGACAGACACAGAGACAAGTGAAGATCTCACCTCGTGAAAAACATGCAGGTGCATCTCAGTGAGTTAGAATATCATGGAAAGGTTCACTTATTTCAGGTTAATTCAAGTGTTTGTTTGTTTTTGTTTTGATGGTTATAGCGCACAGCTAATGAAGCCCAAAGTATTAAGAATATTACATCAGACCAATGGAAAAAAAAGGATTTTTAATACAGAAATCTTAGCTTTACTTTTTCTTCTGAAAAGTATGTTTATGTTTATTTTTGATGCCCTCGGTACTTGGTTTGGCCTGCTTTTGTATCTGACATTAAATTGAAATACAAGAACTTTTCCACAATATTCTAATTCATTGAGATGCGCCTGTAAAACACAAGATCGCATTTAAAACACGAAAGCACGGAGCTACAGATGTTTCTGCTGCATCAGTAAGGGTTTTTATACAGTTCCTGTTCTGGAACATTTTTTTTGCATACTGTGATGAAAAAGGTGGCAAAGTTGTGGAAATTTTCAAAAGGAAGCTTTCCATGTTAATGTTCAAGAATTTTAGGTCTTTGAATGTTTAATTTTGATCTGTCATACACCCAAAAGTAAAATGTTTATTTAAGAGGATTTTCTAAGATAACTTAAACTGTGGTAACAAATGCACAAAATCAGTCCAGTTAAGTCTGTTAGTAAGGAACAAAACTCTTTTGTGTTCCATAGCTGTATCTTAAAGCAAGTGCAGCACTGGACTGATATTGTAATAACTGGCCCAATATATATGAAACACATTGTTCCCTTTTCTCAGTCTCTGACAAGCTGGTATGGTATGTAGGCTACTGTCTACTGTCTAAAGACTACCAGATGGCAGTATGCAATAAACTCCCAAAGTGACCACTTCAAAATTGCTGTAATCTTTCTGGTATTTTAACTTGAATTGTGGGTTTTTCACTCGTGTGCAATTCCACTCTGGCAAGCCATAGATGCACAAAACTATAGCAATGTAATCTTGTTAACACTGTAACATCACTTTTTGTAATAAAATATTTTTCCTGTATCGCTTCCTGTATGTGCCTGAGCCAGTATTATGCACTGTTCTCTTATGGGTTGGAGTTGAAGTCATGTCGTTTAGGACAGTACTTTAGGGCCAGGGTTTGTTACATACAGTGTGTAACACTGTACTTGGTCCCTCAAATATTCATCCAAAGTCAAAGTCAAAGTCAGCTTTATTGTCAAAAACCATATGTACATGTACAGCAAAACATAATAATATAAACATAGGAAAAAGTACAATACGGCTTGTATATAATACAAATGGGACGTGATAAAGCTCAAATGGTGCCATTTAAGCAGCAGTGTCATTAAGCATCATCATCATCTTCTTCTTCTTCTTCTTCTTCTTCTTCTTCTTCTGCCAGGGCCAACGCTAAACTGTCTAAATAATCTTGTCATTGATCATTCTGCCGAAGGGTGGCGCTGAAGGACAATGTACATGCTCTGTCCAAATCTTATTACAATGTAACAGGGAATGTATTAGTGGTGATAGAGTTAACAGCGACCCCAGTGCGTGTAAGAGCAAATTCTGATACTGATACTGAAAATAGTCTGGAAGGTTAATCTGTGAAAGTATGACGTATCGGAAACTGATTTCTTTCTTCCCGCCATTGTACGTCGTATGTTTTGTTTTTGTCCCACTGGTAAACACAACCCCGCCCCCCGCTCAACACGTGGAATCATTCCCGTCTGTCAGATGACGCCTGTTATGCTTTGGATTGCATTGCGGAAGAAGCATGTAATGTACAGTCGGTGAGATGAACTGAACAAACTCGTTTACAGTGACAATGCAAAATCCTTTTTTTTTTTTTTTTATGAGGGTAGGAAGGCAGAAACATGACACGTTCATACAGTCCATACAGGTGCCCTGGAAACTTGTAAATATTTTCTGTATTAGTAGTGTAACTGTACAAACGTTAAAAAGAATGTTGAATAGAAAATCAATACTTTTTTTATGAGCATTTATTTTAAATAACCAAATAACCATACGGTGAAAATCATCAGGACCCAGCTCCCCTCTATCTATCCCTCTAAGTGCTGTTTGACCAGAGCCCAACACATCTCCTCTAACCCTCCCACCCTCACCATGGAACGCTTTTCACTGCCAACCTCTGGCAAAAAGTTCTGCAGCATCATTTATTCATATAATAAAAACAAATCAACTCATAACAGTACAACAAATACCAATAATTGCCACACCAACATTCAATAAATAAATCAAACACAGAAAAAATGCTGTTTTAAATTTTTATTTATTTTTTGTAATATGTGTGTATGCGTGTACATGTGTGTGAGTTTGTGTTAGTGTGTGTGTGTGCGTGTCAGAGTTTGTGTTAGTGTGTGTGTGTGTGTAATTTTTGTAAGTTTTATTTATTTATTTATTTATTTTTCTATTTTTATCATGTCCAACTCCCCAACTCATTTTCCTCTGTCTGTGCCTGTCTTCTTCTTCCCCCTTTTTTTGTGGTCTTAACTTCCACCTCTCTCCTGTGTCAAAACCAACTTGTGTAGTTTTTCTCAGTCTCTGTCTGTCAATTTGCAGGATTTTAACCTCAGATGTTCATCCCACCTTGGGCCATTTCTTCAGAGTTTATCCATTTGCCTGCAAATTGCGCGGTATGGCTTAGCCAGCCACTTGGGCAGGTGTTTCCCCTTGTTGTCCCCCTTGACCTTCTGTGGCTCTGCTGTTGCACTGCTCTGCGCCGCGCTGTTGTCCTCGTATTCAATTGAGTGAAGAATTTTCTTTTTCTCATATTCCACCCATGCTTTCAGGGTTTCCTCTTTCTCTTTCAGCTCCGCCTGTCTGTCTTCCTCTTTCAGAAGTTCAATCGCCTGTCTCTCTTCCTCTCTCTGTCGTTCTATCTCCAACTGCCTTTCCTTTTCTTTCTGCTCCTCCAGCTCTTTTTGCCTCTCCATCTCTTGTTGTCTCTGGATCTCCCTCTGTCTCTCCAGCTTCTTCTCTCTCTCCAGCTGGGCTTGCCTTTCTTGCTCCTCTTTCTTTTCCCTCTCTCTCCTCTGCCTCAGCTCCATCATTTGCTTCCGAAACTCCTCATCCTGTGCCTTCTCCCTGCGCTTCCTCTCCTCGGCCTCCCTTGCCTCCTTTTCCCACTTTAACCCAAGCTGGTGCATCCGCTCGTCCTCCCGCTTGATCTCCATCTCTCTCTGGTGCTTGCGCCAGCCCTCGGGGTCTCTTGCCCAGCGTGCCACCTCCTCGTCTTTCTGACGCTGGATCTCCTCCTGTCTCTGGCGCTCCTTCACTCTCTCAGCGCGCTCCTGCTTGCGTTTCATCTCCTCCTCGAGGACTTTCTTTCTGTGGGCCGCAATTCGCTCGTCATCTTTTCTCATCTTTTCCATCATTTCCTGTTGCACTCTCTTTCTCTCTTCCTGTGCTTTACGCAGCTCCAACTGTTGCGGGAGCAGTGTCTCAGTGTTTTCTGCGTTATCGATATCGTGCTGATTTTTTAGGTCTTTCTCCACCTGCTGGGGGTTTTCCTTCATTTCCATCACGTCCAACACTTTCTCCCTTTTACACTCTTCTCTCTCAATGTTTCCTGTTTTTTGTCTTTGACTTTCAGCCCGTGCTTTGTCAAGCTCAATCGCTTTTTGTCTCTCCATCTCTTTTTGTCTGTCGATCTCCATCTTTCTCTCCAGCTCCTTCTCACTCTCCAGCTGGGCCTGCCTTTCTAGCTCCTCTTGCTTCTCCCTCTCTCTCCTCTGCTCCAGCTCCATTCTTGCACATTCTTCTCTCTCAACCTTTCCTGTTAGAGTCTCGACGTGTGCCCTCTCATACTCTATCTCTTTTTGCCTCAGCATCTCCCTTGTTGGTTTCTCATCCATATAATGCTGATTGTTGATCTCTCTCTCCACCTGCAGGGCTTTCTGCTTTATTCCCAACTCTCCTTCTCCGTCAGCCCTTTCTCTTGGGCTCTCCATCCTTTCCTTTAGCATTGCCTGCTTTGCCATCTCCCTCTGTCTCTCTTCCTCTCTCTGATGCTCCATCTCCAACTGTCTTTCCTGCTCTTTCTGTTTCTCCAGCTGTTTTTGTCTCTCTATCTCTTTTTTGTTGATCTCCATCTTTCTCTCCAGCTCCTCTCTCTCCAGCTGGGCCTGCCTTTCCAGCTCCTCTTGCTTTTCTCTCTCTCTCTCTTTTTCAAATTCTCTCTCCATTTGCAGGATTTTGTCTCGATGTTGTTTTTGTCGCTGTTTCTCCATCTCCCTATGTCTCTCTTCCTCTCTCTGACGCTCAATCTCCAACTGTCTTTCCTGCTCTTTCTGTTTCTCCAGCTGTTTTTGTCTCTCCATCTCTTTTTGTCTGTCGATCTCCATCTTTCTCTCCAGCTCCTTCTCTCTCTCCAGCTGGTCCTGCCTTTCCAGCTCCTCTTGTTTTTCTCTCTCCCTCTCTTTTTCAAATTCTCTCTCCATTTGCAGGATTTTATCTCGATGTTGCTTTTCTCGCTGTTTCTCCATCTCCCTATGTCTCTCTTCCTCTCTCTGACGCTCCATCTCCAACTGTCTTTCCTGCTCTTTCTGTTTCTCCAGCTGTTTTTGTCTCTCCATCTCTTTTTGTCTGTTGATCTCCATCTTTCTCTCCAGCTCCTTCTCTCTATCCAGCTGGGCATGCCTTTCCAGCTCCTCTTGTTTTTCTCTCTCCCTCTCTTTTTCAAATTCTCTCTCCATTTGCAGTATTTTGTCTCGATGTTGTTTTTCTCGTTGTTTCTCCATCTCCCTATGACTTTCTTCCAGCATCTTTAGTTCCTTTCTTTTCTTCTCCTCAAAGTCCCTCTCCATTTGTTTGAATTTGTCCTCCATCTTCTCAGCGTTACTGTGTTTTTCCTTTTGGAGTTCAAGAAGCCTCGTCCTTTCATCCAGTTGTTCGTCTAGTTGTCTCTGCCTGTCGTGAAGGTTTTTCTCCAGCTCTTTTTGTCTGTCGATCTCCATCTGTCTCCTCAGTTCCTTCTCTCTCTCCAGCTGGGCCTGGCTTTCTAGCTCCTCTTGCTTTTCTCTCTCCCTCTCCTTTTCAAATTCTCTCTCCATTTGCAGGATTTTGTCTCGATGTTGTTTTTCTCGCTGTTTCTCCATCTCCCTATGACTTTCTTCCAGCATCTTTAGTTCTTTTCTTTTCTTCTCGTCAAAGTCCCTCTCCATTTGTTTAAATCTGTCCTCCATCATCTTCTCAGCGTTACTGTGTTTTTCCTGTTGGAGCTCAAGGAGTGTCCTGTTTTCACCCAGTTGTTCGTCTAATTGTCTCTGCCTGTCTTGGAGGTTTTCCTCCAGCTCTTTTTGTCTGTCTATCTCTTTTTGTCTGTCCATCTCCATCTGTCTCTTCAGTTCCTTCTTCGTCTCCTGCTGGGCCTGCCATTCTAGCTCCTCTTGCTTTTCCATCTCCCTCTCCTTTTCAAAATCTCTCTCCATTTGCAGGATGTGGTCTCGATAGTGTTTTTCTCGCTGTTTCTTAATCTTTTCCCTCTCTCTCCTCCGCTTCAGCTCCATCATTTGCTTCTGGGACTCCTCATCCTGTGCTTTCATTTGTTTCTCTTCCTGTGCCCTCATCAACTCAAAGTCCGTCTCCATGTTGTCTTCATTTGCCATCTCTAGTTCCATCTGCCTAGTTTCATCTCTTCGTTTTAGCATTTCTCTTTCCTTTGGGAGAACCAACTTGTGCTGCTTTTCATATTTTCTGTCCATTTGCAGGATTTTGTCTCGATATTGTTTCTCTAGCTGTTCCTCAATCTCCCTATGACTTTCTTGCAGCATCTTCAGTTCGTTTCTTTTCTTCTCCTCAAAGTCCCTCTCCATTTGTTTGAATCTGTCCTCCATCATTTTCTCAGCATTACTGTGCTTTTCCTGTTGGAGCTTTAGGAGCCTCATCCTTTCATCCAGTTGTTTGTCTAGTTGTCTCTGCCTCTCTTGAAGGTCTTTGTCCATATCCTTTAGCCTCTGTTCCATTTCCCTCTCCATCCGTTTCTCCATTTCCGCCTGTACTTCAGTTTCTTCCTGCCTCTTGACCTCTTCCTCTCTTTCCAGTTCTTTAATTCTTGCATTGATTCTTTCCATTTCTTTGATGTGATTCATTTCTCTCTCTTGATCTACACGCATTTGATATGCAACGTTTCTTTCCAATTCTTGATTTGTCTTTCTCAGATTATCCAACTCTATCTCCATCTGTCGTGTTTGCATATGTGTCTCCATCTTTGTTCTTTGCTCTTCCTGTTGGCGAACAAGCACAAGCCTTGTTTCCAGTTCTTCAATTCTGTTTCTTGTCTGTAACAGCTCTCTAGTCTTGATTGCTTCCTCCCTCAGTAGGATCTGTCTCTCAGATTCTCTTTTTTGTCCTTCCTGTTGGTCAAATGCAATCCGACTCTCCAATTCCCTGATTCGTGTTTTCATCTGCTCCATCTCTCTATCCTTTTTTGTCCTCTCTTCTAACTGGATCCCTATTTCCTGTCTTCGTCTTTCTCCTTTCTGTTTTTCAAGCAGAAGCATTTTTTCCAGGTCTTCAATTCTCTTTCTCACCCGGTCAATTTCTCTTCTTGTCTTTTGACTTGACAGGTTTGGCAACTCCATAGACTCTGCCTGTAGTCCACAGGCCATCTGGTCTTCTCTGCACAGCTCCATCACCATTTCTCTCATCTGTTGTTCTCTCTGTGCTTGCCTTCGCTGTCTCTCCTGCTTCTGCTGCTTCTGCTCTTGCCTCTTTGCCTCCTCAGCCGCATCTTCCTGCCTCCTGCTGAGCTGCCACAGCCTCACCTGCTCCCTCAGTCTCCGCACCTTCCTGGCTCGCCTCCGCCTCCGCCCCAAGCACAAGGCATCCTGGAAGACCTCCCAGCAGCCGGTGGGCTCTCCGTCCCTCAATGGTGGCTGGCTTAGCCTGGCCTCTGGGAACTGGCCGAACCTCTCCTGCTGTCTGGGCTCCTCATCCCTATCCTCCTCCTGCTCCTCTACCTGATACCTTCTCGGATTTGGCATCTCTCTCTCTCCCACCTGAAAGCATGTCAGCATTCATTATGACAGCCAAAGTAAAGCGATTTGCTTCTGTGAACATGGCTATGCAGCGATATAAACATGAATGTTTGCTTACATGTGTTTTTTTGATTCTGGTCCGATGACCAGATGAACATAATATCCTAATATTTTGTATTGTATTTAAATTGTATTTAAAATGCTCATAATGATCATTTATTTCCGACAGCTTTTTATATAAATTTTTTGGCTCTAACACTTTAACACAAATAAACACTAAAATCCTGGAAATTTATTTAAAATTATTTTTTTTAAATTTTTTTTATTTAAAATTAATTTTTATTTAAAATTATGTTATTTTGTTGGCTGTAATTTAGTGTAAATATTCCATTATTTATTATCACCACAACAAACTTTGCCATTATAATAGAAATATGCATTTAAATTAAAATATCATTTTACCTGAGAGGAGATTCCGAGAAAGATATCGAAAATACGCCGTGAAAGTTCTAGCTAGTCAATAAAAACGCTCGTCGTCAAATGAAAAATGCAATGAAATGACAAAAATTGCGCCTCAACACTTATTCGATTCTTTGCTGCGCTCTGACGTAGTCGAATCCTACTATGACGTAGGCCACTAAAACCGCGGGCTACCTGGCAACGAATGTTACTAATATAATGGACCATTTTACCCACCTGTCACGTTCGCGCTGCTGTAGTTGCTGTGGTTACCATTTAGCCCGTTATCTGACTTAATTAACCCATGATGTTTTTTTATGTCAAAGGGCAAACTGAGATGATCGTATAAGAACTGTCATGAAAGCGAGCTTGGCAGGCGCATTCTTTCGTTTTGCCAGCAGTGTATTTAGCGAGGCATAAGTAGCCTCTGTAGGATAGCCTGTAGATTAGGCTACATGATGTCGTACACCACAGGCTTTTTTTCAGGCTTCATGCCTCTGTGTCCACGTTGCTTTGTGCACCTGATCTTGGCATGCAATTAACTACTTTTCTAATTTCTGTCACAAAGATCCTTAGTGTGTAGGCTACCCAATCCGTTCCACACACACACACACACACACACTGTAGGAAAAAAGAAAACATGGCACATACTTAAGATATAGCCTATAATCCAAATATAAACCTTGGCATTCCAGGGAACTGTAACTAGGAAGGCTACTGATGTTGGGCATGGGACTTGACTGAAACAAGACAGAGATCAAATAAGGCAGATATCAAAAGAACACTTATTTTCTTTGTGATAGCCTGCCTCTTACTTGAACAGTTATTATGTTCTTCAATTGGCTCTTGAGTTGGCCTAACCAAAATTCCAGCAGAAATTGAATCCAGTTCACTCTCCCACAGCTTGACTGACACCCCGACAATTGTTTACATTAAGGGGTTAACACTGGCCACAGAGGGGATGATGGCACCCTTCCCATGGACCCCAAAATGCAACCACAACTGTTCAAAGAAGTCAGTAATAAAATAAACGTCTGGGTTTTTGAAGCCCCCCCACCCCCACCCCAACACAACAAATTTTACCCTGTGGGCAGGCTAATTCCATAGGGTGCACCCAGTCTATTGTTTAAATCTACCCACTCTGTAATCTGTACTTATGTCAGCACTTCCAGTGGCCTCCCCTTCACGCACAGACGCTGACAGACGAGATTTAGTTGAGATTAGTTTTAATAGAAAGGCACATGTACAGCCAGACAGCATGAGATTGGTTGGCAAAAGAAAAAAAAAAAGATATAAGCACAAACTATATATCCTAGTAGAATAATTACAGTCTCTACACATTTGTTGTTTTTTTTTCTTTTTCTCAGATGAAATTCAAGTAAAAGTCTTCTTGTCTGCTGCTGAGGGCTGGCTTCTGATGAGGGGGGGTTACCACGTCCAGAGTACACACAGGCTACACCACGACGTTTCACTCCTGTTGTTTTGTTTTGTTTTGCCTTGTGCATGAACACACCACGTCTAAATTAAAAAGGCATGACCTGTACGTCTTACGAATGGGCCCCATAGGTTTGTTTACTTCTTGCTTATTCTACCCCTGCTTGAAAACACCAAGTCGACTGTAGCGCCTCCTTTTTGTACCTAAGCTAATCACTGCCAATCCCTTTTTTCTTTGTTTTTTTTCCATGACAGGGCTGCACAGTCACAGGGCCTTTGATCACATGACCATCTCTTCGATCACATGATCATCTGACTCAGTCTATAAAGAGGAGACACAGGGCTTGATTGAAATGACTGGCGGTCTCAGTGGCTGGCTTAAAGCCATGCATTCTGGAATTGAAAAAGTGACGTTTTTGGACGAACGTCTCCATACCACACCATACACACCCACACGGTACAGTGATGTTTGGATGAGATTGTCCCAAAACCTCACTATTTCAAGTCCCGAATGCATTGCTTTAAGCCAGCCACTGAGCCAACCAGTCATTTCAAACAAGCCCACAGATTGAGACTGAGGATGTTTGGAGAGGTGTTGCCAAAAGTCACCCCCCTCCCTTCCTCCCTCTCCCGCCCCAAAGTCATGGACACTCACATTCACAAACACACAGACAACCTTTTTTTTTGGGGGGGGGGGGGGGGGGGGGGCAGAGCTGCACGCAGCCATCCACAGGGTCCAAGCAGTTTAGCTCCAGTGGGTAGAATTTAAAACAGCCGTCAAGGGCTATCAGCAGTTTTTTTTCTTAAATTAAAAATATAATTAAAATAAAAAAGTAAAAAAAAAAATCATACATAACTGCATACATAATTTCATGTTTTCATGAGTGTTTCATGATTTCAGGAGATTTAAAATTAAAAAAGTGAAGTTTACCAAGAACTGACTGTACTACCAACAAACCTGATATAACCATGAAAACAATACATTCACAGTATATAGTTATGTGTATTTAACAGCACACTCTTCAAAAAGCAATACCTGTTTGTAAATGAAGAGTTTGACCCATCATGAACCTTCACAAGTTTTTTGTCGCCACTAGCTAAAAGTCTTTTTAGGATTTTTCACAGTAAAATAATCACTAAATGTAACTTCCGTGAAATTGGAAATGTTTGAAGTCGTACAGAAACTGAATTAATGAACAACTGTGATTGGATCTGCTTTTAATCCAATCAACACCTGCTCACAAAACCATGGATGAGAAAGCATTCTGAAGCAAGATTTGCAGTCTGTAATACAAAATGCAAAATGCAATGAATGTGGTCTGGCTGCTTGTTGGGATGTGACTGAAACTGTGTCTTTGAAGCAACTGCACAAATCTAATATCAACATACTGTGGAGACTTTAACATGCTAGCGTGTCCCTGTGCCTTGTGTTTTTTGTTTTTGCTGACGCTGAAGAAAAAATTAAAATACTAAAAAATAAAAAAAAACCACAACTCTAATAGTGCGCTTGGCAGCTTGACTGCTTGGACCCCTAACAAATCCAACTCAAGTAAAAAGGTCCTCACACACTATGGTTAAAAGAACTCAAATTAAAGTTAGCTTACTGAGCACAGTTGTCAGCACACACTACTACCACTACACACACATGCACACACACACACACGCTTTTAAATAAAAATGTCATGATGGAATCACTGACACCTGCCCTCAACCCCCACCCCACCCCCATCCCAAACTGGCAAAAAATGTAACTTCCTGCCACACACACACACACACACACACACACACACACACACACACACACACACACACAAGGATTAAAGCCATGGTTAAAGCTTGGGACATAATCATACTCACATATACCCACACCTTTACATACACACACACACACACACACAAGCACACACACACACACGCACACACCGATGTGACTGGTAGATCTAGCTGCAGCAATGTCGAACTCTTGGCTTCTCTCTTACTCACTCTCCTTTGTCTTAAGAGGTATCTGTGTTTTTCAGTGGTACTTCTTCTTCTTCTTCTTCACTCCCGTCCTTTGTCTCATCCTCTCCTCTCCTCTCGACAACACCATCCTCCCCCCATCCCCATCCCACCCCTCCCTTCCCCTCCCCTCCCCTCCCCTCCTCACACCGCCTACCCCTCCCACTCTCATTTCTGGATCTGAAAGATAAAGAGACGCAGGTTGATATTCTTGGCGGCCAGCAGCTTGTTGCACTCTACCGAGTCGCAAATGGGCAGGGGGACGTATTCAGTCTCGTTGGCGTCGTTGGAGAAGACGTGGTGCTGAATGACGGGCTGGATCTTCACGTCGTCGTAGGGCCCCTTCAGGAGCAGGAAGTGGCACTCCAGGGTGGCGTTGACCTTGCTCTTGAGGATGAGCTGGAAGGAGAGCGTGCGCTTGCAGGACAGGTTGGGGTTGCGCTCCGAGTCGTTGACGCGCGCCTTCAGCACCCACGTCTGGTTGAGCACGGTGAAGCGCGGCGTCTCGTAGTACAGGCGCGTGATGAAGTCGTCCGTGCGGTACGGCCGGAACTGCACCTCTAAACCCGAAAAAGGCAAAAACAGTATTGAGTGGAAATGTGTCTGAAACTCTAAACAGACTGACTCAGCAGATTTGCAAGGAAATACTACACTGCGCTGCATGAACTCCAGATGTACACATTAAAAATGTTTTTGTCTTTTACATGTATTTTTTCCCCATAATTGGCTATGTAGAATATTGCATTTCACTCTGAAATGTGTATACAAAAATACACTGAATGTCTGTTATTTTTTAGTTCAAGATATTAGTATAGTTTTTTAGTATAACATAAAAACATGACCTGCATTGGTTAAAGACAGTAAAATGCATACCCTTGTGTTTTTATGTATTTATTTAGTTAGTTATTTTTAAGAAAGTGCGTGTGTGTGGGGTACTGTGAAGCTAGCCTTCTCGAAGCAGAGTAGTTTTACATAAACAAAACAAAGGAACAAAAAAAAGTCTGTGTGCATGTGTGTGGGTGTGAGTGGTAGGTATGTGTGTGTGTGCGTGTGCGTGTGCGTGTATGTATGTGTGTGGTACCTGTGAAGCCGATCTTCTCGAAGCAGAGCAGGTTGAAGATGGAGCTGTAGAGCGTGAGCTCTCTGCGGTGCTGCTGGTCCATGTCGCTCAGGATGCCCATCAGCTCCTGGCCGCTCTTGCTGGGGTGGCAGCAGGCCGCCTCGTGGGCTGGCAGCTCGTGGTACGGGCCTTGCCAAGGGCAGCCGATCCTGACATACTTACACCGTGTCACTCTGCGACAAAAACAAACAACCCAAACAACACCACGTGACCGGAGAACGCTACACGTGGCACTTGTATTTTTTGTGTGTTGTGTTGTGTTGTGTTGTGTCTGCCGTGTTGTGTTGTGTTGTGTCTGCCAGGTGGTTTGGGAGTTTGTAAATAGTCTGAATGGGAGTGGAGTAATCTTATCACATTTTATTACATGTAATTAGCCTTAAAACTAAATAAAAATAATCAACAGTTTTACATCTGAACATTTCTAATCATATTTTATGTGGATAATTTAAAAATAACACATTTTTCGATAGCAAATGTTTCTCTTTGATACTGCAGGATGAACAAATGTCATAGCATGTGTAATAACAGATCTATAACAATAAGGTTCTGTTCTGTATCAAAAACTGACAAAACTTGTTTCCATTTGTGAAATGTATCTGCTATGTCATACATTTCCACATTTTCTTTACATCCTTCTATGTATTGTGGTTGCAAAGTTTTTGTACAAAGTATATTGTATGTACATGTAGGAAAAAAGTGCCACTTATTAAAATGCATGGGGCATGGTGATTCATAAAAACATTTATGTCCAGCTGTAGATCTTTTATAAAAGCCACCTGTGTAGTAATTCATGTGTCAATTTGTGTAGTCAGAACAATGTACAGTCATTACCATTCACTGCAACTTGGCTAACAACCGTCCACATAAAAATATGAAATTGAATGTGTACGTAATTACAAGTTAATTATCCCTGAATATTGTGTTGCCATGGGTATACCATGCATGCACACTTGTGCCTCATTTTATTTTTAAATATACATAAACACAGATGAGGAGAGATCCCCATTTTTCGGGCAACAACAAACTGTGGGTGTTAGTAAAGTAGCCATTTTAATGGGGGCGTAAGAGAGACGAGACCTGTCCTGGCACTCTTCGCTGAGGTGGCGCTCCAGGGTGGAGCGTGGGAACTGCTTGAGGCAGAAGGAGCAGTCGGAGGGCAGCTCGCTGACGGCCTTCTCCACGGCCAGGTTCCGGCAGCACAGGCTCTTGCTGATCTCGCAGCGGCAGTTCGGGCAGGTGGCCTGCTCCTCCTTCAGACGCGCGTCCGCCAGAAGGTGAATGAAACACCCTGCGCACATCAAGTGTCCATTCGTACACTGCACGCACACACACGCAGGCACACACACACACACACGCACACACACACACACACACGCATGCACACACACACACGCACGCACACACACACACAAACATACATGCACGCATTCACACACACACACACACAAACACATGCACACATTCACATACACGCGCACACACACACACAAAACACACCGTAAATGGGCTGAGCTACATGAGTTGCCTTGGTATTAACAACTATAAATTACTACAGCAACTATAAATTCCTCTAAGGTCAAAGGGCCACTTCTCTTTTGATGCTGTGATGTGATGTGATTAAATCAACTGTAATTCTTTCTGGACTGACAGCTGTCATAGTCATCCTCTGTGTTGATAAGAAGGCAAATTACTTTTTGTGAAAACTAACTAATGGGAACTAACTAATTCATGTGTATTTGTATTTCAATAGGCTTGGATTTGTTGACTTTCTTTCCAGACTTCCTGAGGAAACAGGTTTCAGGTGAGACCATTTCCATGGTTTCACGCCACTACAATCCCTGACAATCAGCAAGACAAGAACGCCAGGCAGCATGAATGGCAGGAGCATTCATCCTCTCAGACACCCATAGTAATACGTCACCTTTCCTGACCTCCAGTGTCCTAGGTAATATAGTAATAAGCTTGCCATGTTCGGACAAGTAGGATTTCTGATCTGACTACCTGGGACACAGCCAGGTTTTCTGTACGCGTACTAAATCAGAGAGGGGGATTACCTGTCATACATTTTATCCCAGAGCAAATTAGCTATGACGAGTTAGCGTCCCGTCGCTAATTAATAGAGCTTGTTTTACCTGATAGACCGACGCCTTGGGCAGGTCTAGGCATACAGTGCAACAGAGCACCGAGTACAGCCGCTCCTCGAGCTTTCCAGCTTCGCCTTCCTGTTGTCTGACACGCTTCTTCGGTGGTGCGTCTGGGTCGGTGTCGGTACTGGAGGCCTCTCTTCGCAGCCCTGGCTCCTCTTGAATCCCTGGCAGTCCAGCGCCCCCTGGTCCGGCCTCTAGGCCTGCTCCCATCGCCCCGACTACGTGCCCCCCGCCGGAGGAACCTGAGGCGGCTGCTACCCCCATATCCCCACGGTCCTCTGACGAAGCCATTGGCGAATCTTTCTTCTCCCTAGTGAGCCTTCCGGTGTGCTGGGTTAGGATTAATTACAGTCACAGATAAAGTTCACCGTGAAGGCGCACTGCGAATTGAGCTGTTAACTAATAATGTACGCAGATAGTTTTGATAACTAACTAAACTAGCTCGCCAGTTAGCTAACGTTAATGGTTCTGCAGCTAGCTAGCCAACATACCAGAGGTCAGATCTGGCGTTGTTAACAGATCTATTTAATAATATTGACAGAACGGTGTTCTGTTATCAACATCCTCGAAATGCAACCGCAAACAACGAGGAGGAAGCTGTGTAAACTTTGACAATAATTGCATCAGTATGCCGTTAACATTGACATTATCTCAAAACTTAAGAGCTAACGTTAGTAGCAAAACACTTCTCAAAACACTCCAGCCAGCTAGCGAACATTAACTGTGAATGTCCTCTTAGCTAACGTTAGCTAGCTAGCTGCCAGAACAAAACAAACGACAACTGATGGATCAGCTTGATTCTGTCAACATCGTACCCCCACCGTGACAGCACAGAATCTGCGGCCAAAACAATCCGTCGTCTCTGCAATGACAACTTTCAGTCTCCTGAACCTTACCGACTGTTTACGACGCCTCGCGTGCTTGTCTCAATACTCTTCTGCGGTGTTTGCACAGAAACGTTTGGATTCTCACTACCATATATTTTTCTAGTCTGCCCTACAGCCTTCCTTCTCCCCCTCCCCCTCAACTATCCCGACCTCTTTTGCATCCAATCCGCTGCGGTGCTACTGGCCAGTCATGTGCCCCACCGAATCACAGGTCGCATTGCTGGTAATATTGACGGTGTTTTTAACTTGTCCTTGTGATGCTGGATATTTTCTGATTTGTTCATGGGCTGCGCTCAGTCCTATGGGGTTCGTTAACTGCGCTAAACAGACTTTTTTTGTCAGGAGGTTTTTGTCACGCTCAACAGCTGTGGGTCAGAGTGGGTGCAACTGAAGAAGACCAACCCGATTGCCACATGCCGAGTTTGTGTCGTCTGGGTATGGTTTCCAGTCCATTTCTGGACAGCACCCGATCGGATGTCATTTGTGGGGACCAAAGCATTGACAGTGGCACTGAAATGGCATGGCACCGTAGCAGAACAGCTGCTTTGAACCATCAATCATGCCAAACAGTTAGAACTGACATTGGAATGTGGTTAGATTAACTCTGTATGTTGCCCGAGGAGGAGAGTTTGGCCTTAAGTCATATCATTTATTTTGTAGAAAGGGCAACAACACACTTTCTCAACTAGGTTTTTACGAAAAGAAAAGTCAAACACAGCACTAGGTCTAAGTTACTGGCCCCAGCCATTACGTTTTATGCATGCAAAAAAAGACAGAAAAAACACATAGTGACTGTCTACAATGTTGAGTATTTGGCTGCTTCAAAAATTCCTTTAAAATCACTAGATTGTATTTTCATAGTGTTTTTTCCAGATGTTGAGATCCATACATATGCTCACCATGTCATAAAACATCCATGAAACCATAATACTTGGTTCCACAACCTTTTCTATAAATTTAAACTTAAGCAGCCTTGTGGCTCTACCGAATCACTGATAGACGTCTGGTTAATTTTTCCAGCATTAATTTTTTTTTTTTTTTTACACTTTTTAAAAAACTTTTGGTTTGAGAAACTCCTGACCAACAAGCTTGCTTTGGGGATTTTTCTTCCACCCTGTACCTTAGTGCTTGCTCCTGTGGCAGCCTATCATCAAGTTCTTAATTAAAGGCTCCTGATTGGAATTCTCCATTATGACACTGTACAGCTAAACCCTGCTCTTCTTTTTTGCAAATTGTTGAAGTTCTTTAAGCTACATCCTCTGTTTGAAAAGTGCTATTCAAATAAAGCTTCTTCTTCTGCTTCTTCTTCTTGTCCGCTTACATGGCACCATAGAGTGCCTGTGTCTACTCTACGTGTTTTCGTCAATAAATACTTAATGCGTGAAGCCAGAAGCAGCTAGAAGCACATTCCTCTAATTCCATCATGTCAACATAGTAATTAACGCTTGCTCCGAAATCCATACATTCCCCCCAAAACAACTTGACTTTCTGTGGCACAATACTGTTGGGCTGCTTTGGGCCTTGGATGACCTTATGAACATCTGTGTTTGTTGTGGTTTCAGCCTGCGATGACACACAACCTCACAGGTAGCCGCGTGGGGCCCTTGGGGGAAAGGGAGTGGGGTCGGGTCCTTCAGATTGACGGTATGCTACACTTCCTGTTTTGTGCTGAAACTGGTCTTGCTAGAACACTTTATGGCCCTTTGGTTCCTATCCAAACAGGTTGCTATTGCTATTACCAATTACTTTCACTGGATAGGAAAAAACCTGAGTGAAACCATGCCCCACATGTTGTAAAATGACCAAGAAGGGATTGCTCCACTTCATTAACTTTCTTTTTTTAGCATACATTTTTTAGTATATAGTCAAGCATTATGGCAGGCATGTTTTGGTTTGTAGACTATGACAGTTGTGCAAGAAGGTTCTTTGACCAACAGCTCAAAATCCTTTTACATTTGGGGCATGTGGGGCAGCAGATTGGTATGGTAATGTATATGACTACCTATTTTTAAAATATGTAATGTTGAAAAAGGAAGCTGAATGAAAGCTTAATCTTCACAATAAAAAGCAAACCAAAACCTGTAAAAAAAAAGTGTATGTGTATTAATCAGATATCAGTTGGTCCCTAATGAACAAGGGCCTATGTTTGGATTACAGAATTATTGTTTTGAAATATTACTTCACATGGAGTGGAAAAGATTATCTGCCAAAATCCTACTGTGTTAGTATGACATCAGAAGTCTGTTTTTTTCCACCCAGTTTGTCTTCTCTGACTGAGTGCGCTGCCTCTGGTGTTCGTTTAGCACACCTACCACACGTAGAGTCCTTCTCAGACTAGCGTCTTTGCTCCATTGCATAACTAACATTACCAGCAGCACCAAAACATCCACAGACCATCGCTGTTTCCCCAGCTATGCTTGAGAAATGGTGTTACACACACACTCTACTGCCACCCTTTTATTTGTTCTTTGTTTGTCTCTGTTAATCAGACACTTCCAACTCAGATCCGTCCTTCTCTGTTTGACCTATTTTTTTTTACCAATCTTCCACCCAGTATCTGTTTTCCATATTGCCCATTCAAGGCTGTCCTTGTCAGTGGCCAGTCCCAGATAAGGGTTTCTTAGAAACTGCCTAGAAGGCCGGCATTCTAGAACCTTGTCATTGTTGACAACAACACCCAATGTTTTCTAGGGACTGTCAAGTGATATGCCGGCTTAGAACCTGTATGGCTACCTTTTCCGATAATTAAAATGTTCTTCAGCTTCTGCTTCCGTTTGTATTCTGTAAAAGGCTGGTCTACATTGCACTGTAAAAAGGATGTGGTGCAACCTTTGAAATCTTTTTTCTTCCCCTCAAAGATAGCTTTTTAGTTTTTTGATTGAATAATAAAAGACTTGGTTATTTCTTAAAAATAACAAAAAATAACTGATAGCAAAAAATAACCGAATTCAGACCATCATCGATTCTACAAATTCTGATGCCTTGGTCATTCGAATTACTGCAACTAGACCACTTCCCTAAACAAAATGTTTTTTAGCGACATGGATAAAATAGAGAAAGGGGTTTCTTATGATTCATGACCTTCCTTCTTCCCAACACTCAAACCAAAGTTACGACCTTATGGTGCTGCACAACCTTAGGCATGTTGTTTGTCAACATTTAGCTATGCTGTGTAGAAAACCTGCAGCTCATTTTATTTTCACTCTGGAACAAGCTATACAACATATTCCTTCTATTGTTAAATATGTTACCACTTAAGTACACCCACACATTCCCACATAAACGCAGACACAGAGAACGACAGACAACACCAGTCAGCAGCTGCTTTATGTCCAGATTTTTAATCCCACGTGGAAACATAAAAACACAAACATAGTTGGTTGTTAATAAAGTAATTACATCAGTGAAGCCCTCCAAAAGCACTGACTAGAATGATGGATGCAAATGCAACAAAATGAATAGCAATAAAAGAAAAACAAAAAAAAAAACACAAAAAAAAAACTTCCAACAGACTGTTCCTCCCGACATTGATCAGCAAGTGCACAAAAATCATGAAACTCCCGCTAGAATATACTGCTTTGCTCTTCTCTATACGATTATACTCCTTCAAGCAAGTTAAGGTTTGTACTGAAGTTTTTTCGATATAAAAATAAGACGCCTGCCCCAAACAAGCGCCTTTTCTAAACTTTGGATGTCAGTTAAAGACGAAGGTAGTGAGGGTGGAGAGGATGGTGGGGTGGGGTGGAGTGGAGTGGGGTGCGGGGGTGTGTGTGTGTATGGGTGGGGTAATGGGGGTGGGTTGAACGAATGACCATAGGGGTTTCTGTAGAGGGGGAAATGGTGGTCAGCATTCTGACACCCACATGCAGCCAAAAGAAAAAAACAAACAAAAGTGTGTTTCAGAGGTATCTCCGCATTTTGGGAACTCGTTCTTGGTCGGTTGGGTGGGTGGGTGGGTGTGGGGGAGTGATTTTTGGGGGGTGTGATGGGGGGCTGGATGGGTAACGTCTGGAGCAGGTTATAAAAACAAGATCAGGGCAGTGCTATGAGTTTTTTTTAAGGACATACTGTTATAGGGTTTCAAGAACACACATTAAAAAAAAAAAACGTAATTATTGCTGGGACAGCAGGACTGTGCGAAAGTTATTTGGGGTAGTAGTCGTACGGGTGCGGATTAGGGTGCAAGGGGGTGTCGACGAAAAACACCACGTCAAGTCATTAGAGCTCTGCGAGTTACTGAGGCGTAACAGGAATTCGGGTTAGAAGGTAGGCCTCGGAGTGTTTGGGCTTGGGCTGTAGGGTATAAGGCCCAGAACATGGAGAGAACAAGGGGGCGAGGGGGGGACAAAGGGGGAGTGGGGTCAGGGGATGGGGTACGCTTTTTAAAGGGTAGGGGTTAGAGACTGGTATAAGTGCTTATTGCTGAGGGTAGTAAGGCTGCTGTTGGCCAGCCTGCTGAGGGTAAGGGTAAGGTTGCTGGTTGGGAGGGGGTGCTGCTGGGTAGCCTCCCTGCCCTGGTGGCGTCTGGTACGGCATGTAAGGGACTCCGTACTGTCCCCCGCCGTACATGTATGGGTTGTACGCCATTGGCATCTGGTAGTACCTGAGACAACAACAACAACAAGGACAGCAAGACGACAGGGAAGTGGTGAGACACAACGTTAAGCATTTTGCTGTTAGCCTTTTAAGGGTGTGAGTTTTGGAACGCGGACCCCAACATTCTTTAGAACTTTCATCCTCCCAACATTCCAGTCACATAGGTGTGACAGTACTCCCTTATAAGGTCAGACAGACGTTTCACCAGAGGTGGGTAATCTGACTTTAGAGAGTAAAGGGTAATAACACATTTGTTCCAACTGTTTACAAAACCAACTGTTTCTAATTACCACAGCTAGTCAAGCAGGCACAGTCTGATAGGTAATAAATGAAACAAGAAAAGCACAAGAGAGCACGGATCTCCGCCAAGCAGTTGAATCCCCCCAACACCCCCCCCCCCCCTTTTTTTTAACTTTAGTCAATGGGATTTGCCAATACCGACATACTGTTAACATTTCAGAATGATATGTTCATGACATTTTCAGTTATTTTAATAACAAACAAACAGATAAGTGCCAGCTAAAACATAACCTACTTGGCGGAGGTAATTACTGTTATTATGTAGAAGAACATGAGCAGAACATGGCAGGACTTCTTTGACTCTGTGAAGCTAGCATTACCCATTTTTGGATATTACTATTTAGAGAGCACAAAATGTGTGGCATGATATGCCATATGAAATACCGTGGACCAACTGTCAACACAGAGTACTTCAAAGGCATGTTTAGCCTTGTGTGTGTGTTTTTGTGTGTGTGTCACTGTGAGCTTTTTTGTCTGTGTGCAAGGTATGTATGCGTGTGTGTGCATGTGTGTGTCAGAGTGTGCATGTGAGTGTGTGCATGTGAGTGTGTGTGTGCGTGCATGCATGTGTGTGTGTATGCGAGTGTACATGCATGTATCTGTGTGTCTTACCCTGGGTATCCCTGATAGGTGGGGTATGGGGGTCCCTGGGCCTGGGAGGCAGCAGGGGCCACGGGTGGGGGGTTGGTCCCGGCGGGGGTGTTGCTGGGGGGTGCACTGCTGGCTGGGGGGGCCCCAGCCGCTGCCTGGGGAGTGATGCTGGGTGGGGGGGGTCTGGCAGGAGGAGTGGCTTTGGCCTGAGTTGGTTGGGGCTATGGATACGCAAAACAATTACAGTTACACCAGTGATCTTGTCCTGAACCATGATCTCGTCTTTTAACGGGACCGATAATGATCTAATACTGGAATTAATCGACTCTGGCCTCTGGTTTTAAGGGTGGCTGGCTCAACATGACACGAAATGAAATCAGATGAGATTTCCGCAGGTAAATAGAAAAATTAGCTGGCTTAAACGGTCTTTCTCCCATGAGGTTTGGATGAGATTAAGCCAACTGTTTTCCGATTTGATGGCTGCCTGCTAGTAAAACTCGTCCGATCTAGTTTGACGTCATGTCAAGCCAACCAACAATCGAGGCAAGTTTATTATTATTATTATTATTATTATTATTATTATTATTATTATTATTATTATTCCTTCAAATTATTTTCAAGTAATTTTATTATTACTTACAAATGATTACTGGCCATTATTATTATTACTTACAAATTATTACTGGCAATTATTATTATTATTATTACTCACAAAAACGGTCCGTGGAGCTGGAGTGGGGTTGGAGCCGGGGGCGGGAGCTGGGCCGCTCTGATAGGCTGGAACGTTGAATGACGGGGCGCTCGGCTCACGAGCAATGCTCTGTTGCAGCTCTCTGCAATCCACAGACACTCAGTGTCACTCAGTGTTAAAGAGTCAAGTTAGACAAGATAGTCTTCATACACGTGTGTAATAAATAGATAATAAATAATCTGAGAATGCTAATAATTAAATGATAAGAGAAGATGTACCACAAATATGCCAGAGAGTAAACACACACTTCAAAAACATACTGCCAATAATCAGATGATGTAATAAATTAGCAATGAATAAACCGATGTTGACAAACAGCATCACCAGATCACAGCGTAATATGCCCTTTTGCAATAACTCACAGCCAGAAACCTGGAAATTCTTACTTGAGGAGCTCATCTCGTTCTGTCTTGCGGGCGAACACAATGTCGCTGCACTTATTCTGGAACTTCAGCAGGATCTCTGTCAGGTCGTTGTAAAACTGCAGATGGACAGGAAATGGAAAGAAGAAAAAAAAAAACACAAAACACGGTAACAGAGAAGAAGGGGAGAAACAAGAGGGAGAGAACATTTTATATTTGTGTGCATACAGTAGGTGTATATGTGTATATGCATATATGCATGCAGTGTGCATGTGTGGTTTTCTATGTGCTGGAAATAACCATGTGAGTTTGTAGCTTAGATGCACTCCTTGAGGTCTGCCGAGTTCAGCTCTGTGTTTATTTACATCTGTGTTTATTTACATCTGCCTTGCAACAAGTGGCCTGAGAGACACTTGTGTTGCTACTGGAGTACCTGTTGACCTAATTTTTCTAAACATGTTTACTCAATTTCCTCAACATGCTTCAGGAGGACTGGGGGAAGGGGTGTAATTGTATTGACTGCTAGGCTCAAACATCAACAGTCATTTGCTGGAATCACTTTTTTTTTTTTGTGTATTTGCTTTTTACTGTAGCTATACTAGTAGCACCCTTTTCAGTTCGAAAGGCAACCAATGTGTAGTACATAGGGCTGCTCAATTATCACAATACGATAAATGTAGCTATACATCGATCACTGTAGCTATACTAGTAGCACTTCAGACCGAAAGGCAACCAATGTGTAGTATAGGGCTGCTCAAAAATCACAATACGATACATTTGGCTGATATCAATAATTAACATGATTGACTGGAAAGCCCCATGTACAGCATAAGTATAATTTGTTGCATCACCATGGACACCAAGCTCTCAACCGTATCGACATGTCAGCCTATATACCTTAGTGACATTTGGCCAACATCAAAAATAATTAACATACCTGATTGCAAAGCCCCATGTACGCAATAAGTATGAATTAAGTTCTCAACCATATCAACCTATATACCCATAAGTATGAATTGTTGCGTCAGCATGGACACTAAGTTCTCAACCACATCGGTATGTCGGCTTATTTACCTCAGTGCCATTTGGCCGACATCAATAATTAAAATAATTCATACTTATTACGTACATGGGGCTTTGCAATCAATTAAGTTTTTAACCATGTCGGCCTTTATACCTTAGTGCCAATAAGTATGAATTAAGTTTTTAACCATGTCGGCCTATATACCTTAGTGCCCTCCTTCAGGTTGCTGGAGATCTCGGTGTAGCTGTCATGGGCGGCGGCCAGCTTCTTCAGCACCTCCTCTCTGGCGTTGGCCTCAGTGGTGCTCTGCTTCAGGGCCGAGAACTCCTGGTGGGAGGTCTGAAGTACACAAGGGAGGGAGAGACTTGTTGTAAAGAAAATTACAGTAGGTAATCATAAAGTGGTCCTGATATGTCACCAGA
>CM059283.1:9285654-9383154 GCA_030347295.1 Setipinna tenuifilis | reverse complement strand
GAGCGGGGGGGTAGCCTCACAGGCGCCCTGGGCAACAATGTGTGGGGGTGGTACCATGCTCAGGGTACCTCAGTCACAGAGAGAGGATGGAGGGAGGACTACAGCCTTAACTATGGATACTAAGAGCAGCCATCTTGAATTGTGATGTTGGAATAAGAGGAGTACGTACAAATAAGCATACTGCAATCCCAACCATAGAGGGCAATCCAATTAAAAACGTACAATGCTTAGCTCAAATGTCCCCACTTCTGGGGGGGTGTGGCACAGTGCATAGAGCACCTGTACCATGAATGACCGAGGTTTGATCCGGCCTGGGTCATTTCCCAACCCTACACCATCACAATAAAGGCAAAAAAGCCCAACAAAAACACTTAAAAAAAAGTAAAGTTCCCAGTACAAATGGGATGCACAGATGTCCCATAATTCCTGCGGATGGCCGGTTCTTACCCGTTGCAGAGGTTGGTGGCCTCTCTCAGGCTGCCCACCAGTCTGTTAACAGTGTCAGCCTTCCTCTGGTTGGACACACTCACGGCCTGCTGGATCGCCATGGGAACCATCTTCTCAAAGAGATCTACAGAAGAACACACACAGACACACACATAATTAATCTCAAGTAATTAAGGGGTTGTAGGTAAAAAACATCACACTTGGTATTGAGAACAAATGAAGAAGGCAAAATACTGGTTTATATTAAATATAAATCAAAATCTATATGAAGTGACATTTTGTAGACCACTTGTATCAGGTTTCTAACCTTAAAAACAGTCTGACAGCTGCTTTTGGCAAGTTTTGAATCAGTGGTTGGTTGTGTACCTGTAAACTTCCAGCTGATAGGGATCTGAATTAGTGAATCAGTGGTTGATTGTGTACCTGTAAACTTCTGACTGGGAGGTATCTGAATCAGTGGTTGGTTGTGTACCTGTAAACTTCTGGCTGAGGGGGGTCTGGATGGCGGTGGCCTTGACGAGCGTTGCCTTGCCGATGTGCTCCAGGTCCTTGAGCTCAGGCACGCGGTCGTGGTAGATGAAGTCGTTGTCCTTCTTGGCGGCGGTCAGAGCCTTGTTGATGCGCTCCGACAGGTCCTTCACGTTCACGTACTCGTCGTAACGAGATGCAACAGTTTTTGTCAGCTCAGCTGCGTGCTGCAAAAATACAGGAAGAAAAAGCGCAGGCAAAGACAATGAGACAAGGCAGAGTTAAAATGTGGGATTATCTAAGGGTAAACCGAACCTACTGATGGCTATTAAAATCCAGTACGTGTATGATCACCAAATTCAGTCTGACAAGTCATCTGAATACTTCTTGCATAATAGGGATAGCTTGCTAGGCTTACAACATGTCACAATAATAACCATATTACACTAACAAACATATTGAAGATATAAAAAAAGACGTGTTGGGCTATCCCACATCAATTTACAGTTTATATTTCCCCTCATCCATCCTTCCATCCATCCATCTATTCATCCATCCACCCATTCATTCATTACTGTAAATATCGCCAATGGTGAAATTAGGTAAATATGCCTTAAAATATACAGCATAGGGCGTGCACACACACAAACACACAAATACACAAACGCACGCACGCACACACACTTACACACACGCACGCACACACACACTTACACACACGCACTTACACACGCACGCGCGCACTTTCGCACGCGCGCACTTTCGCACGCGCGCACTTTCGCACGCGCGCACACACACACACTTACACACACACACACACACACACACTTACTTGGAGGCGGGCGATCTCCTCTCCGAACTTCTTCTTCCCATTGGCCAGCATGGCCTGGTGCAGCTCGGCAGTGGCCTGCATCATGCAGTGCTTGGCAGCCAGGACGGGAAGCACCTCCTGGAAATAAAAATACTGACCAGGGAGAGCACCACGGCAACAAACACCACGGCAACCACCAAAACAAGCAAGCAAAGCAAGCCAAACGTGGCAGCAGCAGCAGTGGGGGCGGGAGCAGCGATCACAGAGGGGCCAACAGACACACAGCACAGCACAGCACGGGGGTACAGGAAGAGAGAAGAGAGACAAGAGAAATCAGAGCCAAACCCCTTCACTCTCATGCGCATGCCTTAACCAACTTCCCCCCCCCCCAACCAACCAACACACCCACCTACCCACCCATCCCCCCACCCACAGACCCTCCCATCCCATCCAATCCAATCCAGACCACCCCCGTTTAAAAAAACCACACACATATACACACACAGTTATGATTCAATGAGTCTATAGTTCATGGTCTGTGGAGGGTCCAGGCCCCTGCGTATGGCAATCTTAACAGGGATGTGTGTGTGTGTGTGTGTGTGATTGTGTGTGTGTTGGTGTGTGATGGTGTGTGATGGTGTGTGATGGTGTGTGATGGTGTGTGATGGTGTGTGATGGTATGTGATGGTATGTGTGTGTGTGTGGTGTGGTGAGAGTGTGTGTGTGTTGGTGTGTGATGGTGTGTGTGTGTTGGTGTGTGATGGTGTGTGTGATGGTGTGTGTGATGGTGTGTGTGATGGTGTGTGTGATGGTGTGTGTGATGGTGTGTGTGATGGTGTGTGTGATGGTGTGTGATGGTGTGTGATGGTGTGTGATGGTGTGTGATGGTGTGTGATGGTGTGTGATGGTGTGTGTGGTGTGTGTGGTGTGTGTGGTGTGTGTGGTGTGTGTGGTGTGTGTGGTGTGTTGTGGTGTGTTGTATGTGTGGTGTGTGGTGTGTGTGGTGTGTGGTGTGTGTGTGGTGGTGTGTTGAGTGTTTGTGTGTCAGTGATTGTGAGTGTGCGCATGCGTGCGTGGAGAGGCTGTACGAGTGTGTACGAACCTTGGGAAGATTCTCTTTGTACTGGCACTGCTTAAAGGCGTCGCCATAGAAATCTGCAGCCTGGTTAGCTAGTTTAGCGATGATGGCGTCCTTCATCTTGTCTGCACAGACACATAAATATAGACACATAACATTACAAAAACAGTAGTAATACTTTATTTTTCATTGTTGTTATCATTATTATTATTGTTGTTATTGTTGTTATTAATATTGTTATTATTATTATATTACAAAAATATATTAATATACATATAGAAAGTTAATAACAACAACAACAATAATAATAACAATTGTTATTATTATTATTATTATTATTACAATAATACATTAATATAGGTCATATACATTTCTTTCGGGATAAATAAAGTATCTCTACTCTATTACTACTGTAGTTTAGTTTGCAGACTGTAACTTCCCATTCATGTTGTAAAACCTTTTGCGGCAGTGCACAATTGCAACATTTCTGTGGGGAAGTGCAGTGTGAGAAAATCAGATTTTTCTTTTTTATGGTCTTCTATGGCAAGCTGACATGACTAATTATCCGATAAGATTGGCAGTCTTGAGACAGCCTCCTGACATGCTGGTTGCAAAGACTGTGGCGAAATCGCCCACTTACAGCAAGTTAACCATTTCCTTCTTCCCCATTGTCCTTTATATAAGCGTCACTTCCACAGACAAGGTTGTGACATATGCATGTCAGAGAGCACTTTTTTATGTTAAACACACAAAACCTGCAGCTGACCTTATCAGCTTGTCGTTACTGCACTCTGCCTGCAATCTGCAGTTCCTACAATGGGAAGCTATAATGCCACATTATAAAGAGGTTGGCATGTTTTTGTCTGATTCTGACAAGCCAGGATGTCCTAATGTCTGTTATGTCATACATGTCTGTTGGGTGTATAGTCATCATGAACTAGGGTCACAACTAACAATTGTCTTCATTGCTGATTGATCTGTAAAATACTTTCTTGATAAATGTATACAAAATGTTCACAAAAAGTCTATATATAATTTTAATATTTTCATATATTTTTATATTAAATGTCAAAAAATGATACTAAAAATCAGTGTTCCCAAAGCCTAAAGGTGAAGTCAGGCAGGGCACTTCACAGAGCTGTGTACAGTTCAGTGGAGGATAGATAGTTTACCAGAGATGGCTTTGAAACAGAGAAGCCAGAATGTCCTAATGTTTATTCATTGTCTTTGTTCTGCGTCACGTCTCACTGACTCAGTGTCACGACTGGCAATTACTATTTATTATTGATTAATCTGTACACTGCTTGCTTTCCTAATAACATTGATTAGTTTTTTGATACATAAAATGTCTCCATAAAAGCATAACAAGTTTGGAAGCAGTGTAACAGTGCGGGACTTTGGGAACACTTGAAAACATTTTATGCTTTTACGGAGACATTGTACAGCTCAAATAACTAATTAATGTTATTAAGACAAGCAATTTACAGATCAGTCAGTATTAAAATAATTGCCAGTCGTGACCCTGAATCATGACACTGATGGTGACACTGCTGACAGAGATAATGAATAAACATTAGGACATTCTGGCTTCTCTGTTTGGAAGCAATTATAATATTAAATTAATACTGATTCATCTGGCAAATACTTGCTTTCCTAATAACATTGATTAGTTTTTTTGATACATAACATTTTATTTCTCCATAAAAGCATAAAATGTTTGTAAGTAAGTGTTCCCAAAGCCCAGGCTTAGGTGCAGTGCAGCACAGCACAGCACAGCACAGCACAGCACAGCACAGCACAGCACAGCACAGCACAGCACAGCACAGCCCAACTTTGGAAGCAGTGCAACAGTGTGGGGCGGGGACGGATGGCTTACCAGAGGTGGCCTTGATGCAGAAGACTTCCTGAGCCTGGGCCAGCATGATCTGGCTGAGGGTGCCGGCAGTTTCGGGGGAGATGTCCATGGTGGGCTCCCGTGACAGCATGGATAGGACCGTGTCTTTGATGTGCGCAAACGCGCCACTAGCAAGCTGCGGAGATAAGAGGAGAAGGTTGGTGGTGTAATTTTACCTTGGGGAGTAGGGAGAGTTCCCAAGACCCCCTTTTTGAGCTTGTATTTGTGGATTTCGTTTAATGCTGTTTTGTGCTTGTTTTGTTTCTTTTCTTACTTTTTTCTTTTTTGTAAGCACCTTATTTTTGGTATATTTTCTTTTCTTTTTTCTTTTCTGTAAGGACCTTGTTTTTGGTATATTACAACAGCAGCGTTGTCCCTCTCCTCCCAGGGCACCTTCTGTCTGAACAGCTCCAGCTCCAACTCACTAGCGTTCTAAACTACACCTACATGCATTCTCATTCTCAGCTTGTTCTCTCTCTGCACTAACTCTGCCATCGCCTATGTGTGCTGTAGAGTGATCGTTTTCCTCAATTGGAAGTCGCTTTGGATAAAAGCGTCCGCTAAGTGTAGTGCAATGTCCTTTAAGTGTAGTATAATGCTATACTGCATGAAAGGTGCTCTAAAAATACATTTAATTGATTTCCACAGAGTCGTTTTTTGCTCTATGGGATCGTCTGGTGTACTGCTGAGTGCTCTGGCATAAGATGCAGCAGCAGGGGTGTGACTGCTCACACACACACACACTCTCGCACACACACACACACTCTCGCACACACACACAAACACACACACACACTCTCGCACACACACACAAACACACACACACACACAAACACACAAGCACAGACACACACAGACACACACAGACACACACAGACACACACAGACACACACAGACACACGCACACACGCACACACGCACACACACTCAAAGTTTGGTCTTTAATGGTTTCGCTCACTTGATAGTTCTTGGCAGCGGCCTTCAGCCCCTCGTCGCTGTCCAGATTCTGTTCGGAGGCGATCTGGCTGGCCAGAGCACCGATGTTGAACAGGACGCAGGTCTTCTCATAGCCCAAGCATGCCAACGCTGCACAGCACCACAGAGAAACGGAAAGACAATGAACACAAACACACACACACACCGCCCATAAGCAAACAGTCTATCTAAAGGAGACATCTGACATGCAACCACAGAGAAATATGCACCTGCACCTGCTGACTCATCCCAACCAGTCAGGTTACATACATTTAGATCTTATCACAGTTAATGTTAAAAATAGAGCATATAGTGCATATGGATTTAAACAAACTAAATATCCACTTCATTCGAGACGATAAATGTAACAGATTTAATTCTTCATTAATGCAACGGTGACATAGACATCATACTTAACCAAACATATTAAACTAAATAGTATTTTTCTCATGTTATGCACTTGCACAAATCAGTTGTGAGGAAATCAGTCTCCTTCAATGATTAACGCTGTTGCTATTTACAGTATACATGCAGGTTCATATAATGTGTAATAAATTTTAAGTCAGATAAACGTCAATCTGTTTATTACAATTACACTGCATCTAAAGCGACTTACAATAGAGGTCACAAATCAAGCTACAGAGTTTCAGAGGAGAACTGAGTAAACAAGAGGGTAACAAAGCAACAAAGTACAGGAAAGTGCTGGTAAGTGGACATTAGCATTGTTAATATGGGAAGTCATTTCCTGACCCAGCACATCTTAAGAATGGCAACACTGGCTCTGTTTAAGTGGCTCTATATTTAGTTTTGACACCCAACTGTAGCCCAACGGTTCATCAATGATTGAACTGTTAATTATCACTTTATTATGTTACACTTAGCAGATGTTTTATCCAAAGTGACTTAGAAAAGGAAATCACTTAAGAAAATAAATAAATTAATAGAACAAAATAAATGCATTAATACAACTTGCATCCTTAGTTGAGATTTTGTTGGGTGCGTATTCTGTGGTAAACTGGGTCTTACCAAGTTTGACAGAACCCCCGAACAGTGATCCTTTATCAAAGGCATCCTTCCAGGTGAACGTGAGACAGAGCTGCAGGAAATGACAACACATACATTAACATTTAAATCACCAGAAAATTACAGGAAGTGCCTCCATGATTGAGTCAAAATCAGCTACACCAAAATGGTACCTGTATTCAAGTCATTGTTTTGTAACATAACCCTAACATTTGTCTCATTTATCAACAACTACTCACACTACGAGACCAAAGCTATCCTGTGTGTGTGTGTGTCACAGAAAGTTCAAATTGATTATCTGACCACCAGTTACAAGCGGGTGCAGTCACAGCCCTTGCTTGAAGCTTTACCCCAAGCTTGACTCAAGCCACCAGTAAAAAAAAAAAAAAAAAAAAAAAAAAGTAATAATAATAATAATAAAAACACTTAAGTTTTCTGCCCAACACATTACACTTTTTGATAAGGTGTAAGTGCGACATTAAAACACTGTCCCACATTAGCTAAGGGTGCCTTGAACTCTCATAATATCCTCTGATCAAAGAAATGCTGTATAAATACATCCTAAGTCTGACAAGGATATTACACTCTAAATCAGTTTAGCAATCAAGTGGGCTACCATGGAGGTTTACTGTGAAATATTTTCACATTGGAAACAATGCATATGACAATGACTGTATTATTTACACTGGACTGATAATCATTTGTTCCCATGTCATTGCTGTTATTAATTATTCCCAATACTGGGTACGTCCCTTCTCTTTATTAGCCTGCCTTGGTACTCTCTACAACTTATTTATAGCTCTCTATAGCTATAACTTCTCATGACTGAATTTATGCAGCACTAATGTTTTGGAAAGTTATTACATTAAAATAACTGCCAAGGAATCTCTATGTGGTTTGTGTGTGTGTGTGTGTGTGTGCCTGTGTGTGCGCGTGTGTGAGGGACGTTGAGTGGGTGTATCTTACCTCCGGAAATGGAAATTTGGGCTCGACGACGCACAGTTGATCGTAGTACCTGTAGGAAACAAAATGGAGGCCATGTTATTCTTACTGAAGGGACCTGGAGGCTGCAGCATATCTGTCTATCGGTCAGGGCCAGTTCAGTTCCGCACCCACTCCAGCCCTCTGTAATCCAGTCACAGGCACAGGTGAATGGGCAGAGAGCTATTTGGCTAACAAATCCTGGGAAGTTTTCCTCTCCATGCAAATACAGCCACTGCTTCGCCCCCGGCAGACTTCCTCCCCTTGGAGAGACTCAGGGAAGAGCCAGATTTTACTGCGCCAAAAGATTGTGATTTGTTATATTATTATATATTTTTGTTATTATTATTTTTATTATTATTGTTGTTATTATTATTGTTATTATTGTATTATTGTTATCACCACCATTGTTATTATTGTTGTTATTATTAATAGCAAAAATAATACTAGTAGTTAATTAAAAGACAAAAAATGCATACTCAAACAGTGTGGGATAGATACTTTAAAAAAAGCATACTCATAAACTAGAGTAGGCTGGTAGTCGAGACACCAAAATATACCACTCACCTTCAACTAACTAAAACCTTTTGATGACCTCAGTCCCGCATGACGGAAACTCACTCATGGGCAACAAATGCGTGACTCAATCTCTGAGTATGCCAGCTACTGCTAACTGGCTGAAGACATCTCATTAAAGCCTGCCCTCTGACCTATAAACTACTTTATTTATTTGTCAAACTTTTTTTTGAAGTTGGGTGAAGCACTGAACTGAACAGCTGACAACAAAACACAAAAACATTTTCCTACTTATTAAACCTTTGACAACAGATTAGCCAAGGTTGTAGCAAACACCTGATGGTGGCTGCTGTTATCTTTGATAAAAAAGGTTAAACTGTAATTATATGTTTGGATTGTAATCATAATGACGTTGCAAATGGTCACTTGTTTCTTTTATTAATATCAGTAAATATTAATAATAAAAATACAAACTTGAAATACAAAGCACTGAATTTAATGCAATCCTGAAGGTAACTTATACTCTTGTATTTAAAAATGATTACCATCATAACAGCTGTAGATTAGAAAAATATGATTTAATACCATTTGAGTAAATAACTCCTGATGTTTTCGTATGCAAGCCGATTTTAGGTCCACTGGAATTTTTAAGTTTAATGATTTACGAAATGAAATTATTCGAGAATGTATTGTTATTCAGGGGATTATGGGATTTTGGGATACAACACCAGGTTTTGCCCCCCCCGCCCCTTTCTGTTGGCAAGATGCTCCCCTCCACACCCACCAGTCACAGTGTTCTCCTGCCAAACCTCCTGACCAACAGGAAATGCAGTGTAATCTAACCGTACCTTAACCATATTCAGAAGCAGAGAACAAGAATAAAATATTTGTTTTTTTAACATGCATATATCAACTTTCACAGAACAACTTGTTGTGTATACTGGGGTACCCATTCACACACAATCAACCACATCAATCTTACCATTAGTGCAAAGAGGCATCCCGTTTCAGAGCCAAGCTTACAAATCGCTCACAAAACTGATTAAGTTTCCTCTCTGCTCTTTGTCATAGAACAAAGTGCTGTTGCCCTACAGTCCACGAGTTCTTACCTGCAGTCAAAATGACATAGCTGGTGACGGGAAGGGTTATTAAATACACAGGTTTGTGCACTTTGGGAAGTGCTGCAAAACTTTACCTCAGTAATGCTGTACTTCTCTATCCCCCTCACCCCCCTCATCACATGCTGTCTGTCAACAGTTCCTGTAATACTCACACTGATTGTGGAGCCAAATGTCAATCACCATTGCCTGGAGATGATGATCTTACAATGTTACGAAGTCAAGTTATTTGACGAGTACTTGTCCGCCCTCCGTGTGTGTGTGTGTCCTGCATTTAATTCATTTTTAACAAAATTCAAAACCTTGTTTAGGTGTTAACCAAAATGTAAGAGCCATTTCTGATGTGGAATTTTTAAAGAGGGAATATCCTACAGTTTCTTCTAAATGTGGAGATGTGGTACTGGACATGTTCACCATTATTCTCTTAGTGAAGAATGCTCCACTGTGTCTATTGTGATTGTACAATCCACCTGCATCAATGGATGAAGAAGGCAAATCTTTATTGTGTTGCTGATGAACACCAAACAAAAGTAGGAGGGGTTTTAAGGCAGCAGTCTTTCAGTGACGGAGCACATGTTAAGTCCACTAGATCTACCAGGTCAGGTGTAGTAAAGTTGGTATGCATATTATTAATTTGACATTATACATGTTACCCGTAAAACAATAAATGAGGAAGTAGAATTGAGGTTATGTCACTGGAGAATGTGATGAATCTTGGAGACAGTGTGGTGGAAAACAAAACCCAGAATCATTAGTATGAGTGACTGTGAATCATTAGGGACAATACTATGGGCCTCCAGAGCGGGGACATAGATGTGGGATCACCCGGAAGCTTGCACTATCTATGTATGCCCGGCAACCATCTACATACCCACCATGCAAATCACATTCAGAGGTATGGTTGCCGACAACAGATTAGGAGAGGTGATGGCAATTTAGTGCTATAATGATGCCAACAGAAGGCATTAAGAGCTCAGAACTCTAACAGCTCGCTTTCAAACCCTTTCAGTTTCAGGTATTAAATTATGGATGACTGAGAAACCACTGAGAAACATGGATACCTAGTGTTTAAAAACAAACAAGCATACCGACAAACAACAACAACAAAAAATAAACATGTTACTTTGATAACCAAAATTCAGACTGATGTTACATGGCATAAGCAAACTAAACTAAACAAAGCAAACTATTTTTAGCGCAGGGGGCACACAGTCTTTATATCGCGGGGCTTTCTTTGCAAAGTAAGGCACTGTAATAAGATAACATGTACATTAGCTACTGGGTGACGTCCCACATGTGTGCCTGCCCCAGCTTGAGTCAGCTAATACAGGCTGGTAACTGAGTTTACCAATTTTGGCAGGTTTACTTTTTAACCAATGTTTGATATATATAATAATAAGTGAAGTAGTCAGCTGATATTTCAGTGTATACAAACACGAAATCACACATTCACGAACAAGCAGATGCTAAGATGCTAATTCCTAGCCACTAGTGACAGGAGTGACTTCCTTGTGTCAACATGGATGGAAAGGTACTAGCGCAAGGTGTACAGATGACGACTGGCCTTTATTTGTCAGGTTATAGGCCCATTAACGACCACCTAACCACATACTTGTCATTAGGTTAATTAAATAAACTATGTGACATCGAAGATGGCTAGCTCACAACAAGCTCAGTGCGTTCATTTGGCGTAGCACCTCCCGAACTTTATTACTTGCAATGGAATGAGATTAACACTGGCTGTTTCAGTGGACTTAATGTTGGTCCAATAATTTGGACAAACGCAATTCGTTTACAAATAACCGCGGTCATGGGTGCGGCAAGCAGCTATGCTAGCTATTTGGTTACCACAGAGGGAAGCGTGTTATTTGACAAAGAAAAACAACCCATCGAGTTGTGTAACTTGTAAAGTAATTTGAAAAGTTAACATTAGAACAATGCTTACCGCAAGAGTATGTCCAAGGAGCTCTCGTGTTTGTCCAAAGGCCTCCCGAGAGCGCTTTTGCGCAGCTTATTGAGTTCTTCAACCGCTCGCAGATATTCCGCTTGTTCCTCACCTTGTGGGTACGTGGCTGTGACAAATTTCGATAGAGGTTTTACTAAATCGACTTCCGAAGACTTTTTCAACGGGACAGATATAAATGTCGCCATTTCGGCGCACCAAACTATTGTGATTTTAAACTAAAATGGAAATGTACACCTGAAGAAACACAACAGTGGCTAACTTCCTGGGTTCTGCTCCGTCTGGAACGTCAGAGCAGTTACGTCATGTGTGAGACAGCGCGTTCAAAGCAGGCGAAGGGTTGAGCGAGAATTTCTAGAATTTCACAACTTCCGGGTGCTGATTATGGACCAAAGGGGGCGTCTGTGAGCAATTGTTACTTGACCAGAGAGTGCAAAGGAGCAGGGTGCAGACTTTGTGATTTACATTTCACAATGTGTACCACAGAAAACAACAAAACATTTTACACATTAGAGGGTTATTGTAATAGTTGCAAACCCAGATCACTCAGGGTGAGTGGTAAACTCACTAAACCAACTCTCTCTGTCCCCATGTGGGGAGTATGTATGCCATAGTGTCCCTGCTCCGGGAAACTTATTCAGGCACATGCACCTCCCTGTATGTATAAAGGTTGCCTGCTTACTCTGTGTTCCTTTACATCTTTGTCAGCTTATGTCCTCCTTTTTGTAAGTTGCTTTGGATAAAAGCGTCTACCAAATGCAATGTAATGTAATAATGTAATGTAAAGAAGAGCCATAGTCTTTAAATAAAACTTTATTAAGTCTGTTTCACCGAGTGCAATTGCATGGTGACTACAGATGCTTTCTGGAATGTGAGTTTGGCTTTTAACCTGTAAGTAAATTATACATGCATGTAATGTAATTTTCTTACGCCTCACATTTACACACGATCTAGTGCTACTCAACTAATCAAGAGCGATCACAGCATTTCCTGTTGAGCCCGGGTTTACTGCATAAAAAAAAAACTGTTAACTGTGACTATAAGAGTAGCAGAGGCAATTGTAGACTCGGCAAAAGGCGAAAACCCGGCACATTCACTGGTGCCACGGGAGTAGTTTAAAAGTCGTCAGCCCTCTGATGTCATGTACTGCCCTGAGGGCCCCAAGCAGTTGGCTGTGTTGGCCTGTTGGCTAGCTCTGCCTCTGGTAGGAAATGAAGAATGTAACAATAAATCTAAAAGACAAACTGTTGACTTTCTCCTTTGATCAGTCATGACTAAAATGACTCATACGTCTCTGGAGTTGTTTTTCTTGCCAAAACCCATCTGTACTTTTTACATCAATTTACTTTTCTGTCATTCTGTAGAGACATGATTAAATGTGAACTTAATACAAGTGGAAACAATTGTAGCTTTAGGCATTTTAAATTTCTAAGCTAAACCAAAATGGATTGAAAGGCTCTGCCTAAAAGCCCAGGAATAAATAATGGTAAGCCCTCAAGAAAGAAGCTGTACAGGTCTTGCTATTTGTTTCCAATACACCTTTTGTTCACATATTCAATCTGTTCTGATGTCTGCAGCTATCATCATCAGTAATCATCTCCTTGCTGTTTTTAAAGTGACTTTAGGTGTCTTGAAAGGCAGTTTTTAAAAGATTTATAGACCCACAATGGTGTCAACCATCTTCAGATATGAGGCATGACCTATTGGGCTTAAAGGTTGTTAGTTATTGCTGAGAAAATAAAATGAAAACTAGAGGCATGTGTTAAATGTAATGCATTAAATAAATTTAAATAAATTTAAGTGCATTGCAAAGACAATGCTATCTTTGATATCAACCACCAAATATATATCAAGCATTATCATCCAATAAAACAATAGGCTATGAACTGTGTGTGTTTTTACTTTAACTCAGTAGCGGTTTTAGGCACGGGCGAACCGGGCAGCCGCCCGGGGCGCCATTTCGTGGGGGCGCCAGGAGCGCTTGGGGAAAAAAATAAAATAAAAAGCTCCGTTTGTCATATCGCTGCAATCGGCACATTGGCGCCCCCTGTAATGCTGCAATCGGCACAATGGCGAACTGCAGGCGCCCTTGCTTGCTGAGAAGGTGGCATGCACAGAAGCAGCGTGTCTTCTCTGTCTCGGGGGCAGTAGCTCCGCACACGCACATAACGCAGCGTGCGTAGGGCACCAAGTGCTTGTGGGGGCACCACCAAAAAAATTGGCTCGTGAAAAAATCATCACAATAGGCTAGGTACGTGCTAGCAAGGATATTTTAAAAATGTGCAAAGCATGTTAATATTTATTTTAAGCAATACAAAAGCAACATAGGTCAATTTGCTCCTCTCCTTCTCCATTTTCCTCCTGGTGCCCCCCCCCCCCCCCCCCCCCCCCCCCACCTTTCAGTGGTCTGGTCGATTATTGCTCAGTCTTAGTTTAAGTTTGGCAGACAAATGTTTGGACAGGGCCTTGAAAAGATATCTAAAGTCGGGAGCGGAAAAAAGAATAGAACGCGAGATGAATCTCACGCTTGCAGATAAGACAGTGTTTTAAATAAATAAATCATAATAATAAAAAGTTCATTTTGTAGCCCTTGCTCCTTACCATCAACAAACTTTGTAACATTAGCTCCCAGGCTACTAGCAATGTTCAGACTGTGTTAACAAGTGTTGCAAATGATTAAAGTTGTAAATGATTGATGCTGGCTAGCTAGTTTAGGTTGTGGATATAAATATGGATATGGATATTTGAAAGCAATTCATCATGGTCACTCGACTGTTTTCAGTTAACGTTCGGATAAGACTAGCACTTTCTTCCTTAGGTTGCTAGCTTGCTATGCTGCGGCTGCCCTCAGTCACAAGTACATCGTTCTCGTCGGTTTGCAGGTTCATAGGCCAAGGGCAACATCTGCTGGTGAAACTAATATGAAAAGAAACAATCTTACTGTTACGTAGATTTTCCCTCTTTGTATTTATTTCAAACTCTGTACACAATGTTTTTGTTCTCCCATATGAAACCTTTATAAATGTAAAATAGAGTGAATTTTAAATGTACCAGTGATTTACACGTAGGCCTATATAAACCTAATTTATATATGCATTTTTTGTACTAATTTTTAAACTGTATTTCAGTAGAATTCCTATATATTTTGTCTTTTAATTCTGAATGTAGAGTCGTCTGCAGTCATTGCACAAATCTTTGTTTAATAATGGTTGTGGTATTTATTTATTAACCATTTTAAATAATGTATTTTTTTAACTTTAATGTTTGGTGCGTTTGTTTGGGGGGGGGGGGGGGGGGGGGGGGGGGGTGCTGAGAGGTGGTCTCGCCCGGGGCGTAAAACACTATAGAACCGCCACTGCTTTAACTAGAACTCAAACTAGAAACAATCAGCCAACAAGTGAATCACGTGTGAATAAATATTTTTCACTATCGCAGAGCTAAATGAAGTCGTTCAAAATAAATCATCAGTCCTGTAAATCACCTGAGTCCTTGGAGTGGCAGGGGTGGAAATGAACCTTACAAAATGTGAACCTTTCCCCACTGACAAATAAATGATAAAATGTACCAGGCACACAATAGAAAATCATTATTTCATTCTTTACCAGCATTTGGCTGGTGACAATTTTCATCCCTGCTGTGCACATATTACAGTCAGCAAAAGTATTACACATTGCAGATGTTGCTTCAGCATAAGTAAATTATGTTAGACTTTCTTTTCAAGCAGTCAATATTTCTGAGTACATTCCCTTTAAGAAAGTGTCATAATCCTGAGCACATAAAAACTTTTCAGTATATATATACCAATTACATAACCATGCCCCTATATGATTTTGTTCACATGTCTGAGATGTCTGGAATTCATGCCTTTGTGAGTGACTTCTTTTGTCGCTCGAACTAAGGAAGTCTCATATAAGGTCTGTGGTTAAGGATAAATCTTAATAGGTTAACACAGAGTAAGGGGAGGACCTTCTAAAAAGCTATATGCTTTTTTTGATTGGCAAATTAAGTCATCATGTTTTTTTTTTCTTAAATCAGGAGCTTTACCATTATGCCTACTCTGAGAAAATCGGTCACAAGCCCATGTTTATAACTTAGTATCAGGGCTTATAGCATGTATTAATTGCTTACTCTGAGTAAGTGTTTGGCGTGTCACTAACCCAACCCACTGCCTATGCCAACACTTGTGTGGCAAATATTTCTGATAGGACTATGATCTCCATTGAAATGAGGCAATGAATTGCAACTGTTTGCTGTCCTTTTTAATAAATATTTGACCATGATTTTAACAGTAATCCAGGCATATAGGCTACCTAGACTACAAAAACTGGTCCAAGAACAGGCGACAATGTAACAACAATGTAACAACCTTTTGCTCTTTATTGCTGGGGGGAATTGAGGAGTAATATATGTTTACATTTTTAACCAGCAGATGGCATAACCGTCCACATCCCCTACATTTATACTCAGGCAGTTCTTTTGGATAACTGTGCGGCGCTAGAGGACCCCACAGTCCGAACCCACTGCTGCGCTTGTGTTATTTTACAGGCCGACTGAAGGCTGACAGGCTTGTAGGGATTTCACGGTTTTAATAACCAGTGGCGTGCCAGTTGGAACGACAGCTAATTCAGCAGCAGCTTCTTTTAATTGACCCTACCTGCACATTTTTCCACCATGGATTGCTGGAATTATGAACTAGGAGTTAGGCCCTTGCCCAGCCAGCCATAACGTCAGCATAGTTGGCTAGCTAGCTAACGTTGGTAATTTAGCTAGCTAGGCTGCTAGACCACTGCATCGCTCAGCTTGCGCTGTTATTAATGTGCGTCAGTGACTGATTAAAGGGACGTTTTTAATATCTCGCGTTTGCAACATGTTAATGGACTTTTAGCTCCACTGGCACGTCTTACACTTTCTACTTAATCAAGTGTTCTACGCAGACTTGATAGCCGCATATCATACAAAACGAGGAAGCCGACCTCAGTGGATGGTCCAAGGTTTTGGTGACAGAGCCTCACGCTTTCTTAAACACTAAACGGGAACTGAACCATCACCCAACGGCAAGAGGCGTCTACAGGCCCAATACATTTGGCTTCAATGGGGGAAAATGACAACATGGACTATTTTTACCAGCAGGTTTTGCAAAAGGACGTGACCCGGCGTCTGCAGGTCGGCCCCGATTTAATAGACTACCTCAGTGATCCGCAGCGGTCTGGGGATGTTGAACAGGACAAAGCACGGCTGGATAAGACCATAGATGAACTAACGGGATGGGTCAACTCCAGCAATTTCAAGGTAACATTAACTTTTGTTTGAAACTAATGCTGCGTTGTAACTGTTTCTTTTCAACTCTATCTTATCCACTTTAGACCGTTAACTCATCAGTTATCTTGATAACAGCTATCCTGCATGTCTGCTACACTTGCTTGCTGCTCACCTGACGTTGTGTAGGCTACCCTAAGCTAGCTACAGGAACGATGTAGGCCTAATTTCGCTTCTTGCTAATATCTTTCTAGCCGAACAAACATGCTATAGATTAAATGATCTTCACCTGCCCAAGAAGTTGTATGTGGAGGCCTACCACCTAATCGACAGCGTTGCTTTTTGTGGCCTATATCAGTTTTATTCTGCCACAAATGGGCTAATGGTGACACTTCAGTTGACGAGATCTGTCTGTTTTGTCAGCGCGCGTGTGTGCAGGGCTGTGGGGGAGTGAACAGGGCATTGTTTTTGTTCGTTTGTTTTTTGAAGGGCTGTCTGGTCCTTTGGGATAGATGTTTATTCCACAGCGGAGACGGTGGGAGGAAACAAAAACATTCTTGGAATTTTGACTCATCTCATACTTGAAAATACCGGTGTTTTTAACGTTTTGAGACATTTGGGGTTCGGTATTACTCTGGGCGGAGCATGGATTGATTATTCATTAGCTATTGTCTAGCCTTGTGCCCTTAACCCTCGTTTGTCCACTGGCAACATCCAGTGGGGATGGTGTGCCTAATCAAGACATGAATGAAGCGCTCATAATTGTATCATTTAACCTAAGTAGGCAGCCGTGATGGAGTGAATAGAGTGAATGAAATTTTTAACAAATCTTTCAAAAGAATAACAAAACTAATCTGCTTGCTGGTTTGTTCCCTGCTAACTGGAATTGTACCATGGAACTGAATAATTAAATCAATTGTTCACGTCAATATAAGCGTAACCTGTCACAGAAATGGTGTATTGATTTTTTTCTTCATTATTTCAGGCACACACTGCACTTCCTCTAAGCTCTAACCATTCAAAGTAGACTCATAAGAGTGGTGATGTAATTTTAAGTGTATGGTGATCATTACAGGCGTGCCCTCTCATTTGTTGGATGTATTTAGATTCTTTTTTTAATCAGGGTTATGATGTCACGATGGAACAGTGTTGTCATATCCTTTGCAGTGGTAGCCAAATACACCACAACACCACCAATTTCTGTGGCAGGTTATCACTAATTGATTACATTAGCAACAAGAAATTAAATAAAAATAAAACAGCTTAAATTGAGTAAGCATGCAGATGCTATTTGAGACATTAACCACACTCTTTTCCATGGAAAATCCTCCTCATCTACATCTACATTTACTGTCAAGTTGTGAAGTGACTATAAAAATTCTTTAATTCAGAACAGAATGGCCAAAAACCATTCTTGATGATTTCTACTACCTGCCCCTGTTATAGCTTCACTGAGTGCTTTACTTTGGCAACATGAAGTAATATTTCCTTTGGGCCTGTCATCCTCAACATAGCCCCAGGGTTTTATGTTTCCACTGTAACATTTCACATTTATAGTATAATAATGGTCTTAATTAAATATATGATAATGATGCATAGATGATTACCAGGGGGAACAATAACTGTCATAAATATCACATGTAAATGTTAATCAAATAGCCTACTAATAATGATTTATGACCAGTTGCCATGAACCAAGTCGTTGTACCTTTCAACTAATGTAAAAAAAACATGCAGTACATTTAAAAGTTTCATTTTGAGCCGTTTTTTAAACAAACTGCTAACCCCTTTTTTGCACTGAAAACAATTTTTTTTTTCTAAATTGCTTGGCAGGTGTTGTCCAGACTGTGTGTGTTCTGACTTGATACCCAAGCCTCAGCTTTGAATTTCGAATCCAACTCTTCCTTTTTTCCTTTTTTTTGGGGGTTGGACCACATGTTGACGCAATAAAGCACAAGGCATGCTGTATATTCTGCATAAAGACCAGGCACTCAGTGCAGGGGAGCGGGAGGCGGAGTGGGGGGCGGGGTGGCAGGGAGGCAGGGGTGTGACACCATGGCATCACCACGGCCGGGTGGGCGTGTGTCCTGACTGCCATACCAATGAGATCGGCTCCGAGGGTTTGTTGTCAGGGCGCAGGCTCATTATTACCTCATAGCAATGGGGTTGAGGCTGAGTAGGAGTAGGATGCTCTCTCCCTTTGCTTCTCCTCCTTTTGCTTCTCCACCCCTCTCTTCTCCTCCCTTTGCTTCTCCTCCCTTTGCTTCTCCTCCCCTCTCTTCTCCTCCCTTTGCTTCTCCTCCCTTCCCTTCTCCTCCCCTCGCTTCTCCTCCTCTCGCTTCTCCTCCTCTCGCTTCCCCTCCTCTCTCTTCTCCTCCCTTTGCTTCTCCTCGCTTCTCCTCCTCTCGCTTCTCCTCCTCTCGCTTCTCCTCCCTTCGCTTCTCCTCCTTTCGCTTCTCCTCCTTTCGCTTCTCCTCCTTTCGCTTCTCCTCCCTTTGCTTCTCCTCTCTTCTCCTCCTCTCTCTTCTCCTCCCTTTGCTTCTCCTCCTCTCGCTTCTCCTCCCCTCATTTCTCCTCCCCTCGTTTCTCCTCCCCTGTCTCTCTCTCTCTGTGTGCTGCTGTATTGATCTTCTGTGCATGCTTGGCCTAAGCAGCTGTGTTGATTGAAATGCTGAAAGTGCTATTGTCACCACCTCTGGGCGTATATATCCTCCTCTGGCACGTAGTAAATGTGCCACCTATTTGCAGGGTTGTATAGGGTTTTCTTTTGGCACTTTCATGTATTGCTTTTATGATCCAACGTCTTTGGATGTGTTGCATGAAGACTTGTGGTCATGTTGTACAAAACGGTATTCTCCCAAGTATCAAAGGACTGGAATGAGCCGCGAAGAACATCCTTTTATTCGTAAAGTGCTTTCTGTGCAACACAGCAGGACAAGATACTTTCCAATGAAAGGGGAGAAAAGGAATCAAACACAAGGACTCAAAAGTAAAAGACATAAATGTAAGCTTTAAACAACCCATCATGGTTCACTTTTCTGAAACCAAAGAAGCCTGTGTGGCAAAGTGATCGTCAGAGAATTTCTTTCCCTGTGGTGCAAATAGACCTACTGACACACTTCTCGTGTAATTCGGGCGAAGATGAAGCTCGTTCAGAGTTTGCGATGCTAAAGCAAGTCATGGTGTCCATTGACTCCTACCCTTTTTCATTTTAGTTTTCCTTTCAAATGTTGGCCAACACTGTGAGTTTAACATGGTCGTGTACTTAGTGAAATGTACAGACTTGTGAAAACTGCTACACTTACTGTTGTTGTGATTGTGTTTGAGGTGAACATGGGTTCACACAACACACAAAACGGTATTTTAATCTAGATTACATCCAAAAGCTCACTGAAAAAATCCGAGCACTTTAAAGCAACATGGCGGACATCAGTGCACAAAGAGGAGACGGAGAACACGGCCGGAAAAAAAGCTCAGAGATGAGAGCGAAAGAGTGCAACCGGGACCAGACGGCCATTAGAGAGGAGACGAAAGAGGAAGATGATGAATGTACCCGCAAACAGAACACAGACATGTACATGGTTCAGACAATCAATGATGCCAATTAAGCAAAGGCTGTTACTCTCAAAAGCGGAGTTTTTTTTTTTTAACTTTGATATGGTATGAAGTAGAAGGAGTTGAAGCTGACCAAGGACAAGGAGAAAATAGAGCCTTGGAGACGAGAGAAAATCGATTAACCAAATTTCACAGAATTTTAGTTTTCTCAACTTTTGCAAGACTTGCATATTACAAAACTTTTTCGAGCACTAATTTAAAGGTCCCCTATTACGGTTTGTTGGCATGCTGTACCTTATTCTAGAATGTTCAAGCAGAATGCATACTAGGTTCTTCTGTCACTACTCCATATGAAACCCATTATTAAGAGGGATATCAGGGTGTAACCATAGACTGTATTTTATAAATCTCTATATTATGACTCTATATTCTGAGTCAATGGGTGTAACATGGCTGTTGGGTTCTCACCTTAGTCATGGCTCGTGCCTAGTGTTCTCATCATTTGTCTTTAAGTTTGATTAAGTTTATGCCACTGGATTGTTATGTTAAATTGTGTTTTAATTTAATTTGATTTGTTTTGATTTATGCAGGTGGCCTTGATGGGGATTGATATCGTAGCAGCTTTCGTCGACAGACTAAATGAGCGCTTCAGAGGATATGTGGGAACAGGTAAGAGACGTGTGAGATGTGATCGTGTGTGTGAACAGATAAGATGTGTGATTGTGTGTGTGTGTGTGTGTGTGTGCATTTGTGGTTTTGTTTTGTTGTACACATGTTGGTCTGTGTCTGCACAATGTGTCAAATGAGTGGTGTGTGAGAGTTTGTTTACATACTATTCTGTAAAACAATTAGTACACCCAATGAAAATCTGCTAATTATTAACAAAGTTAAACATGAGTATTAGCTTCATTTTGATACTATTTGAGGAAGCAACATTTAAGTAAATACAACCCGTAAAACAATAGAAGAATATAAAAAATGTTATTTATAGGGTAAACTTAAGACACTCCTACATTTATTTATATCTCAAATGATCCTTAAATTCCATTGAGGTCGAGCACATCTGATGCCTCAAATGATTAGAAATACTATTGCATAGCTTCTTGAAGTTGCCTCATTTCTCTTCCAGTCACAACAAGGGCAGTGGAGGAGCGCGAGAGCCCTTTCTGCCTTTCCCCGTCTGGGGAATTCTTGGCTTGTGATTAGAAGCCGCTGGTGACAGAGCTCGTTCTGAATGCTGATGTTCTCTCCGTCTCTCATTGGTAGTCGGCATGTCGCATCATTCCGTATTTGTGTACAATAGACTTCAATTGGTAGTCGACGTACAGCATCATTCCGTATTTGTGTACAATAGACTTCAATTGGTAGTCGGGGTATCACCTCGTTCCATATTTGTATACAGTACACTGACCTTGGCAGTCAGTGTATAGTGTTGTTCCATATGTGTATACAATAGACCTTTATTGGTGGCTGGTGCATGCCATCGTTCTGCATTTGTATACAAAACACCCCTCGCCTATTTGCGGCACACGTTGTGGGTGATGCAGCTGTCCCTTGCCTCCTGTCGCTGCAGTTACTGACTGGCATTGGAGGTGACTGCCAGCTTATTGTTTCTTTGCTCCTCTCCTCTGTTATTTGGTGGGTTATTTGCTCTTTAAATGCTTAGTTTGGTTTTGTTGTTGATGGTTGAAGTGACTGGTATCAGCATGGCGAGATCCAAAGGGCACACAGACACCTTCGAAAGGAAGATGATGATGATGATGATGATGATGCACGTGGAAAAGCATGTGAACAAAAAAAGTCAATCTCTGAAGAATTTGTAGTCATTCTACTGCCCAGATAAAAATAATAAGTAGAATTATCAAACGGCTATTTCACTGCCTGGATAAAAATGAGTGGCGCACATTTAAAATGACAGCCCCTCATGACCAGGTCAGGCTTTCCTAGGGAAGCAAAGCCCAAACACGGTTTGGATGAACACCCAGACAAGAGAACACGGTCCTAGACAAAGACCAGGACTTGAGGAACAATGGTCTTTGGACAGATAAATCTAAAACTTTAGTATGGTTACACTTTATTTTACAGTCCTTGTTACAGTGTATCTACCTCATTAATATAGTATATAAAGGTGCATGTGCATACACTGTAAAAGGGGCTGTAAAATACAGTGTTACCTTTTTATTTTGACATAGTAATAGAGGACATTTTTGGCATAAACCAAAAACAGTATTTCATCAAAGAAACTTACACTCACTGGCCTATGCAGCATGAATGGGGGTGAAAATGTAGCCTAATAGTTTGGGGCCGGTTTGCTCCAGCAGGGCCTGCACAGCTCTCCATCTGAGAATCCATGATGAATTCCTCATTGTGTCGGAGGGCGCAGGAGGAAAATGTGAGAGGCTCTGTCTAAAAATTGAACCCAAAGGCGGAAGTGGACCGTACAACATGACAATGACCCCCAAGACATTCCAGTAAAATCCACAATGAAATGACTCAAAAGAAGGAAACAAGAGAGTTCTGGAACGGACGAGTTAAAAGTCTGTTTTTTTTTTTAATCCTATTGAGCGGCTGTGGGGGTATTTGGAAAGAGCTGTGTGCCTGCAAGTAAAACCCCCTCACAAGGGATACACATTTAAAAAACGTTTGTATGCAGGAGTGGAGAGTGCTTTCTGCCAGCCAACATCAGAGAATAGTAATGGCTTACAGGAAATGTCTCATTTGGGTTATCTTAGCCAAAGCAAAATGCTAGCTGATTGGGCAGACGGTGCCCTGACCTATTATTTAGAAATTGTAAGTCGCTTTGGATAAAAGCGTCTGCCCAATGTAATGTAATGTAATGTAGAAATGGAGAAGCAACCTTGCTTTGGTAATTCAGTGAATTTATTGTCTGTGTGCATTGGCATCACATTCATCCAGATACAGTTCGGATATTTATAGGATGATATATTTCTTTTTAATGAAGAACTTTCATCTTTCATGGCTGTGTATGTTTGTGTACTGTAGAGGATCTGATAATATACAAAGACTGTGGCATTAGTGCATTGTCAGAAGGGGAATTCTATGAATTTGAAACAAGTGTATTGGTGTATGGTAAGTCCCATACATTTTAATGTGACTAAGGTAATGCTTTGATATATGTCTGTGACTAGAACCTGGGAAACCTGAAAAAAATTACCAACACAATGGGAAAATCCAAGTTTAAAAAAACAACTGAGAAGTGCTAAAAGATGTTTGTAAATTACTCCAAGACTTCAGACTAAAAAAAGAACAGCAAGATGGTGAAGATTTATTGTTTGTTTGTTTGTGTGTGTGTTTACCTAGTTGTGCCAGCGCTGGTGGACAGACTGGGGGACTCCAAAGACCAGGTGCGGGAGCAGGCCCAGGGGCTCATCCTGAAGCTCATGGAGCAGGGTGCCACGCCCATGGTGAGCATCTGTGGCCTCGTCCACACGTACCCGGGTATCTGATAAAACGAAGATGTTTCTCTGCGTTTAGACCTGTCATCCACAAGAAGACGCGTCAAAAACGAATATTCAGGAAAAACTCCGGCCAAAGTGAAGATTTTTGAAAACTCTGTTTATGCATGCTGGTGTGGACAGAGATAACCGGAGATTTGCGTTTTAGAACGCCACTATCTGCGCCAAAAATATGCCAAGACGTCAAATGTGCGACCTTTGTTTACGGCAGAAGCCACAGGTTTGGAGTGCTTAAAAACGCAGATGTTCGGTTATGTGTGGAAGGGATTTTTTTCGAAGATGAGGTGGTGTGGATAAAACACTAAACAAATTGGGGGAAATGTTCGGTTTTAATAAATTCACATGGCCTGTAACACACAGCAACACGCACATACAGTTGTGCTCATAAGTTTACATAACCTGGCAGTATTGATTGATTTCTTGACCATTTTTTAGAGGGTCATTTGGGTAGTTTCTGTTGTCACTATGATTTTAAATAAAGTAAACACAGGTGTTTGACAGTAAATGGCTTTAGCCAACACTAACCATGAGTGAAAGAAAAACAAAATGTGTTATCATATTCTCTGAAAAATGGTTAAGAAATCATCAATTCTGCCAGGATATGTAAACTTCCGAGCATAACTGTACCAACTTAACCAAAAATAAAGTTCCTCCGCACAGCAAAATTTCTCTAGCGACCAGGTGTTGGTGGGTTCCAGGGATGCAAACTCCTAGTGGACTAGAAAATTAATAAATAGTCAGCACCACACACCGTTCAGCGATCAGCGTGTTCGCTGGCACATACCTACGACAGGCAGCCATAAGGCCACATGCTTCTTCTACTGATTGACCTATTTTGCACAACAGCACAGACACACCCAAGGCAGGCAGGCGGTAGTAACACACATGTTTCTTGTATTGTAGGCTGCAGATTGCAGCTTCTACCACATGGTGAGGATCTACAACAACAACAACATACAAACAACATACAAACATACAGCAGGCATGCACTCACAACAGTACACATGGTTTTTCCACTGACGTACTTATTTTGAATGTTTTTAAGAGTGATAAAAATGTGTGTATTGTCTGTAATTGCAACACAGACAGTTACGACAGGCAGTCTTGTATTGATGCAGTCATATTGATGCATTGCAGAGTTCAGAGTTCGGTTCTGTGGGTTCTCATCTGTGTGTTCTCACCTATGTTCTATTGACAGTATGTCTGGGAAAGGTTATTTCCGGGATTTAAGCACAAGAACTTCCGCAGTAGAGAAGGAGTATGTCTCTGCTTAGTGGCCACCCTCAATACGTGAGTATACTCATCGTCGTACACACACTTTTTTTACGTGTACAGCCATACGCACTCACCCACACAGAAAAACACCAGTCATTGGTCTTTTTTTTTTTTTTTTTTTGGAGAGAGGAGTGACATCATAGGGATCTTGGAACCACACAGACACAGACACACACACAATGTGTCTCCCAAACAGTTGGTGCAGGCTATGTTTATGTGTCTCTTTTTGTTTTTTCCTATTTTCTTTATGGTGATCAAGTATTTGTAGTACATAGAACAGCATAAAAAACACTTATGACATCACATTCTATCAGAACAGAGCAATATTATAAATTAATATTTGAAATCTGTCATGAAGTCGTTGCTGAACTTTAAGAATATAGTCCTTGGTTGGTGGTTGTTGTCATTGCTATTTGTGGCTTAAGGCCTGTTTATTTCCCATGACTCTAGTTGGCATGTAAACTCCTGCAGGAATGTGTATTAAAGGCGATTTGCACTCCGCGAGTAGAGGTACATGTGTAACCGAGGTCTTCCTGCACAGTTCAGCCCTAGGCTCGAACCCGTGACCTCACAGCAACTCCTGTTTGGGAGAGCTAAAAACCAGGCTATTAGCTCAATCATTAGCGTATCCTTTTTGAGGTGTCGGGAGAAAAATTTACGAACATTCTCATGCTGAGCTGTACGACCTCGCATCTGATAAAATAATAGAACTATGCGCCAAGAATCGTCTCAGTAAGCACATCATAGGTCATGTATTGGATAGGCTGGCATCTGTTACACATGTAAAGTAAAACAAATAAAATTATGGGATTATGCACCAATAATTGGCTCTGTAAGCACAGCATAGGTCATATATTGGCTAGGCTGCCTTGATACTGCAGGTTTTTAATTACAGCAGAGGTACACAAACCGGCTTGAGAAAGTAATGTAAACACATTTACACATGTAAAGTAAAAAAATAAATAATAATAATAATAAAAATAAAGGAATTATCCGTCAAGAATTGGCTCCGTAAGCACAGTATGGTCACGTATTGGCTAGGCTGCCTTGATACTACAGGTCTTTAATAACAGCAGAGGTGCACAAACTGGCTTGAGAAAGTAGAGCTCCTGCCATGCATTTCCTCTGCCTGTGCACCTAATAGAAGCAATTCCACTAATTAGCTCATTTACCTGCCTGAGAACAGTGCTAATCGGGATCAGCTGCATCTGTGAACTGGTTAGAACAAATGTGTGGCAGGATTTGTACTTTCTCAACCCAGGATGTCCGCTTCTTAATCACAGCATATACAATGTTTACTTATCCTGCATTTAGGCCTCTGTTTTGCTGAAAAAAACAAAATACTAAAGTTTTGGCCCGTTGCAACTTTTTAATACACAGTTTTCATATACATATATATATTTCCTATTTTTCTATGCCAGTTGCTGGTGTGTATTTTTTCAGAATGTCTGACTCTGATTCACAGCATATATAATTTTTACTTTGTATTCTGCATTTACGCCTCTATCTATGTTGTCATATGCAGTTTTCATATATATTTTTTTCCATACTGCGCTTTACCCCATGATTGCATTTCCACATTCCCAGTGACTCACAGGTGTGTTCTCCTCAGGTATGGTGCCCAGCCCCTGAGTCTCAGTAAGATCGTGCCCTTTCTCTGCACACTAACCGGAGACCAAAACCCACAGGTAACAGTCATCACGTCATTCTCATGTATCTGTGTCTGCTATATTATGTTTTGTATAGTCATGTCATATTTATATTTGTGTACATTTGTATGTAAATATGAGGCATTGAATGCAATGTAAATGTAAAATATCTGTGTCTGCTATTATGTTTTGTATGATCGTGTCGTATTTATATGTATATTTAAATGCCTATTTATTGGCACTGTCAAATCGGTGCCTCACCATCAGTGAAGATGCTGTAATGCAGACCTAGTCTCTTTACAAAGTCTAGTATTCTTAAACACATGCTTTACACATCTTGTTTGAATTTGGGGTTGCGTTTTAAGTTTCTATTAAATTTCAGACAAATTGCCGACATTTAGGCACTGCGAATAACTAAGCACTGTCTGCTAATTGTGAAAAAGGCTAAGTTAAGCTCATTCATGCATTTAGATAAACTTATAAATGTATCGATTGTTTATGGTAGAAAAAAATCCCACTTGTGAGATCGTTTTTTTATTCCCCACCACATTCTGAGCTCCCTTTGTCAAGGGGTTGACTTGAAATGGCTTCTTCTGGACGCAATAAAAGGCTGAGTTTGAGACTGCTAAAGAGAGAGGCCACTGACATTAGGATGAATACTGTATTTAAGCCCTCTTGTGCCTCCGTGGAGAGCACACAACAATAGCTCTCGAGGCAGGAGAGGCTGCTGGCCTGCTGGGATGTTGAACAGTCAGTTTTAAACACGGAGGGACTGTGTAATCAGCGGGGGTAATTAGTAACTGCCACAGCTGCTGCCTCCTACAGACACAGATTTACCCTTGCCCATGTGTTACATAACTTTGCTTACAAATGCAAAGAGCCAGCCCTGCTATACAAGCCAAAACGTAAAAAGCAAAAAACATTAGACATGGTTGATGGGACCGTGTAGGAGTAAGGAGAAATACTGTTTGGTGTGGGGGGAAAAAAAATGTAAGTGCAAATTTTTAGACCGATATTGTGATTATGGTTTGACGTGCTATATTTTTTCAAAGTCAAGCTTCAGTTGTATTCAGTATTTAAAATGTTGTGTTAAGCTGGGTCACTTTTGATTGGTCAGCAAGCCCAGTGCATGAGAAATACAGCCCTCCCGATATGTCGGCCTCACTGCTTATAACACAAACAGGAGGATGTAGATATAAAAATAACAGATCTAACAAGATTAACATCTCGATAGAGGCAGTTCTATCGAAATATAAATATGTAACACAAAGCCTCTGCATAAACATGAACGTGTGATACAGAAATTATTAGTAAGGAAATTGTTTTCACGTTTGGGTGTGCTGAGTTGAAATGTGCAACGTAAAAGTGAGGTATTTTGTATATTTCTGCTGTCCTGTGTTTTCTTGCCAAGCTGTTAAAGCATGTTGAGCTACATCCCTCGAATGAAATGTGGTATACAAGTGAAGATTATTGTTATTCATATTATTATTCACATTCATATTCATATCGTTATTATTATTATTGTTGTTGTTGTTGTTGTTAATAATAATAATAATATCATTATCATTATTATTAATATTACTATTATTTTACAGGTAAGAGAGGCTGCCATAACGGCACTAGTGGAGGTGTATCGTCACGTGGGGGAGAGGGTGAGGGCCGACCTCAACAAGAGTGGCCTCCCTCAGCAGCGGTAAGCTCTCTCTCACACGCACACACACACACACACACACACACACACACACACACACACACGCCTCATATGCTTCTGCTCACACACACACACACACACACACACACGCCTCATATGCTTCTGCGCACACACACACACACACACACACACACACACGCCTCATATGCTTCTGCTCACACACACACACACACACACACACACACACACACACACACACACACGCCTCATATGCTCCTGCTCACACACACACACACACACACACACACACACACACACGCCTCATATGCTTCTGCTCACACACACACACACACACACACGCGCCTCACATGCTTGTGCTCACACACACGTGTGGTCACACACCGGTCACACACACTTGTAAAGCCACCCATAAGCTGTTGTGTGGTAACCAATCTGGTGCGTAATGGCCGCTGTGCATCACACACACAGCTGGGTGCTATAGATTTGTGGTGGTGAGGGAGGTCCCGCTTTCCTGTGGAGCGTTTTGATAAAGTGTAGTCCAAAAATTAGTTACCGACAAAATAGAGACAAAGCCAAGCCAAGAAGTGGTAGATGACAAAACCTTCGAGGTTTATTATAACGAATCCGGGAGCTAATACAGTGTACACCCAAGGCTGCCACCATAAAAACTCTCTCAAATGGGGCACATCGTCTTGCTTTTATACAGGTATGAGGGTCTTTGTTTCGTGGTTGGCGGGAGATTCACCAACACTTATGGAGTTCCTTATGGGGCTCGTGCATGAGGCGCGCGGGGGACCCCAGCCCCTACAGAGTCCCTTATGGAGCTGTTGCGCGGGGTTTGCGGGCGACTCTGAGTCCCTGTGGAGTTGCTTATTGTGCCGGCGACTTCGTCACGGCTTTGTTGTCTGGCCGGAAGTTGAGATATACGTTTGTAATAGAGACACGTTACAACATATATGCATTCTTTGATTTTTTCTACTACAAAAGCACTGGACTGTGTTGATTGTGAGCTGCAGGCAATTCCATGCATTCGTTTTGGATCAGTCATTTGCTGTGGATTACAGCATCAGAAATTGCTTACAATAGACATGCATTTTGGTGCGCTCTCATTAGAATACCAGATGGAGAACATGTCATAAATGTTTATTTTCAACAGAAGAAATGTTACTTATAAAGAATGTTACTATGTTGAAAAAACAAACAATAGTTTGGGCCAGTTTTGGGCATTTTAAACACACAACCATTTTAATTGGATCTCGAAATCTTTGTATCAAGCTGATCATAAGAATAGAAACGGATAGAAATCTTACTAGTTTGAGATTTTTAATGATGGTAATTAAGCAGAGCTTTGTAGTAGTCCAGGTGCTTTGTAAAGGCATACATGCCCTATCTCCCTAACCCCTGGTGCAGTCACAAGTAGACGTGACCCAGTGAGATAAGATGACGGCTCGTTTCTCAGGGCTCGACAGCCCACTCATAATGATTGAAATTGATCTCTCCCTCTGTGGACGAAATAAAATAGATTTCCTCATGGCAGAGACGGAAAAAGAGAGTCACCGAAACCAGTATTTCCATATATGGGCGTTATCCTATACGTTTAACGTTACGAAAGCTTGACTCAGGCTCTACCCTCTCCCAAGACGTAAAGCCCACGTCATTATTACCATTTTTTAACCCTTGTGAAATTGATTGTCAGTGATGTAGTTACTGATCCATCTAGACTAATAATTTCTAGACTACTCAAAGGCCAGTAATCATAGTCTGTTTAAACTGGCAAAGGTCGACTCCTTCAAGTAGGCTAGGCTCCTGAACATGCTGATGAGGTGGCTTCCTTTGCACTCGCTGTCTCACTGTCACTCTCTGTCTCTCTCTCTCTTCCTCCCATCTTTTGCTCTTTCTCCCTCCCTCTCTGTTTGTCCCTCTCTCCCTCTCTCCCTCTCTCCCTCGCTGTCTCCCTGTCTCCCTGTGTTGTCATTTTCTCTCTCTCCCTCCCTCCCTCCCTCTCCCTCCCTCTCCCTCTCCCCCTGTGTGGGTGTCCCTGTCAACACATGGTGGGTTAAGCCTGCAAACAATGGTGTTGTCATTTTCTCACTCTCTCACCCTCTCTCTCACCCTCTCTCTCACCCTCTCTCTCACCCTCTCTCTCACCCTCTCTCTCACTCTCTCTCTCACCCACTCTCTCTCTCACCCACTCTCTCTCTCACCCTCTCTCTCTCTCACCCTCACTCTCTCTCACACTCTCTCTCACACTCTCTCTCACACTCTCTCACATTCCCACTCTCTCACTCTCTCTCGCACTCTCTCTCACTCTCTCACTCTCTCACACTCTCACTCTCTCTCTCACACACTTTCACTCTTACTCTCTCACAGTCTGCCTCACATTCTCATCTGTCTCTCTCATCTGTCTCTGTTCCCCCTCTTTCCCTCGCTCCCTTCCCCTCTGCCCCCCTTCTCTCCCTGCGTGGGTGTCCCTGTCAAGACCCGGTGTGCTAAGCCAGCAGACAATGGAAAATCTGCACGGGTGTCTGGCAGGGACAGAGAGGCAGAATCAGAAGAAGAAGGAGAAGAAGAAGGTGTGGGGGAGGGGAAGTGCTAGCGTGTTAGCGTTAGCATTAGCGTTAGCCTAGCGCTCAGAGCTGGGGCTGGAACCGGAGCCTGGCCCCTCCCCTCCCCTCCCCTGGCTGCCAGTGCCCAGCTGGGGGGTTACGTAAGAGAGAGAGAGAAAGAGAGAGAGCGAGACAGAGCAGGGACAGAGGAGAAGAGACTAGAAATGGCAAAAGGAGAACAAAATCTGGGTTTGGGGTGCGGACTGGCCTGAGCTCATACACACGCACATACACACACAGGCACACACATATACACACACATGCATGCATGCACACAAAACCACACACACACACATGCATGCATGCACACACACAACCACACACACACACACACACACACACACACACACACACACACACACATACACACACACACACACATATACACACACATGCATGCATGCATGCAGACACAGGCACACACATATACACACACATGCATGCATGAACACAAAACCACACACACACATGCATGCATGCACACAAAACCACACACACACATGCATGCATGCACACGAAACCACACACACACATGCATGCATGCACACGAAACCACACACACACATGCATGCATGCACACACACAACCACACACACACACACACATACAGGTGCACACACTCAAACAGACACAGACACACACACATACAGCACACACACTCGTATACAGAGGCCTACTGGCAAGACTTGCATATAGTGGAGCGAGTGTGGATGCCTCTTGCACGTCTCACCTGTTTGTCAGCTGGGAGACTGCAGGTGTGTTCTTCCTACCCCTGGCCCTCCCCTGTATTTTTGGCCCTATTTTAAACCAGACCAGGTTTAAAATAACAACAAACTTTAAGATGTCCTTAGTAGAAAGTTGTTGACAAATTATTTTTTTAATCGAAATGGCCCATAGTGTTATCCTTTAAGTATTTGCTTACATTGTTAAACGTTTCTGCCTCAAAATCACCCCTCTAGGTTGGTATGATTAGAAAAAAAGTGTGCTGAACTGAACTTTTCTCATGATGTGTTTAATGTGTGTTTGACAGGCTTCAGATGATCCTGGGACGCTTTGATGACGTGCTGCACACCGGGAACATGGCCCTGACCCTCAGTCACGGTAAGCTCCGCAGCCTGACCCTCCCTGGTACACTACGTTACATCACAATACACTACACTATACAGCAAAAACTGAAATCTAAGAAACTAAAAAAAGTAAAAAAATAAAATAAAAAAATAAATAAAAAAAATTAAGCTTTAACTAAATATAAACTAAAAAACAATATTGTCAAGCATTTCCTACATAAGGAAAAATGTCTTGTTTTAAGAAAATGTAAATTTTTACCATTACCAGGTTTTAAGAATTAAATGGTAATTAGTAATTAGAAGTTAGTTTAACTTTATTAAAACTTTATTATTTATTTAAACTTTTCCATTGCCATTCCCATTTTATTCTACTACATTAATTCAGTTAGTCAAACTAAAAGTCTTCCCTCGAGGAAATTGGTGTCATTTTTGATAAACGACTGTGGTTCAAGATGACATAAATAAGACTTGTGGTACCAACATTGGGAATTAAGTTCATCATTATTTGTTTATGGTAATAATAGAGCCCTTGTTACTTTAATTCATGTGAGATTTACATCATTGTTCCTTATGTGGACCTATGTTTTGCTATCAGAATCGTGAATCCAGGACAAATATGCTTAGCGAGTCAGCAAGTTGTTGTTCATTACACTGACAAAAATGAGGACATTGTAGTGCTCGTCACAAGCTTGTTTCTCACTCACCGAACAAACGCGTCATCCCAAAAGCAAGTCTAAGACAGAGTTGGACTTACATGTAAACACATCAGTCTGAAATGAAACCTCCATAAAAACGTTATCGTCAAATGAATTTGATATTGTGTGTGTAAAATGAGTCGGTTAACAGTCTGTAGATGCAATATCTGTACCCATATCCTCATGACTGCCGTGTTTAAACTACCACAGCAGGACAATTTTATTACCTCTTTCAAGTGATTTAAACTATTTAAAATATTGTAATAATTTGCTTCTGTGTGTAACTAGCAGCAGTACACAATACACAGATTAAGTGTTTTGATGTTTAACTTTTGCATCAGAATCACAGGCATGTGCATTGCTAAGTTGGTGCAAACATACAAGGTGTTTGTCCTGGTTCAACACAGCTGCAAAATAATACAAATAAGCATGCACTGAAGCAACAATAGAATGCAGAGTGTTCCAATAGAATGCAGAGCATTCTAAACTCTGATGTTGAGCCCTTGTTCAGGTAGTAAAGCTTGCAAAAGGACGCGGACACGACACGACACGAGACGGAAGGTTTTGGTTTCCACGGTTGCTCTCTGGTCAGCAGCTTTTCCTGCTGTCCGGCTGTAAATCTGTCTCTGCTTGAGCACCAGCTGCTCAAAATCGCAGCGTCAAACACGCATGAAATATTTAATCTGGCTCCGTGGTGATCAGCAGGTTATGTCTAACACTTGACCTTGGCACTGACCTGTCAGTGGTGTCATCTTGGAAAGCTTGAAGAAGGGGAATTCCAGATTTTACAACAGGAAAATAAAAGTATCTCTCTATATCTCTATCTCTATCTCTATCTCTATCTCTCTATCTCTCTATCTCTCTTCTCTCTATCTCTCTATCTATCGATCGATTGGTTCAGGGATGAGGGGTGCAGGTATAGATGTTGCCCCACCGGCAATATAATGTTTTCTCCAGTGCTTTATAGTACCATATATATTATAGGGCCTATATACGACAATAGCAACAATGCCAGCTGCAAAGTGTGAAATACAATGCAAAGGAATAATATTAATAAATAATAGAGTGATGTTTTTCCCAACCATAACTTTGTACCTTTCTGGACAACCACCAACCTAACTAACAAATTCTGCAAAGGGGGGCATTTAAAATGCTACTAGGATTGTCTAACAGAATGTCCAATTGTTGTAGTCGTATATATAATAGTGAATTTGATCAATGGTTAATAATGCCAATGTTTTGTAACTTGAGGGTTTGCTTTTGATATGTTGCTCAGTGGTGGAAATATAAATTGCACTGTTTCATTTAAGATGAAATAAGTAGGCCATCTGTCTCTCTATTTATTTGTGTCCATCCATCCATCCATCCGTCCATTTATCCATCTAATTATGTTATTGTGCTGTGTATTAATGACAAACAGAGCACCCTTATGGGGTGTTGGCACTGGGCACTGGGCACTGGTCAGCATAGGTCACGAGCTGGTGACATCACCGAAAGGAACACGTCAGCTCTTTGGAAAAATTATCTTATTAGCTGTGCACCTCAGAGTTGGATAAGGGGATACATACCCTGTCCTCTCCTTTCTTTTCCTCTCCTCCTTTCCCTCTCCTTCTTCTCTCCCTCCCTCCCTCTATTTCTTGCTTTCTCTCCCTCTCTCGTCTCTATCTCTTGCTCTCTCTCCCTCTCTTCTATCTATCTCTCGCTCTCTCTCCCTCTTCTATCTATCTCTCGCTCTCTCTCCCTCTCCTGCACTCAGTAGCCCAGTCTAACATCCCCCACCGTTAGCCTAATTTAATGGAAGTGGGTTATTTATGCTAACCCAGAAGCTAAAAGCTAACTGGGATAACCCACTTCCAGTGAGAGAGGCTACGTTAGGACAACAGTCGGGGCAATTGAGCATGCTGATGACCAGATAAGGGTACGCATGCTGTTATCTCATCAGCTAATTTACCCAAAAGCTTGGACCATTCCCTTAAATGTATAACCTTAATGTTTGTTTTTTTAAAGACTTTAAAGGATTTACTTATGCAGACATATGCTAAACATTTAAATAAATCAGACAGTTAATAGCTATTTGCCTTAAAACTTTTATAAGTATTTGTTATTACACTGGTACAGTTTCCATGTCATGTTAGTGGAAACAGTGTTATGCATGGCTGTAAAGTGTGGCCATCACTGGTCTCACGCATACTTTCACTTAGGCAAAGTGTTAGTCTTTACTTCTTGTCACTTTTCTTTCTTTTTTTGTTTTCAAATCCACTTAATTTGTAACATAGCTTATGTAATAAATTAACAATCCTGATCCAGTGCAATGGAACGACAAGTCTTTTATTTACTAAACACCTATGTTAGTCTACTTAGAAAAAACACGACGCAATCCATGGTAAGCAAAGACTTCAGGTGGAAAGTCAATATGAAATGCACCAAAGTCCAACAAGGTTCAGGCACAGGAATTTGTTTGCATGCTGTTTTTGTTGTTGTTGTTGTTGTTGTTGTTGTTGTTGTTGTTGACAGTCCTGTGAGCCCAGAGCAAAGGTGTCTGCTCACATCAGTGCCATGGGCATCAGCAGCCATTGCCATCAGAGGCAGAGGGACAGTCCTCTCCTGCTCAGGCTGTGGCTCTATCCCAAACATCCACTAGTTCACTACAATACAGTGCACCATATACATGCACATCAATTATGTCAAAATTATTTCTATTGAGGCTTTTGGTTATTCATCGCAGATCATGTCATTATTGAAACATTCAGCAATGTTATTGCATATTGTACATCTTTCTAATAACTCTAACCCTAAGCCTTGCCTTTCAATTCCTTACCCTTACCCTAAACATCCACAATTCCCTTTTTCTACACCCTTGTAGCAAGGATGGAAATTTGCACCAGCCACTAGCCAAATGCTGGTAAACTATGAAAGTGGCTGGTAGGTTTTCAGACACTGAATAATAATAATAATTTACTACTGAGTCACTGGTGAATTTTACCATTTATTTTTTTGTGGCTGGTCAAATTTCACATTTTGCAAAATGCTAATTCCATACAGGTGCTATACAAATTTAATTTACTGACTTACTTATTTGTATAGTGTGTCAGTTGCCTTTTGTCATATTCCCCCCATAGTGCACTGTATACATTGCCATTTGCATTAGCTCATTTACTATAGAGCGTACCATATGGTGTATCAATTGCATTTGGCTGATTCTCACCATAGTGCATCATATTAGTGTGGCTGATTCTCTTCATAATGCCCTATAGTGAGTGGACAAGTTGCATTAGCTGAATCACTACATAGTGCACTGTATTATAGTGGAAGAGTGGACATTTTGGATTTGCCCTGTGTTGGCAGCAGTTGGCTATAAGGATTAAGGCGTCTGGCCCTCTCTCTCACCACACTGCACAGGTTAAAAGTTAAGCTCGGAGCACTCTTAAGACGACGAAGACGACGACAGTGACGAAGGGAGGTCTGGAGCTTTCCTGATCTGACACCACTAACACAGATGGTAGTTTTTGGATGGGTGAGAGATTGAGGCATTGTGTGTGTCTAGGCCCCCTCGTTAGTCAAACGAGGAGGGAGGGCGGGCGAGAGGGGTGAGAGAAGAGGAGGGAGGAAGAGAGAGGAGGGCGAGAGGGACAGCAGAGGAGAGAAAGAGAGGAAAGGAAGAGGAGAGGAGAGGGAGAATCAGAGCGTTATGGGAGCAGAGAGCGCCGTGCCTGTCTCTGACTCACACTGATCCAGTGTGACAGTGAGAGAGGGGAAGAAAGAAGTGTCAGTGTGTGTGTGTGTGTGTGTGCGCGCGCCTGCCTGCACACAGTCCATGACTATGGGGGACGATGGAGATGGTGAGTGTTTCTGCGTCCGTTTGTGTGTGTATTTGTGTCTCTCTGTGTGTGTATATATATAATATGTGACTGGTTCCTTTTTTGTATGGGTCGAAGAATGCTGCTTCCTTTTTCTCATGGTAGCTTTTTTGACCATCGTGGAAGCAAAGGGTCGGAACATACGGTCCCATGAACCCACTTAAGGCATCTACGTAGTCAGACACGACTGGCGTGAATAAGTATTCTTTCCGAAAAAGTCCTTTCTCTTTCTCTTGCTCTTTCTCCTGCATTTCATTGCAGCGCTTGTGAAAGTTGTTGTGAATTTCCCTGTGACAAATTGAATTTAAAAACAAGTCATAGCCTGGTCAGTGTTGCCGTGTGTTGCCCTGACTGGGCGTTGAGTATTTGGGGATGGCAAGAGAGGGAGGAGATCAGGGTGCAGAATCTCATAGCAATTCTGCTTTTGCAAAATTCTGGCCGACCTCTTGTTTTCCTTATATGTGCTGTGTTGTTATGTGTAAATTTTCATGGGGTTGTGTGATTTCTTGTTCTTGTGAATTCTGAGATCATGCACAGATCATGTTAATTAGCTGTCCGAAGCTCTCGGCACTGAAAGCGTGCATGATGAACATCTTGACCTCCCGTGGATATGACAGATTGTAATGGATTTCGACTTGGTCATATCTGCACATTTTCTTTTTTCAGATAATACAGAGAAATGAGAAGCAAGGATGAAAATAGAGGAACATGCATGATATTATGCCTGACGGTGCTGAACTTGTTTCTAAATTGTTCAATAGTACTAAAATTTGGTAGTGGTAGGGTCATTTCAGATCACAAAAGGATCTATTTGGTTGCTTAGTATTTGCTGTCATTCGGGGCGAAGAGAGAGTGGACTTCAGCTTCTCCTTTCCCCTTGTGGAGACGGGAGCATAAATAGATCGGCCTGCTTCAGGGTGAAGTAGCACATGGAGTTTGGTCGCAAAGCATATTTCTGACCTTGGTTAAGTATGTGTCATTACTTTCTGTCCAGACGTTCACTGAGACGTCTGGGAATGTAACCTAACTCGCTAACTGAATGATTGTAGTAATAGCTGGTATCACATGTTTTGTTTCTGTCTTTATGTCTCAAACTTTTATGCCACCTATCTCGACCAGCACTCCCTGGCAGAAGAGATGCTGTATCTCAATGGGACTTTTCACTTTCTCGGTTCAATAAAGGATAAATAAAGTCAGTGTAAATAGACAAAAATGACAACTGCATGATTTTATATGATGCACTGACTTCAGTGGTGATTAGGAGGCCCCCTGTACCATTTATTTATTTACTTACTTAGTTTATTTATTTATTTATTTATCCATTTATTCATTCATTACTGTGTGATGTACGATGTAAGAGTTCATATGTGAGTTCTTCTGCATGTCATGTCTTTAAGTAAAAAGTTTAAAACATGATGTGGAACAGTGTGGACTCCTGTTGTTGCAGTGGTGCAGGGCTATTTGGAGGTGGTGATGCCTCTGGGTTAAAGGGGCTGTGTTAGTAGCTGGCAGTAGGGTAGTGAAACGCATGAGGTCATCGTCCCCACCCCAGGCAGATTGGGCACCGCATAGGACTACATTTGCACACCCCTACTTCTCTCTCTCTCTCTCTCTCTCTCTCTCTGTCTCTCTCTCTCTGTCCCTCTTTCGCTCTCTCTGTCTCTCTGTCTGTCTCTGTCTCTCTTTCTCTATCTCTGTGTCTCTCTGTCTGTCTGTCTCACTGTCTTGCTTTCGCTCTCTCTCTCTCTCTCTCTCTCTCTCTCTCTCTCTCTCTCTCTCTCTCTCTCTCTCTCTCTCTCTCTCTCTCTCTTTCACACAGACACACTCACTCACACACACATACAAACACTCTCTCCTCACGCACACACAGAAGAAAACAAGAAGTTTAGTCAATGTGGCAGAGGCTGAAGGCTCCATGTAGTATTGAGAATATTGATATGTTTACAAGATATCTACACTACAGTAACTGTTTCCATCAACATCAATTGATATTCATATGTAACACAAATCATTCAGGCTTTTGAGTTTCTCTCTTTCTCTCTCTTTCTGCCTCTGTCTCTTACAGAAGAAAACAAAAAGTTTAGTCAATGTGGCAGAGGCTGAAGGCTCTATGTAGTAATGAGAATATTGACATGTTTACAAGACACCTACCCTACAGTAACAGTCTTCATCAACATCAATTGATATTCATATGTTACACAAACAAATCCTGCAAGTCCTCATTCAGGGTTTTGAGTTTCTATGCTGTCTGCTTTTCTGTGCATGAATGTATTGCTAAGACACTTGTTATGATTAAGATCATTACAATAAACGAGAGGCAAGCAACCTTTTAACAGCCTTTTTTTGCATCAGGTGGTTCCAGGTGTTCCATTCAGTCCGTCTACACATACTTTCACATTTCCAAGGGAATTAAAACATATTTAGCATTTAAGTACACACAGTAGTTTATATAGTACTGTTATATGGTGGCACTATATACCATGTAATACATTGGATATACAGCAATAGAATGCTGTTCAGTTAAGTTTGCATTTACTCCTAAAACTGTTTATTTTTTATTATTATTGTGCTGTGTATTAATGACAATTTTAACTATTTAACCAGTAACAGTCAAAGAAATGCTGTTTACCTTGTCAGTAGAAAAGGGGGGATTCAGTGTCCTTTGATGAGGAAATACTTGTGCTGGGCAGATTTTCCCTTTCTTCTGTAGAGTAGTCAGACCCAAAGATTCTAGAATGCTCCGTTCTAGAATCTTTGGTCAGACCCACTGTCTTGTTGTCCTGGAGATACTCCCATGTGCGGCTTGATTTTGACGTGATGATCGGTGACTTTGCTGTTTGGGTGTCTCGGCAAACAAAACTGTTCCACACTGACGTCTGTAGTCATGGCACTACCTTGTATTTTTGAGGAAACGTGGATGGTTTTTTACTTCTATGTCTGGCGTTGTTTTTTTTTTATTAAAGCCAAACTAAAATAACTCTTCCAAAATAAAACCTTGGACTTCGATACAGATCACATCGATCCTCTTGTGAGACTATTTTGTCTATTTGTTCTAAAGCCAAACATTGGCTGGTGAGAACTTTAAGCTCTTCAGTTGACGTCCATTCGCAAAAAAAATAAAATAATAATCTTCATTCAGGAAGTACACTTCTTTTACTAGACACTGGATCATAAAATGGGCAGGCGACAGACAATGACAGTGTTTAGCAGCAAATCAGAATGTCAGTCTCCTTATTGCCACTGAAGCTTTAAGTTTTTGCCCCTGATCTGCAGATAGAGTCCTGGGTCAGGGTGACCTACGGCTGATTAGGCAGATTAGATGCTCTTAGTGAGGCGGACAGAATGAAAGCAAGATTCCACACACAGGAAGCCGTTAAATAACTAAGCCCGTACAGAGAGATGCCACGAGGATTATATTTACACAGACCATTTCGCTTTATAAAACTTCATTAAAACTATAATATAAAAATATAATATAAAAATACTTTTATAAAACTTTATAAGAAATGGACGTCATTGGATATTCATTTTGGACATGACACTAGTCTGAAAGCGTTTATGTTTTTGATTTTGAAAATATGGAGAAGGTGTGTGCTGTAGCTGTAAGCTTTAAGAAAGAGATTGTTGAATACTGCTAAATGTTATAGTGTTTAAGTGTCACGGCGATAGGCACACGCTGAAGGTCAAAGCTGCCAATTTGTATGTCTTGCAAGGTGTGTGTCTGTGTCTGTATCCGTGTCTGTGTCTGCCTACCTGTTTGTCATCCATTTATCATGTGAAACCCAACCTAGCAATTGTATGAAATTTATGAAAAAAGGCTGACCAGATAGCCTGAAACAAATATTGTGAGTAATGAATGTAAATGTAATGAATCTGAAGCACAGCATTCGTTAAAATCTCTGTGTGTGGAGAAATGCAGGCAATTTCTATTTTAAAGAGAGTCTAAGACTATAGAAAATTGCCCATAAATGTATAGGCCCACAGTAATATACAAGTCCTCCCTCAAAGAATAATGCCATAGGAACCAAAGGGCACTGTATTAAACCCTAGTCTGCACAGCTAGTAATATGTGTGAATTTGACGATGTGTGAGTACAAAATCCCTTGATATGACAAAAGTCTAGTCAAGCATAGGCCCAATAATTGTCTGCAATTTGCAAGTTTATTGTAATTTTTTGTTGATAAGCACTAGCATTCTGTAGCATTTTGATGATTAGCATAGTCTAATTACCTTAGGTGTTTTTTTTTTTTTTTGTCTCTGTACATGCATTAGGCTGGCTTTGCAAGTCCACTGTTATTCTTGTACATTAGCATAGCCTAATTTCCTTAGGTGTTTTTGTTGTCATGGTACATGCGTTAGGCTGGCTTGCCTGGAGGCTGTAGCCACAGCGACGTCGTCATGGAAACAGCATGAGAGAGCAGTGTGTGTCCCCACCCCCACAACTTTGGTCTGTTCCTGTCTGTTTGTTGACACACCCAGGCCACCGGACAATGGGGCTAGCGCTGTCCTCCGGTGCACTGCTAGCCCACTTAATATGAAAACACAAAGCTATGTCACTCCTGACACACTGTGTTTAGCTGCACTGTATTAGACTGTGGCCATTTTGCTGTAGCATTCTGATTAATGTGTTGGTGTATTGTGTTATTCTACCACCCACTAATCTGTAACTGCCTTCTGCTACACATAGCATGCTAGCATCATCTCTCTCCACTGCCACCCCTTCTTTCTCTCTCTCTCTCTCTCTCTCTCTCTCTCTCTCTCTCTCTCTCTCTCTCTCTCTCTCTCTCTCTCTCTCTCTCTCTCTCTCTCTCTCTCTCTCTCTCTCTCTCTCTCTCTCTCTCTCTCTCTCTCTCTCTCTCTCTCTCTCTCTCTCCTCTCCCTCCTCTCCCTCTCTCGTGCTTATGCACTGTAACTCTCTCTCCATTTCTCTCTCTCATGCTCTCTCACCCACGCACAGATGCGCACACACACACACACACACACACACACACCAGTCTTGTTTATTGAACTGATACTGCAGTCTTTCTCTGTGGTAGTAATTTGCTTAGTAGCTCCGAAAGCCCCTCGACATCCACAAGGTGTTCTCCTCTCTAAACCGTGATTGGCTGGAAGACAGTGATGTCATTCCTCTTCTGATTGGCTAATAAGGGGATGGGAGAGGATGGAGAGAGAGAAAAGAGAATGAGAAGGGGGAGGGGGAGCGAGAGAGAGAAGAAAAGTGAGGATAGGAAGAAGAGAGAGAGGGAGGGAGGGGGAGCGAGCGAGGGAGGGAGGGAGAGAGGGAGGGAGTGAGAGAGAAAAGATGCCGGCTGCTGGAAATGGGTGGTGGCTTTCGGCGGATGCTTGTGGGCTTTTTTGTGCGAGCGCAGTGTTGCCATGAGTAACCATGATGATGAGGAGGGCACCGTGAGAACCAGCTGAGGCAACGCTTCTCGCTGTATAGCTACAGCAGAGAGAGAGAGAGAGAGCGATAGATAGAGAGAAAAAGAGAGGAAGAGGGGAAGAGAGAAACACCAGCGGCATGACAGGGATGAGGCGTCTCATATGCAAACGCATCTGTGACTGTGAGTGCACGGAGGTGTGTGTCTCTGCGTGTGTGTGTGTTTTTGTGTGTGTGTGTACGTGTACACGGCTGAAACAGTGCTGTACACTTGTAGCCGTGCCTGTACGGTAAGCGTACATGTACATGTGTGTGTAACTGAGGCCATGGGGTGTTGGCTTTGATGGTTCGCCCACCTCAGTGGTTCAATGTCGGTGGATGCTTGTAGCAGCAGTCAGATTCTCGAATTTCTGCATATACATTTGCATGTCTTCTCGCGCTTTGCTTCTGGTTTGTAGGCCATATGTGTCCAAGGCGTACATTTTTCCAGTGGAGATGTTTATCTGAATGAAAGAATTACTGTTGGTCGTGCATCTCGCTCGTATGAAGTGTGTGTGTGTGCGTGTGTGCATGTTGTGTGTGTGTGTGTGTGTGTGGATATGTTTGTATGTTGGAGTGTGGTGGAATGTTTTTTTTTGTGCCCGGTTCTTCTGCGTGGGTGTAAAATGTCTTTTCTTCCTCCTGTGTGTGATTGATGAAAGATCTGATGGTGGATCAGCCTCGGTCCTTGCAGGCCCTTGCTCTTGGCAGAAATTTCTGTGGTTATTTCCTGATCATGGATCATAATCAATGATCATATGTATTGAACCTGAAAAAACGGGTCAAAGACTTTGGTGCAAGAAACAGTTATTGCCAAAGCTTACAGTATGGCCTTAGTGAGCCAGACCTATAGTCAGAGAGTTTGGGTTAGGGACCAACAGTATGTGCTGCTGAAATCGGAAACCACTTTGGCTATGGATTGACCGCAATCTGCTGCTTTTTTCTTCCTTTCTCCCTCCTCTTGTTTTTTTTTTTTTTTGCTTTGTTTTTGTTTTTTGTTTTTTTGAATGGTCATGCTAGATTTGAGATTTAGACAGGCATTTGGTTGTTGATTTTCTTGTAAATACCATCATTTTTTTATTTACTTGAGTTGTGCTTCAGTAAATGAGGGTAAAGGTTAACCCTGATGTGGATGGTTATGTGTGTGTGTGCGCGCGCTATGTGTGTGTGTGTGTGTGTGTGCGTTTACTGTGACGAACATTGAAATGTAACACACGTATGGTTATTAGTTTCGGTCTCTGAGGGAGCTTGTGCCTGCAGAGGATTTGACATTGTTGCTGTGTGTGTGTTTGTGTGTGTGTTTAGATCGCAGCTTTGACGACGATGACTCAGTGGATGGCAGCAGGCCCTCGTCGGCCCAGGCCTTCAAAGTACCCAAAGTACCCAAGAAGCAGGAAGCACGCAGGCCTAGTGCCACCGGAGCCAAACTAATAGGTAAGCACACACACGCACGCACACACACACACACACACACACACACACACACACACACACACACACACACACACGCTCATACACACACACACACGCTTACATACATACACACACAGCAGGGCAGAGCGGAACGTACACTCAGTACACAGTTAAGTACGGACACACACATATACACACACACACATACACACACACACGCACAGCAGGAGAGAGACACAAAGACTCACTACACAGGTAAGCACGGAAACACACACACAGAGTGAGGGAGAGGGAGACACGCAGACTCACTACAGAGCCAACATCACCAAAGCCAAAATCACGTCGCCCACACACTGAGCATTGGTGGACACACAGCAGGAGAGACTCTGTGTGTGTTGGTCTTGGCTGCAGATTCTGTTCATTATAATATCGACCAGTTTCTAACCAACACCCAATGTATTTTCAGCAGTGATATGTGTGTTCACACTAAATAGATGTGCAGAGATGTCTGATTTTGACACAGAATTTCAGGTTTTATTTACATGTTTGGAATATCTCACACGGGTAATGCAGGTAAAGCCTAAGCCAAAGAGTAGCTTCCACAACTTGATTTTATCGTGGTGACATTTTGTGGAATATCTCTAATAGGTAAAGGAATTAGGCAAAAGGGCAAAACCGAAGGGTCGTTTTCATAATCTGTTTTTATATGAAGGAGACATTTTGTGAGCCTCGTTGGATATAGTGTACTCTTGTGTAGAACCACACGGTATTCTAACAAGAACATCCTAAACCAAACATGAATGTTTTTGACTTGCCTGTCAAACACGTCTGTAGGCCAAGAGCGGCTTATTATTAGTGGAACAAAGAATGTCCATTCTTTGTGATGGAATGCCATGGAAACCCACTGACATTGTTGTCGGAGGGAGAGAGACTCCTCTCTTGTTTGCTGTTCCTCACTCGAGCCTTCCTCGCTCTCCGTGGATTGGCAATGAAGACGTGATTAGAAATTTCTCCTCAACAGATGGAAAGTTGATGTTATTGCTGTGAGCTAGGACGGGTGTGAAATTTGACATGGGCCTAGTACTAATCTCATTGTGCTGTGACAGATAAGCAGTCTGACGGGTCGATGCCCAAATGTTGCACCAGGAACATTGATTTTCCAGTTCTTTAGACATTATAGATCCATGTTCCATAAAGGAAAGTGTGTTGAATGAGTGACAGTATGTTTTGAATGACTGTTAGCAAGTTGTTTCAACATTATCCAAACTACCATAACTGTCTATGAAATGTATAATAAACTGTCATTACACTGACCTTTTTGAAGTTTTGTCACACATAAATTATACATACAAGAACAAATTCTCTTGTAAAGACTCTTGGATAGGCAGCTGTTGGCACAGTAGATAATTACATTAGCAGAGAGGACTGTCGGCATTCTCAGTGTTTTGGTTAGTATCACATTGTTGTTCTCTGATGAACACTCAGCCTAAAATTCTAATCCTTTTAACACTTTTTAGCAAATTCAGCTAGTTGTTTTTTTTATGGTCTTTTAGCATTTGGTGTGTGTGTCGGTGTGTGTGTGTCGGTCGGTGTGCCGGTGTGTGTGTGTGTGTGTGTGTGTGTGTGTGTGTGTGTGCATTCAAAACCACTCCAGGTGTGTGTACTCAGTCTCGGCTCTGTAAATGTGAAATCATCATTAACTATTCAGGCTAATTGGCACATTACCTCAGGAGCATGAAGGGCACTTGTAATTCGTTTAGTTTTGGAGCTCAAATAAAAATCTTGGACCCTGCTGGATGTTTTAGATAAAGGAGAGCATGACAAAAATGGAAATGTGTGAGTGAACATTAAGCTTTGAGATTAAATTGGTGTTTTTGTGTGTGTGTGTGTGTGTGTGTGTGTGTGCTTATGTGCAGCTTCATCAAAGGAGGGAGCAGGAGCTGTTGATGAGGAAGATTTTGTGAAAGCCTTCACTGACGTGCCTACCGTCCAGGTATCACACAGACACACACAAACAAACAGACACACAGACACACACACACACACTCTTTAAGTTATTTAACACTTCTTTAGGTCTGATCTCGAAGTTAGACTGTGGATGACACTTAGACACTTCCTGACTTCCTGAGTATAAACACACACACACACACACACACACACACACACACACACACACACACACACACACACACACACAGTGAGACATATATCATCCTTCTTTGATTCTGTTCTATGAGATGGTGTGATGAGTGGTGGTGGAGCTTTGACACTGTCTGAGCTTGATCATGTCTTCCTGTCTTCTCTGCACCGCGTGCGTGCGTGCGTGCGTGCGTGCATGTGTGTGCGTGTGTGTGTGCGCGCGCGTCCTCCCTCCCTCAGATCTACTCTGCGCGGGACCTGGAGGACAACCTGAATAAGATCCGAGAGGTGCTGTCAGACGACAAACACGACTGGGACCAAAGAGCCAACGCTGTGAGTTGCCTCCTCACTCTCTTCTGCACCTACATAATAACACTATAACAACTATGATGATAATAGCATTAATAACTAGAAAAGCACTCAGAGAGCGCAGACCTCCGCCAAGGCAGCTTAAGTCTCCACCTTATTGTCATTCTCACCTTAATACATTAAAAGACATTAATCATGTTAAAACATTTTATTACTGGTGTAATAGTTCACTAGTGGGTTTGTTCACTCATGCTCAAACGAACTTGGTTGGCTCTTCGGTGCAGGAAAGTACTTTATCTAATTTCCACTGCCAACATGAACTACTGGGCTGCTCACCACTACCGCTCTAACTCTCCTCTGTCTTTCACTGAACCCTCTAACCAAAAACTCAACAACTCCTTGACCCTAATTTCCGTACCAACCTATATTCCCTCCTTTCAAAATAAAAGTCTCTGTAGATTCCATGCTACACTGGTAACTTCACTGAATAAAAAAATCCTGGATCCAGATGGTTATCCGGATCACCACCAAACAAATCAGTGCTAAGTTAGGCCACTTCTGACCTATCCTGAAAATTTCATCAAAATCCATCCATAACTTTTCGAATTATGTTGTTCACAAACAAACAGACAAACAAACAGACAAACAAACAAACCAACACCGGCGAAAAAATAACCTCCATGGCGGAGGTAATAATAATAATAATAATAATAATAATAATATGTATAGTACAATTCATACAAGATGAAGCTCAAAGTGCTTCAACAGTTTGTCCGGTAAACACAAGTCAGCATTTGTTGCAGCCCTGGAAAGAGGAAGTTCATTCAGCCCCTACTGACAGTTTTTGCTAGTGTCTACTATGTATCTGTAATGACTTTATATAAGCCTTAATGAAGACCTAGTGGTGGAAACATGCTGACATTGTGAATGTGAAGTAGCCATTTAATTATAAAGGCTTTTTAACTATGCTCTTTCTTTATTAATACTGTATTTCTTTCTCATTTTCACTTGTATCGAAGTTCCTGGAGTCATCTTTATGATTTTGTGAATATCGCATTTTGCCTGTGCATACTGGTTGCTTATTGGAAGACTTTTAAATTGTGATTAAATCATGTGTCCGCAGCTGAAGAAGATTCGTTCTCTGCTGGTTGCTGGAGCAACAGAACATGACTGTTTCTACCAGCACCTGCGGCTGCTCGATGGCGCCTTCAAGCTTTCGGCGAAAGACCTTCGGTCACAGGTGGTGCGGGAGGCCTGCGTCACAGTCGCGTAAGTCTAGCTTAGCGCCGCAGGAATCACCACAGTCGCGTAAATCCAGCTTAGCACCGCAGGAATCATCACAGTCGCGTAAGTCCAGCTTAGCACCGCAGGAATCATCACAGTCGCGTAAGTCCAGCTTAGCACCGCAGGAATCATCACAGTCGCGTAAGTCCAGCTTAGCAGCGCAGGAATCTCCGTACAGCTTATGATACATTATTGCATCAGTGTGGACTAGCAGCCTGTAGTCTGTAGCAACATAATATATTAAATTGAGGCACTGTGGTCATTGTTGAGGCACTATGTACAGGAATCTCCATACAGCTTATGATACATTACTGCATCAGTGTAGGCTAGCAGCCCATAGCCTGTCTGTAGCATTATAGTATATTAAATTCAGGCACTGTGGTCACTGTTGAGGCACTATATACAGGAATCTCCATACAGCTTATGATGCATTACTGCATCAGTGTGGGCTAGTGGCCTGTAGACTGCCTCTAACCTGTAGCAACATAATGTATTAAATGGAGGCACTATGATGGTGGTAGCCTGGTTACCACTTATTTCATATCTAAGGCCCTGTACACACTAAGCTGGATAAATCTGAATACGCATAATAATTTATCCGGTTAGCCCTTCCGTACACACTAATACGCCGTATTCCAACACCGAAAACGATGCTTTTTGAAAACGATCGCTAAAGTGGATAAATCTGAAAACTCCGGCTTGGCGTTGTAGTGTGTACGGCGAAAACGGAGAGTTTGAAATACGATGACGTTCGGTTAAAGTGTGGGTATAGTGATAACTTGTCGCGCGCCTGTAATCAAACAGCTTGCACGGCGGGAGTCGGGAGTGACGTAACAGACACAACAAAAATGTAGAAAATTCTGAAAACGGTATAAAAACGATAATGTGGACGTAGATTGTTTAAACTACGGATACGCGTATTCATATTTATCCGGCTTAGTGTGTACAGGGCCTAAGACCCAGTTCCAGCACCACTGAGGTTTTACAACCATTCTTTTTTTAGAATGTTAATGATTCCTCTGTTGTTATGATGCATTATTGCATCACAGACGCGCAAGAGTGGGCTAGCAGGGCGGAAGTCACCACAGAGCTTACGATACGATATTTGGGCCATGACACAATGTTCTTGTATCACGTTACATTTTGCAGTATATTAGTGTTGCTAATCAATTCTGCAATATATTTCAATTTATCTTTACCATATGTTTTCTGTATTAGTTGTCTCAGCAGCCCACTCGGTAAAACTGACTCAAGTCTGACTTAAAATCCAGTATTCACTGTCAATCAGGGAAAGAATGATACCTTGTCCAATTTGTAAAAGAAATATCATTAAAGTAGATATATGTAATAGACTGAATTAAATATTGGGCTATTTGCTGCTGTAGCAAAACCCAATATGCCAAAAAATCTGAGCGATAACACTATATTGATTTTTTTCTCTCTCTCTTCCTGTTTAAGTAGTTAGGAAGCTTTTTGGACAAGGCTGTGTCAGCCATTTAATATTGACAGAATACTTCCTATACTTTGAGGGGTATCAATATCCAGAGAAAGGTTCTTTTTGTTTCCCAATATTCTTGGCCTATAAAACGAGATTCTGAGTCTAATAATGCATTTACTGAGTTGTCAGATGGATACATTAATTTGTGGAAATATGTTACAAATTATGACACATGTGGCTCTGTTATGTGTGTGACTGTGACTTCCAGTGAAATCAGAATTTTTAACTTGTAAAATTTATCGTCACATCCGAAGAACTAATTCAATTTACTTATGTCCTGTTTGGTCTCAAAGATGGATAGTTTGACTTCAAACCAAATAGCCAGCATTGAAAATGAGTGAAACTGGACAGGGAACTGGGTCTTATATATTTGGTGCTTATATATTTTGTCTCCTAATATAAATATAATCAGTTCCTGTAAAGCTTGATTATTTGATATTTTGAGGTTTATGGTTTTGAGAAGCATCAAATTACTGTGCAGGAATAGGTAACGATACTCATTCTATTTAGAGAAACAAACGGAATGGTAACAGAATACCAGCCATCAGTGTAGCCCTGCCTGACATGTCCGTTGCTTTAAAAAGAGGAATCAATTTCATAACATTTGAGCGCCGCTCCTGATGGGTCTTTAACACGGATTACTAGAGTTACTCTGACCACACTATGGTGGCTCTGTCTGTGGTGCTTAACTATGCACGTACTGTACACCAACAATGACCTTTCACCTTTCTGTAAGCGCTTGACGTGCTGATCTTGGTAAACAGGATGCACTGAGGTAGTTATGTTACCCAGGCTCAGACCCAGGGTCTGCCTACTCTGCACATAGATACGTTTACTTCCTAGTGAACTCAATTCTATTCTACTTCTATTCCTACTTACTTATATGCTATTCTATTCTACTTCTATTCATACTTAGTTATATGCTATTCTATTCTACTTCTGTTCTTACTTATATGCTATTCTATTCTACTTCTATTCCTACTTACTTATATGCTATTCTATTCTACTTCTGTTCTTACTTATATGCTATTCTATTCTACTTCTGTTCTTACTTACTTATATGCTATTCTATTCTACTTCTGTTCTTACTTACTTATATGCTATTCTATTCTACTTCTGTTCTTACTTATATGCTATTCTATTCTATTTTATTCTAGTAGACAGATACTTGCTGGGAACTCTAAAACTGTTGGACCTGGCTTTATCTAAGTTTGTGAAATGGTTGCTACAAAATTTAGTTGTTAAAACCAAAAGCCTTAAGAGTTCCCTGAAGGTAGTCCTGTAGCAACATAGTTCCTCCATTTCATATACTATGGCGGCAGTAGCCTGGCTACCACTGACGGTGTACAACAACAATATAGGGTAAATTGGGCCACTTTTTGGCAGATTTGGGAAAAATCTGCTCTGCATGTAAGGCTTGGCTCTGCCCATCACAGACGCATCAGGTGCATTGCATTCAAATGACTTAAAACACATACAGTAATGATGTCACGACAATTAATATATAGATATATTGCGATATATATATTTTTATTGCGATTGGTCAGAGATGGGGCATGCAATGCTTATCTGGGCCATTTTACCTGATGGCCCAATTTACCTGAATTCACCCTACATAATTCCACTCTTTTCTGTATATGGCACACACAGGTATCTGTCCACACTGCTTGGGAACAAGTTTGACCACGGGGCCGAAGCCATCGTCCCCGTCCTCTTCAACCTCATCCCCAACTGTGCGAAGGTCATGTCCACATCAGGAGCCGCAGCTATACGATGCATCATACGGGTACACGCCATAACCCATACTCAAATAGACATCCACGCTGTAACATATGGAGGCATTGTCCATACTCATACTCAAATGCACATACACAACACACATCCTCCACTACTAACAGTAAGTTTCAATGCACATCCCCTACCATGAGATAGTAACATTAATGGCTGCTGTAATTCATTCATATATATATTGTTCAGTTTCCCCCAAGAGAGTTTTTGCACATGAAAGGGCAAGCAGTATATCAAATGATTTATGTATATATGTCAAGAGATGAAACTACTCTTTGACACCCTGTGTGTGCCTGTGTGTGCCTGTGTGTGTGTGTGTGTGTGTGTGTGTGTGTGTGTGTGTTTCCTTTGCAGCACACACATGTTCCCCGTCTGATCCCCCTCATCACCAGTAACTCCACCTCTAAATCAGTGGCAGTGAGGAGGTAAGATTGAAGACGTGCCCTGCTGGCCTGGGAGTGGGGAGTGTTTTGGTAGAAATCCAATCAACAAGTTCTGTGGAGATGTATGTGTGAGGATGATGTAATGCTGAGCAATATCCTGTAAAGCACTCCAGCTGGGCTACTGGAGTTTCCCCACCCACACACACACTCACACACACACTCACACACACACTCACACACACACTCACACACACACTCACACACTCACACACACACTCACACACACACACACACACACACACACACACACACACACACACACACACACACACACACACACACACATACACTCACACACATACACACACTCATTCATATACACATACACTCTCTCACACACACACACTCATACACACACACTAATTCACAAACACATACAGTAGACATCCTCATACACACACATACACATTGTACTACACACACACATACACACACACAAACGCCCACACACACAAACGCCCACACACACACACACACAAAATGACATCAACATAAAAGAGGAAGACTATTCCAATGTGAAGTATTGCGCTGCTCAAAAATGTGGAAAAGCCCTCATTGTGATGTTGTGTAAAGAGGAAACGAGGAATAAAATTAGCTAGCTTGGGTTAGTGCATGATGACGCACTTTTATTCTGGTGGGCAATCTAATCTAATCTGTCTGATTGCGTTTGTTTTATCATCGTTTTTTTGCAGACGTTGTTACGAGTTCCTGGATCTGCTTCTTCAGGAGTGGCAGACCCACTCTCTCGAGAGGTACTTTATCATCACTGGAACGTAAATAATGCCATGATGTAACCAGCGACGGATAATAATTAAGTTAAAACATAAAATGCCCTCATAGACTCCTATGGCTATGACTGCTCAACTTAAGATTAATGTAATAGGTGGGACCTGAAACAACTGTCTGAGTTGATGTATTGGTGAAACTCCCTCTTTGTCTCTGTCTGTCTTTCTATCTGTCTCTCTTTCTGGCTGTCTCTGTCTTTCTGGCTGTCTGCGTGTCTCTGTCTCTGTCCCTGTCCCTGTCTCTCTCCCTCTCTCCCTTTTTCTCTCCCTCTCTCTCTCTCTCTCTCTCTCCCTCTCCCCACCCGTTCTTCTCCCTGCTCACAGGCATGCTGCAGTGCTGGTTGCGAGCATTAAGAAGGGCGTCTGTGATGCAGACTCAGAGGCTCGAGTGGAGGCTAGAAAGTAAGGCTAACACGGACACGCACGCACACACACACGCACACACACTTTGTTTTTCCTTTTTATGCATCTTAAATGGAAGCCTGCGACACACACACACACACACACACACACACACACACACACACTTTCATGCCTTTTGTGTTTTTCTTTTCACGCATCACATAATGTGTTAAAATGTCTAGTCTGTCTGCAGCAGGGCCAATGTAAGCAGAGGTGTCAATCCAGAGTTCAGACAGTACCTGAACACCCTGCACCCTGCCACAGATTTGGTCCAACCAGCTCTGAACCAGATGTTCGCAATGAGCAGCGTAATGGCACTAGGGCCAGCTTCAGGCTAACTCCACAGTGAGTGAGGGTTGAAACCAGTTGGCGTTTTTATTTCATTTACTATGCCCCAAATTTAATAAAGGGTTTTTATTATAAAAGAAATCCTTGTCGCCCTGTGGAGTTGAAGCTGAAGCTGGCCCTAGTGCCATTACGCTGCGATACTTAGGACCTAGGTCGTCATACTTCAAGAGCACCTACAGGTTGGAGTTTACAAACAATTGGAGAACAAGAGCGCTCAGAATTCCTTTATAACCTCTGTTCGCAATGAGCACTCAAGACAGGCAGACCAGCTACTTAGTGAACTCACCTGTGTTGGAAGGAAAACGTGGCCGGGTTTTTACTTTCTGAACCCGGGATTGACACCTCTGCTTGTAAGGTGCTGTTTACATCTGTCCACCCTTTCGTCAGTCTGTCCCACAGGAGGCTGTCCTGGGGCCCTGTGCTTTTCAATGTTAATCTAGTGTCTCTAACATCAGGTCATTTAGTGACCATGTTCACTCGCACCCCCCAGTAATCTCCCTTAAAAGCCCGCCATGATTGACATTTAAAGAGATTTCCAGACATGCCGGCTGGGTTATTTTGGATCCATGTGACCCTGTTTCACACAGGCCTGTCCTCCTCTGTCCTGTCCTGCATTAACCTCCCATCCAATGCCCTACATGAGACCAGACAACTTCAACTATGTCTCTTTTTTTCTCTCCCCCTCTTTTTTTTTTGTCTTTCTCTCTTCTGTCTCCCCTTTTCACCCTTTCTCTTTCACTAACTCTTTAACTCTCTCACTCTCACTCTCTCCCTCCTTCTTTCGGTCTCCTACTTTCTCTCTGTTCTCTCTCCCTCTTGCTCCCTTTCTCTCTTTTACTCTTTCTCACCCTCTCTACGTATCACCACCTTTTTTTTTCTTCCCCTCTCTTTCTTTCTCTCCTTCTTTATCTCTCTTCCCCCTTTCTCTTTCTCTCTCTCCCTGCCCCCTCCTGTCTCTTTTGCTCTCTCTCTCTGTCTCTATCTCTCCCCCCTCTCTCTATTCCTCACCCCCCCCCCCCCCCCCCCCCCCCAGGGCCTACTGGGGTCTCCAGGCTCATTTCCCGTCGGAGGCGGAGTCTCTGTACTCCTCTCTGGAGTCAACCTATCAGCGCACGCTCCAGTCCTGCCTCAAGAGCTCCGGCAGCGTCGCCTCCCTGCCCCAGTCCGACCGCTCCTCCTCCTCCTCGCAGGAGAGCTTAAAGTGAGCCCTGTGTAACACACACACACACACACACACATACATACCCATACATATACAGACACACATACACACATGCATACATACATACACATGCACACATACAGTGCTGCCTCCCTGCCCCAGTCCGACCGCCCCTCCTCCTCCTCGCAGGAGAGCCTAAAGTGAGCCCAGTGTAACACACACACACACATGCACACACAAATACACACATACACACACACGCACACGCATGCATACATACATACATACATACACAGACACATACACGCACACTGCTCCTCCTCCTCCTCGCAGGAGAGCCTAAAGTGAGCCCTGTGTAACACACACACACACACACACACACACACGTACACACGTACACATACACACACATGCATACATACATACATACATACACACACACACACATACAGCGCCACCTCCCTGCCCCAGTCTGACCGCTCCTCCTCCTCCTCGCAGGAGAGCCTAAAGTGAGCACACACACACACACACACACACACACACACACACACACACACACACACACACACACACACACACACACACACATTCCACTCCACGTCCTCCTCACAGGAGAGCTCAGTATAACAATAGCTACGTTTACATGGACACTTTAATCCGATTAGAATCTGATTACATATAAACACCTTGATCGGAATAAAATGGTCGGATCCAATTTAATTTTTAATCTATAATTCTAATGCTTCGTACTGTTATGTCGACATCACTCTTCTTGTCAAACTTCAGACATTCTAATAGCATATAGTGAGTTTCATATATGGCTACTGATTTTAATCACAAGCTACAGACTTCAGTCACGAATGGCAAATACAGTGTAGCTTTTTGTTAAGTGTGTTGTGGTCAATGGGTCCCCAACCTTGCATGTATGACCCGTGTTTGACCACTGTAATATTCACCCCCTATTATAATGCATTGTCTTCCTCAGCCGCCCTCTCGGATCCAAGTGGTCTGCTGCACCTGGCAGAGGTAAGAAGCATCGCTTTCAGACACACTTTTGGTTAATCACATCCTTCGGTCTTTCTGCATTCATCTTGTCCAATTCGATTTGGACAGTGTTCTCCATTGCTTTGGTCCACTCTCTTTTGGCCTGTCCACAGATGATTCTCTGTTGTGACCGTGGCTATGGCTGTGTGACAATAGCCCCGTTTATATGGACACCTTTTTTGAATCCGATTGAATTTAATCAGATTATTAGAATTCTACCGAACTGTTTATATGAGCCTCAAATAAAGAGATTCGCGTTTGAAGAAAGGTGTAAACCACCTATTTTAATCGGTTTGAAAATTTAAACGGTTTCATTTGAATCCGATTATTTGACTGTATATATGGGACGTTTTTAATCGGTTTCTGTAAATAAAGAGATTAAAAGTGAAATGTTGTGTCCATGTAAACGGGGCTAATGACTGAGAGCTCTTGGGCCAAACCAGACGCTCCTCGTTAGCCCCTTGAGTACCAGGGCAGCCTGGTAGTTTAAATGTTTCCTCAGCCTGGCGTTTGTGTGTGTGTGTGTTTGTGTGTGTGTGTGTGTGTGTTTGTGTGTGTGTGTGTGTGTGTTTGTGTGTGTGTGTGTGTGTGTGTGTGTGCGCGCCTGGCGTTGTGGGTGCATTGGAGCCAGCTCTCAGCAAGGGGGCTGTCTGCCAACCTTCACCTGTCTCTCAATCCACACTTGTGTCCTTGCCCAAGTCTGCTGACGAGCCAGCTCTGTTGTCTAAACTGCATACTCTGTGCTGCAGTATCTGCAGTAGAGGTGTTTTTTTAGCTAAGGCATGATTGATGGATGTCTTTCAGGCAGGCATACAGAACTCGCAACTTGGCCCCACCCTTAGTGTTCTGTTATTTTGTCGAGTCAGAGCATTTTCTCTGAGTCATTTCCTTCTGCTCCTGGGGTGTGTAGTTTAGCAGAGACCAGCCCTGCAGAGGATTTTCTCTTTTTTTTGTATTTAATCCAACCTGAGGAATGGCTTCCATTAAAGGCTGACTAGGCAGTGATGGACAGGCTAGCGGTATTTTAAGCAGCAAAGCAACTAGCGAGATTTAGGAAGTAAACATGGGGGGAAAATTCCAACCTCTCTTTTCATCTTCCCAGTTGAGTGTGAAGAGCAGCAACCAGGCTAGATGGGCCATTTATTTATTTTGTTTTGCTGTTTTTGTTAGATAATCAGATTTATTTATAGCTAGTTTCAAGAAATAAAACAAGAAAAGTGCATTAATAAGACATGGTTTACCTCCTTTTTAACCAAATTAATTTAAATGTATTATCAATGGACAATGACTCAGGTGTCATGGCAGCTGACTTCATCTGTGCATGGGACTGGTGGGCATTGAGTCAGAATGAGCATTGGGTTTCTAAAGCAGTCACCATTTTAACTTTCTGGTTTACCACATCTGACTGGATGATAAGCTTAAGACAAATGTACAGTGTTCCTTAGTCTCGGTCTCATGGTGATACTCTTGGGAAACCTTCATTGGAATATATATTTTCTTTTTTAATAAACTTGCTCCAGTCATTAATTTGTTTTATTTAAATGTCAGAAGCCCATAGCGAATCCTTTGAGCTCCATTGAGCTTGTGAGGTGTGTTTGTGTGGTCTACAGTCTAGTATTTGTGGGGCCTTTTTAAATCATGACATTGATTTATCTCCTCATCTGCTCACGCTGCGGAGAGATTTAAAAGATAGTTAGCGCAGCTGTGATGCATCGCAGGGCAATTTGCCAGTTAGTGTTATACTTGAACAGATGTCCTCAAAAAATATCCTCCTGCTTATAACTTCTGCTCACCCTCAATGTTATTTTTGAATAAATTCAGCCGCATGAGAATAAAAAAAGCATGTGATGTGATATATCTAGTCTGTCACTCAAGAAATTGTGTGTAGAATGAAGATGTATGACTGCTAGATGTTACGTGTATGAAGATGTAAAAACACTAGCTATGAGGTGTCATAAACCTTTGGCTTGAGTTTGTGAACTTATATTGTGATTGTTATACTGTTATATCGTGAGCTTCGATCATGAACTTATAATGTTTATTTAAACAGATTCTCTATCATATGCCCAATTTTGGGGCACACTAACACTATATCTCTCTGCTCTCCTGTGATCTCCCCCCCACCCGACCCCAGTCCCAGTCAAGTCCACAGGTTCTCCGGGTTCACTGCAACGTTCCCGTAGCGACGTGGATGTCACCGCGGCCGCAGGGGCAGCAGCACGTCAGTCGGGAGGGGCATCGAGGGTGCCCGCGGGGTCCTTCGCATCACTGGGTAGGCCAGCTCACTGCCTGTCTGTCTCTCCTTTATGCTCCTTCTGTGTGTGTGTGTGTGTGTGTGTGTGTGTGTGTGTGTGTGCTGGGTAGACCAGCTGACCAGCTCACCTGCCCGTCTGTTTCCTATATGCTCCTTTTGTGTGTGTCTGTGCGTGCGTGCGTGCGTGTACGCTTCTGGGAGGTCCTCCTGAGTTCTATGTCCTTGTGTAAAAGCACGTAGCACGTAGCACGGAGTCCCAGAGGAAAGGTGCATAGACAGTCAGAGAAGACGGGTTGAGTGGGAGGCAGCCAGGTAGACAGGAAAATTGGCACAGGTCAGGAAGACCTGGAAAGACACTACAAGAGGGGGAGGGGGTGCATAGAAGGCATGCAGTAGAAGAGCATTAAGAGCATTGTGCTTCTGTCTCGACAAAACATCTAGTTTCTAGCTCTGCTTGTGATCTTGTAATAAGTCTCCCCTTATTACTTATTACATGCTGCATTGTGATCTTGTAGGAGTCTTCCCTTTCTTTTACATCAGACATTTTACAGTTACACTTTGCAGCAGTCTCCTTGTCTCTGTGACACAGCCCCCATCCCAACCAAGCCCCAACCCCCAGCCTGCTCCTGTTCTCTTTGTGTGTGTGTGTGTGTGTGTGTGTGTGTGTGAGAGTGTGTGTGTGTGTGTGTGTGTGAGAGAGAGAGTGTGTGTGTGTGTGTGTGAGAGTGTGTGTGTGTGTGTGTGTTTTTTAATTTCCCATTCTTGCTTTCACAGCACTCTATTGATATGCAGAAAGTGCAGGCAGGTTTTTAGCCCTGGTTGTACGAGACGTTTAATGAGGCTACAGGCAGGGTGCTGTTAGACCTGACAGATATGGCTTCACTTACACTGTCAGTTCGTGCAGTTTACAGACAGCAGCTGTTGAGCCCTCTTTAAACTAAAAGTGAATGATGCTTGATGTGTGTCTGTGTGTCTGTGTCTGTGTGTGTGTGTCTGTCTGTCTGTCTGTCTGTGTGTATGTGTGTGTGTGTGTGTGTGTGTGTGTCTGTGTGTGTGTGTGTCTGTCTGTCTGTCTGTGTCTGTCTGTGTGTATTGCTTGAGTCTTTTTCTGGTTCTTTAACCTCTTCTGCTCCTCTCCTCTTCTCTCTGGTCTGAAAGATGATGCCTCTGATAAGATGGATGGTAAGATCCTGTCACATCTTCTTTTTTTCTCTCCCTCTGTATCTGCAAGCTCAGCCTCAGCCTCATCCCATCCGTGGTTGTGGTTGGAGTACTTAATTGTCGGCTCATTCAATCGGGCTGCAATTAACATTCATTTCTTTTCATCGATCATATTTTCCTGATGTCAATCATCATCATCATTGACTACTTTCTTAATTAATTAATTAAGTGTATAACATGTTAGGCTTTGGGAAACATTAATCGACATTTCTTAAGATCAGGACCTCAAATGCAGGGTGTCCCATAAGTCCGGACCTATGAAGATTTGTAATATTTTTTTATTTATGTTGCAGGTAACTTATCTAGTCTCTAAGTAGAGAAGAGAGAGTTAAAGTTATTTTGCTGGATGGAACTTGCAGTCATAAATGTTGTGTTTGTTTCTCTTAGGTCCAGCTCTATAGGACACCAAGTGCATTTGTTTGCACCCCAAAGTTTTTTCAGTTTGTTGTCAAAGAAAATCTAGAACTAAAACTAGAAACAAATCAATAAGGATTCAGAAAATTGTGACATTTATTCAAACAAATCATTTTTAGTAATTAATCCTTTAAACAAAGTAGCTGCAAATTAATTTAATACTAGACGTGTGATTAAATAATTGTTTATACTCGAGTCTAAAATTGTGTCATTTACTCATATTATTTAAGTAATCAACCCTTTAAAAGTAGGAAAAGTAGTTGGAAATTAATTTAATGCTGAACATGTGATTTATTAATTGTTTATACTCAGATCTACTCCCACTGCTCCCTTAACACAAAAGCCATCAAACATGCAGTGTAGTGTAGGGCATGTTGGCTGTATTGCACCACTGCAGTGTTTAAATCTGCTGCCTATAGATATATTTAGGTCTGGCAGGCCCTCTGTGGGAGTCCCACTGCATTTCCCACTCGAGGGGGCAAAGCGAGAACTTTTCCAAGGAGAGCTGCGTTCATGCAAGACCGAAAAAAAAAAAGAGAAAAGTTTTAAAACACATGAAAGTTTTGTATGGCCCCCTGCTACCCTTGATGCATTCACATGCAAGCCTAGAGGCAAAAAAATGACCAAGGCTCTGGCAAGTAAAAGTCAGCAAAAAGAAAAGTCAAGAGAAACTTTTCCAAAGGTGTCCTTTCCCACATACTACACTTCTCGGAAGGGGAAAAGAAAAGTTTTTTTCCAACAATGATTCCTGCACTAGAGAACAGTTCCAGCCCTAATCCATGTCTGTGCTTCCATCCCGATGCTTCCTGAAGAGCACTTTTCTCCATCCTCCACCCTGATCCCCTCATCCATCTTCATCTCTTCATACGGCCATTTCCTGTCTTTACCCTCTTACATCAGTGCATATAGTCTTGTGCGTGCGTGCGTGTGTGTGTGTGAGCGTGTGTGTGCGTGTGTGTGTCCTGATGCTCCTGGGCTAGTCTGTAAAGATGCTTGCATACTGCCCCCTTGCAAAAGCCACCAAACCCCAAACAACATTTTCAACTGCAAGCTTGTTGGTTGCAGTCTTGGCAAGTTTTTAGTAAACCAACATCTAGCTACATAGTGCCCTGACAGCGCTTAAAAAGAATGAATGTTGGACTTGTCAAACTCCAACATGTTCATTTATCAAACACCAGCAAACACAGATGGATGCAGAGGCTGTTTGTTGAAGCAGTGTACAAACACCTCAGGGTGTGTAACATTCCATCTGTGTTTGTTTGGGATTTTCACATCTGCTTGTTTGGCTGTTAAATCAGAGATGGTTTAATGGTGAAATTCAATAAAGAAAGCAGCCAGATTTCCATGATTGTTAACTTCCTCTTTGGCCTCCCTCGTCACCCGATATCTCTGTCCAGTGATTGAGCCTGATTTTATGTAAAACAAAAAAAAAATTGGATCCACTTCATGTGAAAGTTGAAATGCTTCAAACCAAAAAAAAAAAAAGTATTTTGGTCCAGACCAAAGCATTCACTGGTGTGAACTCCCCCTAAGTTTTGCGCTTGTTTTTCTTTTTGTTTTTGTTTTGTTGTGTTGCAGGACGTGTGCGAACCAAGCAACCGATATCGGTAAGCAGCAGCCAGACAGACTCCAGGGGCCGCAGCAGAACAAAGATGGTGTCGCAGTCCCAACGTAAGTTCCCCCAGAACCTTCCCAGATGCACAGCTGTGTGTGTTTGTTGGAGTGCGATGGTGCTAGTGCTGGAGGGTAATGATCCACTCCCTTAACTCTCTCTATGCTTCAGGTTCTGATGATTCAGATTGTACTCCAGGTACCTGCTTGTTGAGGATGCATGCGTGTGTGTGTGTGTGTGTATGTGCGTGTGTATGTGCGTGTGTGTGAGTGCCTGTGTTATGTGTGTGCGTGCGTGCGTGTGTGTGTCATTTCCTTGCATGCCTTACGTGTGTACCTCACCTGGGTGTTTCACCATAGAGTCCATTTCTGTCCGAATTCAAAGTCGATCAGAGTCCAGTCACATGTACTGTACAGTTCTATGTAAACTATGTAAACATTGATGGTGTTTGCGTGTGGGTGTGTGTCTGCGCGTATCTCTCAAAGAGGGGGGGGGGGGGCGGTGTCGAACTGGGCACCGCACACAGTGCTGAGCAGGCTGGATACAGACATTTAAACTTTTGGGGGGAAATCTGATGACCTGTTGACCTCATGACCTTGACCTCTACACGACCTCCCCCAACTGAACACTGAGGGTGACTGACCTTCCACCCCTCAGACTCCAAAAAAAAAAAAAAAACCCTAACCTTGTCCAGGCCCAGTGCTGCTGGAGATGGTCAGTGTGACCTTTGCCCTTTGACCTTTCATACTTCCTGGTGTGCTGGAGTAGTTGTTGTGGCGCACAGCTTGGCTTCTCTCCTGTGTGGTCAGAATGTGCTGCTCTTCTCTGTGCACTTCTGTGTCCCCCATCGTCAGTCTCCACTTTGCCAGTCTCCATTGCACTGTTTGTTTGTTTACTTGATTGTTGTCAACAAAAGCTACCATCCATCGCCCATGCGCCTGTTAATCTGCTCCTCCTGTGCGCTCTGCTCTTTAAATCTTTTTGGGGGAGCGGCGTTTACCGCCCCGTTTGAAATCAAACCCTCTCGTTGGCTCAGGATCTCAATTGGCCAATCCGATTAGGGGTAAGCACCTCCTCGTATTTTGATTCTACTATTTCTGGGCTCTCTCGCCATCTTTTTTTACCTGGGCTCCACCATTCCTCCCTCTGATTGGTGTGGTAGGCAGAGGTTCCGTCCGCCCCTCTGTCCATCCACTAGGTGCTCTCACTGAACTAGTATAGGTGGTGTGGGTGTTTTAGTGATATGGGAATGGGGTAGTTGTTGTTTTGTTGCACATCACCTTAGTGGTAGTTGTAGTTTTTTTAGATTCTACATGCCCGTAGGTTCCTTTATGTTTTCTGATTGGGTTATGTTTTTTTTCTGGTCCAAAGGCAAGTTTGGATCAATGTTACCAAAGGCCAAATTTACCATGAAATATTGACAGTAGTTCTACAACAAACTTTCTGTTGAAGTATTTGGCTTTCAAAAATGGATGCAGTCTAGATTACAATCATAAATTTACATTTTTTATTGCATTATATTAAAAAAAAAGTTATTGGAAACTTATTTTGGCAAAGGTAGTGGTGCTGATGCTTCTATCAGGAAAAAGGCCATTTATGACGTCAATCAAATTGGTGCGAATGTGCCACTTAGTAGGCTAATACTCCATGGATATCTCATAGGCTGGAACTGGGAATGTAAATAGAATAGAAAGCATTGAATAGAATAGAAAACATGGAATAGAATAGAATTGTATTAAATATAGAATTGCATTGAATAGAATTGAGTAGAATTGTATCGAATATAGAATGGCATTGAATAGAATTGAATAGAATTGAAACAATTGAATAGAATAGAATTGCATTGAATATAGTATTGCATTGAATGGAATTGAATAGAATTAAAACCATGGAATAGAATAGAATTCCATTGAATATAGAATTGCATTGAACATAATTGAATAGAATTGCGCTTGAATATAGAATAGCATTGAATAGAATTGAATAGAATTGCATTGAATAGAAGAGATTGAACTGAACCTAACCTAAATATACACAAACCAAGCTGCGCTCCTCTGCAAGAAGAGAGACAATATCAAGTCTAACCAAAACATCATCATGCCCTTCCAAATATGCTGCAGGTTTTCAATGTGCAATTAAAATTAATTGCAGACAAAACATCTCAGAAGGTGTTATGTGCTCTCTGGCAGCAAGATGTTCAGAGATCATTAAGGTCCTAGAAACTATGAGGTGAAGCTTCTGCAGACTGCACTCCCACCACATTCCTCAGATGTTTGTTCAGATTGAGGTCTTGGGAATTTTCTAGGTCAGGACAATATTTTTGAAGTTTAAAAGCTGACGTTCAGGGTTTGTTACAGTTACATGTTACAGTTAACCCTGGTGTCCAGCACACATAGTACATAGTTCATGTACTGTACTGTTGGTACTTTCCTCCGTGCTACTGAGGGCCTGTGCTTGTAGCGCATCACAGAGCACGCTGTTCACCAGTTGTCTAACACACCCTCAGCCCTTTAGATTGTGCCACAGTTACCGGACAATAGCAATATTGTTTGCTTCATCTGTGATCATGATGTTTTGGTGCATTGTGTTAAAGTAGGACAAACAAACACCAAAGCATACTCTCATCACCTCTCAGGTCTTACAGTGCATCGCTCTCTATGCATAAATCAGCATCAAAACATTTGGTTCCTCAGCCTTTAGATCAAAATTGTTTTTATTTTTTGGGCTGCTCACAACAAACTGCTTTATTTCATGTACAAAATTTGACACAATGAATCGATCATTGACTGATCCTGGGTGTGATGAACATGAAGTGTGGAAACAGAGTGCATGAGAAAGCAGACTAATTGGCTTACTTGGCAGAGGTTACACTTTATTTTACTATCCCTGTTACGGTGTATCTACATCATACGGTACAACAAGTGAGGTGTAACAAGCGTGTAACAACCTGTCACATTATGTACTTACACTGTACCAAAGGGTTAGGGTTTGGGTTGGGATTAGAGTTAGCGTTGGGTATGTACAGTACAGTGTAAGTACAGGAAGTTACATTCTGTTATGTGTTGGTACGCTGCAACAGGGACTGTTAAAATAAAGGGTTACCTTGGGTTGTACATCCTGTCTCACGTATAAGGGTGTAAGATTGTGCCCCGTTTGCTGTTGTTACATACAGTGTGTGTACATGTAATTAAAAAAAGGTAAAATAGTGAACTTTGTGTGAGTAACGTGAGTTAGTGGAGTGGTAAACTGCATCTCCATTAGCATCAGGACAATTATATGCCACCATGAGAGAAGGGTTCTCTGCCAGGTGTTAATATCACCAGGTGTTGAATATCTATTTTGATATCTCTTTTATTTCTTTTATTTCTTTTATTTATTACGTTGTTTTCTCAGGAGGAGGCAAACTATGCTTTGCCAAGCAGTTAGTGGTTAATATAGGCCTATTATGAAAATTAGAGCAATATAATACCTCAAGACAGCACTTTAATTGTCTCGTATTTAATTTATTAATTCACACAGGCACAACATTCTGATTAAAAATTAAAATGGAGAACAAGTGCAAATAGCTGATAGTTCTATTACAAATTGGATAGTGTACCGTCATGAGATTTTGAACTTTGGTAGGGAGATTGGGTGGGTGTTTGGGCTAGGGGTTTTAGTAAGATCCCAGTGTGTTACGTCTGTATAGCTGTGTGTGTTTGGTTGTGTGTGTGTTTGAGGTGGTCTGTGTATATTTGAGGTGGTGTGTGTGTGTGTGTGTTTTTGCCGTTGTGTGTGTGTGTGCTAACAGCCTCGTCTCGTCTCTACAGCGGGGTCTCGCTCAGGCTCCCCTGGCCGAGTGCTAAGCAGCACGGCACTGAGCATGCTCAGTACAGCCCCCCGCAGCATGGGCACGGGCCCCCAGCGACGCAGCCGCATCCCCCGCAGCCAGGGGGCGAGCAGAGACAGCAGCCCCACACGCCTCTCTGTGGGTAAGGACACACACACACACACACACACACAGCCAGCAGAGACAGCAGCCCCACACGCTTGTCTATCGGTAAGAACACCCAGACACACATCTCTCTCACAACCACCTGCACACACTTTCTCTCACATAAACACACACATTCCACCACACCGCACAATAGAAGCAAGCAAGCTTTATGAGATGTCTATCTTGTCCGTGGACTTGGGGTTCCCATAGTCTATCCTACAAGCTAGTATGCATGACATTCCTAAATCAACATATTTTCCATTTTCAGCTCCGTCCAGCATCAGCCACATCTACAATGGATCCAAAGGAGGTAAGAGTTCACACACAGCTCTTTCTAATTCCCCTTTCTGTTATTTTTTCCCTTCCCTCGTTAAGGGAAAAATGGGGAATGGAGGGGTAGGGGGGTGGGTGGGTGGAGGTTGGAGGGGTGGGGGTCTATTACTCAGGTCTGTCCAGACAGGCTCACAATCTCACTCGTCTGATGGTCTCATGACCACTCCCTCTCCTTTCTTACACTCTGCTTCACCCCAGCAGTAAAAATAAAAATGAACCAGTGAACTTACAATACGGAATTATAACGTAATACTAAAAAAAGGTTGGTTACAGTTTATTTTACTGTACCTGTTACAAGTACAGTGTATCTACATCACAAAGTACAGTGTAACAAAGTTTGTAACATTACAGCAACATGTACTTGCACTGTACCATAGGGTTATGGTAAGGGTTAGGGTCAGTGTTAGGTATGTACAGTGCAAGTATATACAATTACATGTAGATAGACTAAAACGGGGACCATAACATAAAGTGCCACCCAAAGGTTAAATGGCACCAACAATATAATTAAGCGAATATAACTGTGAACTGTGAATATAACTGTGCTGGGTTGCGCATAAACTAAATGAGAGCCACCACTGTTCATGGGAATATGTAAGGAATGTTGGCTATAGTTTTGTACACAATGGCTTAGTCAGGTACCTGCATTCCAGAAACTAGAGGCCCATTGTAGGTGCATCAAACAGGATTACTCTCTTATATGTAACCTTACTTTTCATACAGCAATACCACTCATTTCAAAACCCACTACACAACAGAGGTTAAGTCTGTGGTGGATGAATACCTTAATGCTTTGGTCAGGATTTTAATTGACTAGGTGGAGTACTTGTGTCACCTATAGAGGTGATGGTGTTTCTGGGGAAGAATGCATGTACCCAGTGAGTGTTGGGCTTTCCAGGCTGGCTCACAGTCTACACTCGTCTGATGATCTCTCCCTTCTTCTTCTCCCCCTCTCTTTTTCTTTTTCCCTCCTTCCCCTCTTTTCCTCTCTTCCTCTCTTCCTCTTGTCCTCCTCCCCAGCCCGAGGCAGCCGAATCCCGCGGCCCAGCGTGAGTCAGGGCTGCAGTCGGGAGGCCAGTCGGGAGAGCAGTCGAGACGCCAGCCCTGTGCGCTCCTTCACCCCACTGGGTGAGTGATACACACACACACACACACACACACTTATACTGGGTGAGTAATACACACACACACAAGACACACACATGTGCACACACACACACACACACACACACACACACACACACACTCATACTGGGTGAGTAATACACAGACACACACAGGCACGCATGGAGACACACCCAGGCACACACACACACATGCACACACACACACACACACCATTTATACTCATACACACACACACACACACACACGGCTGCATCACACCCCCACCCAACATGGCAAGGGCATGAGTAAAGCCTGTGAAGGCCCAGGTCACACCTCCATGAGACGGCAGGCATGTTTCCAAAGCAGTAACTGTGCAACAGACGCTGAGCATGATCGAGTTTTGGATTATGGTGAGGACACCATGGACTGGGAATTCTTTAATTATTTAAGATATTTAAGTAGACAGGTGCTTTATTAATCCCGGAAGGAAATTAAGCAAAAGAAGCAAAATTATTAAAGTAAAATCGGATGAAGTTGCTTGTGTCTGAAAAAGCTTCTATGGTCTTGGAATTTTGTACAAGGCCAAAAACCATTAGGACTTTCTCTGGAGTGGTCTATTTTTAATGCAACAAACAGCTTTTAGAAGACATCACTCTTTGGATACCTTTTCCGTCTCAAAAGAAAAGCTTCCTCCCACTCAAGAATCCCTGGACCCTTTCAAAAGTTACCCATTAACCCAACCTGCACACTTCAACATTTTTTTTACACACAGTAACAGTAATGGCAGTTTCTTCAGAATAGTGCACATTATATGCAGGTCCTGCCATAAAGAGAAACTATTTGTTAGAACTTCGAGATCTCTATAGTCAATAATCTCTTGATGGATACATGCATGCATACATACATACATGCGTACATTTATACATAATTCAGATGTTCCCACAGGGAAATTGAAATACCCCATAACTTAAAAACACAATAACTCGGCAACATAATGGAGACACAAAATGCAATAAATGCGTTAAAATGACATTAAAAGCACACAAAGTGACTGTGATGACCCAAATAACTCACCTTTGCATCCTCTCTGCTGTTTGACTACCTGTGCTCTCTCTTGCTCCGTGAGCTGTTCTGACAACCGATCAGAGTTTGAACAGCGAAGCAGAAAGCAGAGAAATTCCTCTTTTCTTCTTACGACTGCACTAACGGAATTATTGGAATGGAATTGGAATGTTGGCAGCTGAGAATCAATCGAGGGACTTGGCCAGTATCTGTCAGACAGCTGCCAATACGTCTTGCTTCCCAAAGGCTCATGGGTATTCTCCTGCTGTGCCCTCGCTCTCATTTCTCCTCTTCTGGACCGTCAGACAAACTCGCTGATGCTTGCCGCTGTCACATCAGTAGAGGAGAGTGCTGTCTCTCTTTGCCTCTGTGCTCTGCTGCTTTGCAGGTGTTCTGCTGACTGGGTATCAGACGGCAATCGTTTATGATGTTTTAGTTACAAAAACTATCTTTGTGCACATCCCAGGTCCAGGTACAAAACAAAAAAAAATGTGCACAAGTGTCCATGAAGGATGGGTCTGCAGTCTTGAAATACTCTTTGCTCTTTTTTATGTGTGATACAAAATAATGTTTTACCTATCGTTGGTCTTTCTCCGACTTATATATTCAATGAATCTCAGACAGACTTGATGGATGAAACGTTATTCTGTGCCAGCAAGAAGAGATAAGTAAAAAGGATTTCAAGTGTGCAGACCCATCTTTTTGGAATGTCATGTTGATTGCATCAGATCGGCCTCATCCCAAAATCATTTATTAATGCGATACTCTGATATATTCCACTGCCAGACAGGTGATAAATGATGTATGAATGAAGAAGCACCCATGAGGTACATCTGTGAAATCTGTTGTGATATCCACCCAAGGTCATTGCCCTGCCCTACTCTGCCCCGCCCCTGATGTGATTTTCTGGTAACCATTTAGCAGTGCGAGTGCAGCCATTTCCTGCCAGTGAAGGTCCTTCAGAATGCCTGTGTTTATGATGCGAAGCCTCTGATAGGGCTGAGTGCATGTACGAGTGAAGTGCAGAGAGGAGTGTGTGTGTGTTTTTGTGTATGAGTGAAGTGGAGAGGTGTGTGTGTGTGTGTGTGTGTGTGTGTGTGAGTGTGTGTGTGTGTATGTGTATAAGAGTGTGTGTGTGTGTGTGTGTGTGTATAAGAGTGTGTATGTGTGTGTGTGTATGTGTATAAGAGTGTGTGTGTGTGTATAAGAGTGTGTATGTGTGTATAAGAGTGTGTGTGTGTGTGTGTGTCTGTGTGCGTGTCTAAGAGTGTACGTGAAGGAGAGAGAAGAGGGAGGTGTGTGTTTTCAAGTGACTGAGGAAGAGTGCTGAGGGTTGTGTGTGTAAATGTGTTGTTAAACAGTGCTTGTTTATGCCTCTCCCTGTAGGCCTAGTTCTGCTTGAGCTAAGGAGGACGACAGAAATGGATTCTAACTTGCGTTTGTCGGTTTGTGTGTGTGTGTGTGGGTGTGTGTGTGTGTGTGGGTGTGTGTGTGTAGGGTGCACTTGGGTGTTCACCATGGGTTTGGGTACTCCCTACAGGTGGCGGATCTGTCTTCTTGCTCTTGTATGTTGCTGGTAGCTCCAGCTCTAACCCTGCGCTGTGTGTGTGTGTGTGTGTGTGTGTGTATATGTGTGTGTGTGTGTGTTACAGCATCGCGACACTACTCTCGCTCGACTGGCGCGCTCCATGTCGCCGAAGCCTTTGGGGCAGCAGGTGATCTTCAGTCTCCACTTTTACCCCCCTTTCTGCCCCTCTGGTTCTCTTACCCCTTGACCCTTTTTTACCTCCTTGCCCCCATTCCATTTCAGTTTCCATTTCAGTTCTGCTTCATTCCGCTTTTATCGTCCATTTTCTTTCCTCATCACATTTTACTTGCCAGAAGTTAAACCACCGCTGGGAATCAAATTCTCAACGCATTCACACACGTGTACACACACACACACACACACACACACACACACACACACATACACACACACACACTGACCATCCTCCCTACACCTAATGCGTCAAACTTAAAAACGGTTCATCTCATCAAATTCAGTTTTGCGTTACACCTTTTTCCCACAGTCATTTATTTCGTTCATCCTATTCTTTCATTTACTCGCAAGGTAAGTGTCATCAAACGTCATGGCAGAACTTATTTGAAGACAAAGCAGGTGATTTTTGCTCTCCTGAAGTGATGCTGTCTGGTGGCTGTACGATGAAAGAACTTCCTGAATGACGGCCATTTTCAGGCCTGTTTCACTGGAGTAAATAAATAAGAAGTACCAGTAGGCCAACTGTTTTACTGACAACATTTTATTTTTTGAAGTTACTAAAAATTGACTATAACTTCTGTAAATTAACCTGAATAATATGTTATATACCTGCCTACTCACTATTATTTACTATTGATATGCTATAACTATATAACGACATTTATTTAACTCGTGTGCCTTTATCATCACAACAAGGATGAGCTAAAATTCATGATTATTACATGAACCAGAACTTGGTTCAGAACTCCGCAGTTTGCTATTCAAATTCCTGGTGCTTATGGTGTGTGTGTGTGTGTGTGTGTGTGTGTGTGTGTGTGTGTGTGTGTGTGTGTGTGTGTTTGCTCTGCGTAGGTTCTGGTTTGGGCATATCTCAGTCCAGTCGTCTGTCGTCCTCCGTGAGTGCCATGCGGGTTTTAAATACCGGATCAGATGTGGAGGAGGCCCTGGCTGACGCTTTGGTAACACACACACACACACACACACACACACACACACACACACACACACACACACACACACACACACATACATACATACATACATACATACACACACACATACACACCCATATATAAATACGCACACATACACATATATAAATACGCACACACACAGGCACATGCTCAAATCAGGGCTGTACAAAATTTAGAAATGAATGGAAATTAACTCCATTTACTTATTGAGTTTGTCATACTTTGAACCTAAGTAGCAAATGGCAAACTACAGTGCGAATTTTGCACATCCCTGGCTTGCATGTTCACACACACACACACACACACACACACACACACACACACAGACCAGTGTGACTTGTTGCCATCACTTCTACTAAGATCCATATTTTTCCATCTACCTTTACCTCTTAACAGTCATGTAAACTAACCACACACATCTTGTATGTGCACACACAAGCACATGAATATTGCCATGTGTATCTTCCTGACCTCTGTCTGACCTTTAACCTCTACTCTTAACGCTGCCAGCTCTTAGGAGACATGAGGAGCAAGGTTGGTTCAGCATGCTCCTTTTCCTCTCTTCTTCTTTCTCTTGCTTCTTTCTTTCTCTCGCTCTTTCTCTCTCAATCTCTATTTCTCTCTTTCTCTTTTCTTCATTCGTCTCTCTCTCTGTCTCTCTCTGTCTCTCTCTGTCTCTCTCTCTCTCTCTCCCTGTCCCTGTCTCTCACTTTTTCTTCTCTCACTATTTCTCTCCTCTCTCTCTATTTCTCTTTCTCTCTCTTTCTCTATTTCTCTCTCCCTACTCTATCTCTCTCTCTCTCCCCCTCTATGTTCCTCTTTTTCTTTCTCTCTCTGTCTCTCTCTCTCTCTCTCTCTCTCTGTAACATGTGTGTGGTAGAATCGTAGCTCAAACCCCTTTTTGCTCTAAATGTCTGGCTCTGTGTTTGTCTTTTATTGTATTTCCGCATGTCGTGTGGCGTTTGCATGTCTATGGACGCTCTGTTTGTGTATCCCCACCCCCCTTACTCCCTCCCCCCTCCCCCCTCCACCCGTCCCCTCCCCCCTCGACCCCCCCCCTCCCTCGACCATCTGCAGAAGAAGCCGGCGCGGCGAAGGTACGAGACGTACGGCATGTACTCGGACGACGACGCCAACAGCGACGCCTCGAGCGCGTGCTCGGAGCGCTCGTACTCGTCGCGTAACGGCAGCAGCATCCCCACCTACATGCGGCAGACGGAGGACGTGGCCGAGGTGCTCAACCGCTGTGCCTCCGCCAACTGGAGCGAGAGGAAGGAGGGCCTCATGGGACTCCAGACGCTCCTCAAGAACCAGCGCACACTCAGGTACACACACACACACACACACACACACACACACACACACACTCACACACACACCAACTGGAGCGAGAGGAAGGACGGCCTCATGGGACTCCAGACGCTCCTCAAGAACCAGCGCACACTCAGGTGCGCACACTCAGGTACTCACACACACACACACATACATACATACACACACAAACACACACACACACACACAGGGCTCATGGGCCTGCAGACGCTCCTCAAGAACCAGCGCACACTCAGGTACACACACACTAACACACACGCGCATACACACACACACACACCCCATATATACACACGCATACATACATACACAGGACTCATGGGCCTGCAGACGCTCCTCAAGAACCAGCACACACACACACACACACACACACACACACACACACACACCAACTGGAGCGAGAGGAAGGAGGGACTTATGGGCCTGCAGACGCTCCTCAAGAACCAGCACACACTCGGGTATACAAACGCAAGCACACACACACACACGCGCACACACGCATACACACACACACACACACACACATACATACATACACAAGCCATATATACACACACACACGCATACATACATACATACATACATACATACACACGGCTCATGGGCCTGCAGGCGCTCCTCAAAAACCAGCACACACTCAGGTACCTGCGCATGCACCCATACATATGCACATGCGTACACACACACAGACACACACACACACACACACACACACACACACACACACACACATTTAAAAAAATTGCTTTTTAAAGTGGAGGGCCTCATGGAGCTCCAGTCGCCCCTTAAGATCCAGCAGACACTCAGGTATGACCAGGGTGTTACATTAAGGAGTGGTGTTTTTTTTTTATTTGTACACTAGAGACAGTCCATCACAGTGGTTAAATTGAATTTTGTAAGAACTGGGAGCCCTTCTTCACTCACAGTGGTCAGTAGCTCACTCTATTGTATTACTATAAATACTGTAGCAGAGAGAAGCGGCACTGAACTCCAGGCGTACAGGCATAAAGCTTGTGACCAGTCAGCGGGCATGGCTACATGACGCAGTGTATCGTGATCAGAGTTGTATAAAGTAGAAGTAGAAGTACTGTTTTGGATGTAATTACAACACAAGTAGTACGGTACTACGCAGTTGCAACTGCATAATACCATACTACCAGTGTTGTAATTACATCCAAAACAGTACTTCTACTTTATACAACTCTGATCGTGATGATAGTCTATGGAGCATGAGGCAGTGTGATGAACCAGCACATGTGTTTGTTTTGCATTATGTGCTGCTTTTAGATCTCACCATGAAGCACATGCTCTGTTTTGCTGTTTTAACACATTTCTCTTCTAATCTGTGTTGTTTCCGTGTGTGTGTGTCTGCCTGTGTGTATGTGTGTGTGTGTGTGTGTGTGTTTGTCTTTCTATATGTGTACCCTTGCAGTCGTGTGGAGCTGAAGAGGTTGTGTGAGATTTTCACGAGAATGTTCGCTGACCCTCACAGCAAGGTACCGCCGGCACGCCAAGAAAAACAAATACAAACAAAACACACTCACTCACTCTTTCTCACTCATACAAACCATACAAGCCGCCCACTCACTCACCTGCTCGCCAGTATGCTCTCACACACCTTTGTGTAGTGGTGGATTCTGCCGAAACCAAAGCCTGCGCACTCGCTCCAATGTCACACCCATTAACACACACACAGACACACACACACACACACACACACACATACACCCCACTCCAATGTGACACTTACCAACACACACACACACACACACACACACACACCCACACCCCACTCCAGTGTGACACTTACCAACACAAACACACACACACACACACACACACACACACACACACACACACACACACACACACATACACACCAGGCATGGACACCCACTAATCCTGGTGTTGGGATGGGGAGGTGGGGGAGGGGTGGGTAGCATGTCAGGGGCGCACCCTCTTTGGCCGATTCTGGCACAACAACTACTTTCGCTTCTGCAGTCGTGCACTTCTCTCACTGTTGCACACACACACATTCCTTCCTTCTGCCCCCTCTCAGTTGCACTGGGCTGAGTTTGACACTGAAGCATGTTTTAACTGGTTGTTTCTCCTCCAAAAATAATCTACCGTCACAAACAAATGATTCAATGATCGAGTAAAAGCAGTAACTCTGCATCAATCTCTTTAAATTGTTCCTTTCCCTTCTGTCTGATATTAAGATTGAGATCTGAACACACCAATAGGAATTCAGAATGTAACAATCGCTAATTCGAAGGGAAGTTGTGATTTGACAAAAGGGAAGACTTGCTCAAGGGAAGACTTCATCAGGACATCATCAGAATAATATGGACCCTTGGTACTCACTGAGATGGTTTGAGAGATGAACATGGATATACTTTATGGATGTAGTTAACCTGATGACTAAAAAAGTAGTATGTACTGTTTGCTGAGCTTGCATTGTTTTTCATTGGCCTTTACTGGTGGACCTGGAATGTTGAGAAGATTAACATTCTATGGAATGTTGAGCTGCCTAGGATATAATGTGGAATTTCAGAATCTTATATTGTTGAAGAATGCAAACACTCACTCCTGTCATGTTAAAATTGGTTTGAACATATCTGGATAAGTTAACTTTCTTGTATGGTTCTCATCAAGGTCGTCTCTGTAGATGTTCTAACATAATATTGGACAGTGGAGTCCTTGCTCCAACAGTTAAGGTCTAGAAATAAATTGGTGCCTCTTTGGCAGCCTGTCTGTAGGAGAAGGAAGAGATGTGGAAAATAAAGAGAAGATCAGCTGCTGACATCAGTCCCTTATTGATGCTACACGACCTTGTGCCCTGGTTGTTGGAGATCTGCCTGGATACAGCTAGCTCCAAACTGAGCTAAATTTAGTGTCCTCTGGCTTGCCTTTGTATGTGCTTTGGCTACATGACAGCAAGTAACAGTGGGGCTGTGTTTTGATGGATTTTGGTTGTTTAAGACAAGACTACTGAGCACTGCAGCGTTGGGAATATCAGACAGATTTAGGGCTTCACTGAAGACATCTGCTCTTTGGAGCTTTGAGGTTTTGGTGGAGTGGAGTGGCCACATTCTTAGTCTAGAATTGGAAAACGAAGCACGCATTTGGACATGTGCTATGGGCTGCACAGTAACTAATCTATCCTGTGTGTTAGTGGCCAATGTGGCGAATGTTCTTCCGGGTCTTTCCTCCGAGATCCACCCTAATTGGTTGATGATGAGCGTCAGCTCTATGATTGACAGGCATTGGTCCCCGCCCCTTTTTTTCTGATTTACAGCGAGAGTCCAGAGGCTTCGGCTCGGCAGAATCCATAATCAGTTCTGCCTCCTTCAAGGTACAACAAACACGCAGTCATTCAAACTGTGACAATCATACACACAACCCTCACACAGACAGACACACACACATACACAGTAGTTCAAATTGTGACCTAGACTCACACAGTCATTTAAACTTTTACTCAAACACGCATACATGCCTATAGTCACTTAAAACGTGATCCAGATACACACCACACACACACACACAGTCATCCATTCCAGCCATTACCAAGACACACACATAGACACACTTACATGCTTTAGTGTCTTACTCTGACTTTTTCACCGAACTGCACTGTCATGCAAGCACATTTGTTCCCATTATCATTTGGTCACAGGTGCCATGTACAGCCTTAGCTTATTTCATTTCATTTCATTTTTGTCTGTGAATATGTCCATCATGTGCTCCATGGAAACTCCTTGTGCTTCCACTTGCCACATAGACACCACATCCACCACCACCCCGTCACTGGTGCATACAGACACAACTGTAGATATGAATCTGTTGAATGGGTAGTATAGAGTTATTACAGAATTGTTCTAAACCTGACCTTTATTTCTCCCCCTCCTGTCTGTCTGTCTCTCTCTCTCTCTCTCTCTTTCTCTCTCTCTCTTCCTTTATCTCCATGCGTCTCTCTCCCTCTCTGCTTCCCCCTGCTGGATCACTGCAGAGAGTAAGTTGATCTTCAAAAGTATTTCCTTATTGCATAGAAATAATGCACTGTGTGAAATGTCTGTTTAAATTATTACCCCAGTGATGTTCTAACATGGCAAAGTGTTGTATCCTTGAATTTAATAGTGTTATTACATTTCTTTGCTTTGGTTGTTTGTTGGTATCTGTACCAGTAAATGGTTTTAAAACATTAGATATTTGTTAAAATGAGTATGAATTCAGGACACTTCTCAAAAAACAGCCTCTAATGCATTAATTCAAAAGCAGAAAGTAAAAATGTTGAGGCACTTCTGGTAGCAAAATGTAAAAATCCTTGATAAAGTGCTGGCTACATTCCGTACATGTTCAACAAATATGTCTTTGTCGGGGCATTGTGTAGGAGTGTAAGAGGTAACCGCTCTGGTCTCCATCCTCAGGTGTTCAGCATGTTTTTGGAGACGTTGGTGGACTTCATTGGGGTGCACAAGGACGACCTTCAGGACTGGCTGTTTGTGCTGCTGACTCAGCTCCTGAAGAAGATGGGCGCAGACCTGTTGGGGTCTGTCCAGGCCAAAGTGCAGAAGGCCTTAGACGTCACCAGGTGAGTTTTTTTTCAGAATGCAGGTTTTATGCCTGGAATACACTCACTATGTGACCAAGCTTATGCGTACACAGTTTAGCTGTGTTGTGAATTAATGACTGGCTGCAGTATTTCTTGCAGCCTTACACGATACTTGTCTCTCAGGCGAGTTGAAGTTAAACATCCCATCCTCTGTCTTACTCCTTTGTAGAGAGTCATTCCCAAATGACCTTCAGTTTACGATCCTGATGCGGTTTACGGTAGACCAAACCCAGACTCCAAACCTGAAGGTAGGTGTGTCCCTGTGTGTGTCTGTGGGTCTATACGAGTGGGGGGGAACTGGTTTAGCAATGTATGATTGCGAAGCCAGGTTTATGGTTAGCCCAGCAAAGCCTCTGTAAAGTTACAGTATCAGTCACCAGAGGTGGGCATCCACGGTTCTGTGAAGTAAAAGTTCTGTCACATATTTGTTCCCAGCCCATTTACTGAACCAGCTAATCTTAATTAGCACAACTCTTTAGCCAGGTAGATGAGCTAACTAGTTAAATCATTTGAGCTGAGAGCACATCCATAGCAGATACATGACAGGACATTTACTTTATCAAGCCCATCCGTCCACCTCTGTCAGACAGGGTATTGAAGGATAACCATTATCATTGTTACCTGTGATGGTAGCCTGTTGACATTCAACAGATGTCAGTTAGCATTGCTACATCTGTAGTTGGGGTCCATAGCACATAACTGGGGTCCCTGTACACAAGCAGCCTCTGTTGGCCCCTACTGCCATTTGGGGTTCTGGGTAGTCTGTCCCACTTTCCGCTCCCCCCACTTCAACACCCCTGTCTGTAGCTGTTTATTGTCACAAGTCATCACTGCTACGAAAGAAGCAACTACAGAGGCTAGGGTTAGCGTACCTAGGCTACAGAGAATGGCTTGCTAAGTATTAAGTGTTCTCGGGTGCTCGGTTTCGGGCTCGGTGTCATAGATATCATAAAACTGTCTGCTCCACAGAATTTGTAAGCCAGACTTCTTCTGAAGTTTTTTTTTTTGTCAAAGCTGTGTAAGCTACAAAGACATACACGTTTAGGAAAAACTGTATTAGTGGAAGAATAACCCAGACCTCTTTTGAAGGAGAGCTTCATTTGGCTTCCTCAGGATTTATGTCTAGAACATTTACAAGATTATTCTGAGTGTATTTTTTTAGAGCTTGAGTTAAAAAGAGACATTATTATCCCAGCCCAGATGAGGGATTTTGGGGTCAGGAACTGTCTGGTGGAGTAAGCACATTCTTCTGCCGGTGACTCATCGCCTGCAGTGTTCCAAGAATGACTGAGCAAGACAGTAACAGCTGGCAACAGCTAATCTCAAAAAATGAGACGAAGCCATAAAAGGGAAGAGTGGATCGCAGTAAAATGTCTGCTGGAAAGCGATGAGATGTTAGACTTGGACTCAGACACAGGCTTGTCTAACACCGATAGGCTGACACTCACAGTCAGTCATTGAACTGATAACACTGATAGACATAGACACAGACTTGTCTAACACTGATAGACTGATAGGCCTAGCCCTAACCCAGATACAAAACTATGCCGAACAGACCCTGCAGGTGACCGTAGAGTTCTGGACCCCTGCAAAAAGCAAAGCAGACATCCTGAAATGAAAAAGTTGAGGTTGCATTTTAACAGGCCCTGTTACAGTAGCCCCGTTTACATGGACACAAAATTTCACTTTTAATGTCTTTATTTACAGAAACCGATTAAAAACGTCCCATATATACAGTCAAATAATCGGATTCAAATGAAACCGTTTAAATTTTCAAACCGATTAAAATAGGTGGTTTACACCTTTCTTCAAACGCGAATCTCTTTATTTGAGGCTCATATAAACAGTTCGGTAGAATTCTAATAATCTGATTAAATTCAATCGGATTCAGAAAAGGTGTCCATATAAACGGGGCTAGTGTATCTACATCATGAAGTACCGTGTAACAAAGGTGTGTACTCACCCTGTACCTGAGGGTTAGGATAAGGTTTAGTGTTCGGTATACAGTAGTTGTGTGTTGTTACATGTAGATACACTGGGACAGGGACCGTTTAAAATAAAGCGTTCCCAAAATCAGTAGGAAAAAAGAGACAGAGAAACAGTTTTACTTATAAACTAGTCCTGTTGATTTTGAAAATGGGTGAAAATCATCAAGAAGAGCCCAATTGGTATGAACACACATTTGGTTTGTAGTCAATCTAAGTGTTGGCTGTGCCGGTAGTTGTAAGTGCTTTCAAGCAGTAAGTGCATGTGTAAGTATTGTGCTTTGGAAATTAGGATTTTGTTAGTGGATTTTTATGCACTGTGCTTCCCTTTAATGGTTCATCTGCTTTATTAAACAGAAAACACATCCACCTCTAATTAAAGATTTAATCATAATTAGAGACCAGCATTTTCACACCTAGTTACTTTAGCAAAACATGCAAATTTAATTACGGTCCATTAAAATGATTATCCAGATAAAGTGACTGCATAGTAAGTGTTGCCATGACAACTCGCCACTGTTGAGGAAGCATGCTAGCCCTGTACACAGCTAGTTGTTGTTTCCGCCTTTCATGTTTTTTTGATTGTTGCATCTCTGGTGTCTATTTAATTCAATAGCAGGCAATTCCGATGGGTTGCATGAGAGGTCTGGTTATCTTTGTAAGACAGTTTGAGATGCTCAGTGTTTTAAATGGTAAGGAATTCAACCGCATTTTCTATATGCTAATCCGATGGCATTTTGTATATGCTAATCTGTACAAGAACATTCATGGCCTTGTGTCATACACCTCAGCTGTATGAGAGAGAGGGAGAGAGAAAGAAGCACTTGGAGGGTTTTCTTCTCAGGTGCAGGAAGTTTATAATTGAAGAGCCCACGGGAAAGGCGGGCATGGTCACAAAATGCAGAAGCAGAGAAAATGTAACTTAGAAGTTTGATTTTTGATTTGATTCTATAAGTAGAAGCCATTTTAAAATTCCAGCTCAAGACTGTTTGTTTATTCAAATTATTACTTTTGAACAAGCTGGGGGTTTCAGTGCAACTACCGGTAGGGGGCAGTAACTTGAAAAATGTGATTTTATGACTATGCCCGTTTTTTCCGATAGACTCCTCATTTTTGATAAGGGTGGGTGTGTTGTCACCATGCCCCCAGTGCATGCCCGACTCAGATGTGCCTCCATCACTTCACTTTCAGCACTAGAAGGCATCCAGGGATCACTGTTGATGGTTGTATGTGGCGGTGGGTGGGTAGACCATTTTTACGCATGGTAAAAACAAAACAACAAAAACAATGCCTGAATGTTGTAATTTGTTCCCAAACTACGTTTCCGCTACGTTTCTTATCGCTGGAAATGTAAACACGGAAACCCTGTGGGAACAGCTACTGTACGACGCTAGTGATCGAACTCTCTTGAGATGATCCATATGGTGAACGCGCATTCAAGACACTGGCTGCGTTTGACACCGATTGAGGCCTTTGTACTTGCCCTGTCACACACACTTGGACGTTCTTGGACATTTCCTCACTGTCCCCTCCCTCCCATCTTGAATTTTTTTCCTTCCTTCTTCCACCACCCTGCCATCCTTTTGTTGCTCTCTCATTTGGCTGTCAAGGCCAAAGCATTCCTTTTCCAGTCACCCCACTACCCGCACCCGCCTAGCCTTAATGTTCATTAAGGGGGCGATCACACTGAGATTACACAGCGGAGAAGCAGAACGAAGCGGCGAGAAGCAGAGAGAAGCTTAACGCAGTGCTCAGACCTTAATTCGTAATCCAGCAATTCAAAGTTACTATGTAATTTTGATACTGAGCAATGCAAAAACAAACAAAAAAAAAGGATTCCAATTTTTGACATTTTTGATTGTTCGCCTGTGCCATGCTTTTAATTTAAAAAAAGAAAAAACAAAACAAAACAAAGTGTTTCTAGGATATGCCAAACTGACAATGACGAGCCTCACGTTATTCTCAGAAAGGTTAAAGGTGCTATGTGTAGGATTGTGGCCAAAACTGGTACTGCAACCAAATTTTAAATACTGTAAAGTACTGTTCGCCCTCTAGAGGCAAGAGGCAAAACATAAACATCTAACAAAATCTGAATTTGCAAGCTGTAAACTCAGCATTTCAATTTAACAGGTTTCCTTAATCTCTGGTTACCCATCATGACCATTTAAGAACTACTTGCCACAAATTTCTTGCATACAGCACCTTTAAATTAAGTTCAGCTTGGAACAGCGCTTCGCTCCTACATCGCTAGCATGATGCTAGCATGCTAGCAGTAGCAAGCATTCTGCAGGCAAATTAGAATCCACTGCATCTGCTGATGCTACGGCTAGTCAGTGTGATCGCTTCCTTACTGTGCTATTCTTCCCTCTCCCTCCCTCCCTCTCTGCTCTGCTTGACTGGTATTCTCTCTCTCTCTCTTTCTCTCTTTTCTGTATCTGTCTCTCTCTCCCTCCTTCCCTCCCTCCCCCTGACTGGTGTCATCTTTCTCTCACCATCTCCCCTGACTGTTGTCCTCCCCTCTTTATTTCTCTCTCTCTCTCTCCCCCTCTTTCTCTCTCTCTCTCTCTCTCACACACTCGTCTGGTCGTGGCCTCGTCGGTAGCCTCTCTCTCTGAAGCCGGGGAGGCGTGGCTGTTGCGGGCCGGGGGGCGGGGCTATTGAGTTGTTTCCCGTGCGGAGGCGGCGCTCAGCATGTTCTCTGTCCGAGCGCTGCCGCCTGTGGAGCCAAAGCACACAGGTCAGTGCGCACCACGGACGGAGAGAGAGAGAGCGAGAGAGAGAGAGAGAGAGAGAGAGAGAGATGGGGAGGGGTGGGGAGGGAAAGGGGGAGAGAGAGACGGATAGGGAGGGGAGGGGGGGGGTGGGATATGGGTATGGGGAGAAAGGGAGGATGGGAGAGAGAGAGAGTGAGAGGGATACATATGGGAAGAAAAATGGAGAGGGAGGGACGGAGAGAGAGATGTAGATAAAGACATGGGGAGGGAGTGAGAGAGAGATGAGAATGGAGAGGAGAGACAGATAAAGATGGGGGGGGAGGGAAAGGGGGAGAAAAAAAGATACAGGAGAGGGAGAGGAATGAGCAGAGGGAGGGAGAGAAGGAGGAAAAAGGAAAGATGGGGAGAGAGAGTGCTGTAAAATTGTGTCAGTCTGCTGTTTTGTTCGCCAGTGTCACTCGGATAGCTTGCGTACCTTTGATCACAGGTGTGCACGTTCTGTAGGACATTTGAGCCTGCAGCACTTAAAAGGACCCTATAAGCATTTGTGTGTGTTTTAGAACGTGTGGTGTACCATACCCTGTTGAAAAGCACCTGCTAAATAGGATGATAACCATTCGCAGTGGTTCATTACCTGATCATGATAAAGCTCAATTGGTTTTGTTAGAAAACGTTTTGATTGACAAATGATTGATTTTTGTATGGAAGTCTTGTATTGATGATATGATATGAATGTCTGATTACTGCTGTATTCACCTGGTATCAGTACTGGTGACGTTTAGGCAACGCATGTTGATGTTGGGGTTGATGTGTGTTCGCAGGTGAAGGTGGCGATCCTGAGGTACATTGAGACGCTGACGATGCAGATGGAACCGACCGACTTCACCAACTCCAGCGAGACACGCCTCGCCGTCTCACGCATCATCACCTGGACCACCGAACCCAAGAGCTCCGATGTTCGCAAGGTCTCAGACAAGAGCACGCAGACACAGACAGACCCACAGACAGACCCACACAGCCATAAACAGACTCGTGCACACAGACGGACAGACAGACCCACACGGGCAGACGGACAGACAGACCCACACGCGCAGACGGACAGACAGACCCACACGCGCAGACGGACAGACAGACCCACACGGGCAGACGGACAGACAGACCCACACGGGCAGACGGACAGACAGACCCACACGGGCAGACGGACAGACAGACCCACACGCGCAGACGGACAGACAGACCCACACGCGCAGACAGACAGATAGACGCACGCAGACAGACAGACGCATGCACGCAGACAGACAGACAGTGACACATCCACACACACACACTTCATTGTGCATATTTGTAAGAGTTGCAAGTGTGTTTTGTAGTTAGGCTTCAACATGTGTGTTGTTTGTGTTTTGTGTGTCGTCTGCAGGCTGCACAGGCCGTGCTTATCGCTCTGTTCCAGCTCAACACGCCTGAGTTCACCATGCTGCTGGGTGCACTGCCCAAGACCTTCCAGGACGGAGCCACCAAACTATTGCAGAATCACCTGCGCAACACGGGAAACACAGCACAGGTGCGCTACGCTGTCTGAACAATACACCTGGAATATGCTCCAGGTTGACCAACATAAGATTTAATTGATCTGGTGGTGTTTGAAGGAAGATTGGGGTATTTTAGAAAGTGTTTTTAGTAACTTTAGGCTGGGTTTGTTGACTAAGAGCAAGTGATAAAACCTCCTTATAGTGGGGTCCTACAGCTTTATTCTCCTAGTACATAAAAGCCATAGGACTCTGTTATTAAGAGGTTTAGTGTAAGCAAGTCTATTACTAGCCAGGTGGTGAGAGACATTTGAATGCAAAATCAGATTCAAATAAACATATTTCAAATAATAAATAAACAATAAACAAAGTTCACTTACTCCAGCCAAAGGTTTGCGGGGATATGAATGCTGAAGTAGTCTTATTCTAGTCGGCAGATATGTTTTAAATGGGCGTATACTCCTTTTAAGGCGTCCAGAGACATTTGAATGCAAAAGCAGCTTCAAATAAACATCTTTTAAATAATAAATAAGCAAACAATAAACAAAGTTCACTCACTCCAGCCAAAGGTTTGCGGGGATATGAATGCTGAAGTAGTCTTATTCTAGTTGGCAGATGTGTTTTAAATGGGCGTATTGTCCTTTTCAGGCGTCCACTGGAAGCCCTCTCCTGAGACACACACCCAGATCACCAGCCAGCTGGACAAGCCCCCTCACCTCTCCCACCAACACGTCCCAGACCCTCTCACCCAGGTAAGAGTCCAGGTGGAGTCCAAACAGACTGGTCAGCACTGTCTGCAAATTTGATGTAAAATTCAATCTTCTTGGACTGGCCATTTATGAACTCTTATTGTTTATAATCCCAAATGACTTGGAAAAACTGATAATCATAATGATACAAGTTTAACTGCTGGACCTTTTGGACCATAAAACTCACATGTTTAACCTTAAAGGTCAAATATCGCGACTTTTAAAATATTCACGTCTTTGCCCGTTCCTAGTTTAACTTATTATCATTAACAATACAGCATAATGAATAAATCGAAATCTCCTGCCGATTTTCTACAGTCTGCATTTTTTATAGTGGCCAGCCGAAAACAAAAACTCAAATATTCCTCATCTGTGACGTAACTGTGACGTATCCACCGGGAGTCGAAAGGCTACTATGCATAGACTGTATATAAGAACTATGTTGTTCAGCAACGATTTAGCAACTACGAGCGGTTCGGAAATTTGCAATGGACAGTGATTCAGAGATTTCAGACTTTGACTTTTCGTCAACTTCAAGTGTCAGTTCTGACGAATCCGAAAAGAGGACTTTGTTTCAATCAGAAACAGGGTATGAAGATGACACATACTCTAGCTGGGATAATGCCAAACGTCATAGGGCCATACATGTACGAGCCCGAAGCACCACCACCTGCCGATGCAGCAGCCGGCGAAAGTGATGAGGACATGGACAGAGAGAGAGAAAGAGAGAGAGAGAGAGAGAGAGAGAGAGAGCAGCTGGTTTTGGAAACGTACTTCTTGCTTACTTGTTACTTGGCAACGATGCTAGGTGCTAGTGATTAGCAGCGCTTCACAACATTGCAAAGACTAACGTAATCAATGGCTAACTCAATCTACGTAGGGCTACATATATTACCAACCTTGTATTAAGCATGGACTCCCGACGACACTCCAGCACAGACACCGATGGCACATCAAAGCAGTCGTCCCGAAAGTGTCGCGAACAAATAACTGCTCCAGGTCCTGGTTCAGCAAAGTCCGCTCGGGTTTGCCTAACAAACCTCACCCAGGACCGCCTTATCGCCGTGTTTTTAGGAAAATAATAGGTAGAAATACCCAACGCCTTATTAGCCACACTTCTGCAGCCTCCCACTACACAATAATTAGGCATGGTTGAAATAATTAACCGGCACGAATATAAAAACTTTACTACAACTATCAATGAATGAAGCGAGAACAACACCACCGAGCTTTTCGACTCCCTGTGAATACGTCATCCACCGGAGATGTCCGAAGATTTCCGAACGTGCAGATTTGGTTTCCGTTTCTTAGCAGCCACGCAAATAGTTCATACAAAACTGCGACTAAAATAATTATGACACTGCATATTATTATATGGATAGTAAAAGTAGGATGTTAAAAAACATTATTTTTCAATGACTAATTTTTTTTTTAACAGGAATGTTGACCTTTAATGTTGTCTCAGAACACACTTCTACTGTTGAGTGGGGTTCTTCGGACAGTCATTGACATTTGTGTGTCTGTCTGTCTGTGTGTGTGTGTGTGTGTGTGTGTGTGTGTGTGTGTGTGTGTGTGTGTGTGTGTCTGTGTCTGTGTGTGTCTGCCTGCCTGCCTGTGTGCGCAGTGCTTTTGATTATGACACAGAGAACATGAACTCGGAAGAGATCTACAGCTCTCTCCGCGGTATGAGTGAAGCCATCCAGAACTTCAGTGTGAGGAGTCAAGAGGACATGACGGACTCACACTCGCCCCGCAAGAGAGACGGCGAAGAGGAGGTAAGATAGTGGAGCGTAGTGGCCCAAAAGCATCTGAGTAACACCAGGAACAAGAGCTGTACAGGTGTTTTAGATAAAAGGTGACATGACAGACTCTCACTCGGACCAAACCTTTGGCCTGTACATGTATCTCTCTGAGTGGCAGCAAGGATAAGAACTGTTCAGATTATAGATAATGAGAAAAGGTACCTCAGCACTTTCTTTATAGTCTCCCTTAGCAGACTTGGAAGTGTAAGTGCAGTTCAGCTCTGCAGCACTGAGATTGTCTTTCCAGAAATAGATCCTAATGGATACTTTTTTTCGTTCTTTGATCTTATGACATATCTCATCAAGTTAAATAAAAACTGCATAGTAATACAGTAGGTGATGGATTGGGTAGACTGCGTTTGTATAGACTGTCCCAACACAGGTAGAGCTAGGGAAGGTTCCCTTCCCCACTAGGGGGAGATAGAGAGACTTCCTGATATGCTATTTTTTATATTTAAAATATAAAATTATATATTTATATGCTATATTTTTATACATGTAGGGCTGAAATCAGGCGTGGGGCATTCACCATTTTCTATTAAATAGTCATAACTGAAATGTTTGGTAATTTCAGGCATAGTATTATTTCTTGCTTTCTGCCCCTGTACATGGTGTGTGTATCCTCTGTGTGTTCTGTCTGTAGGTGGAAACTGGGCGGACAGCGCTCGACAACAAGACCTCGCTGCTGAACACCATGCCCATGCTCCAGTCCAGCCCCCGCCCCTCCAGAGACCCGGGCAACTGCTCCGACTCCCCCTTCAGCAAGAAGGACTCGTTCGACTCGGAAGGCCAGCCTGTGTCTGATGGTAAATTTTGTACATTACATTACATTACACTTAGACTAGCCACTACATGATAAAAGCGTCTGCTGACAGAACTATAGCCAAAGCACTAAAATAAATAGCGCTATATAACATAAATATCGTGATGCACATTACATTACATTACACTTAGCAGATGCTTTTATCATCCAGTGGCTAGTCTGAGAGAACTGTAGCCAAAGCACTAAAAAAAATAACGCTATATAACATGAATATCATGATACACATTACATTACATTACACTTAGCAGACGCTTTTATACAAAGCGACTTACAAAAGGGGGGGGGCATAAGCTGACAAAGGTGTAGAGGAACACAGAGTAAGCAGATTACCTTTGTACATACAAGGAGATGCATGTGCCTAAAGAAGTTTCCCAGAGCAGGGACACTACAGACACACATACTTTCAGAATTTATTTTTATTTTTGTGTGGGAACATGTATGGATGTGGATGACTGTTGGGGATGTGGCATATTATATTGTTATTGATGTAACCGTAGTAGAACCCCTCCCCATGATAACAGCACAAAGATAATGTGAAGTTAATGATCTCAGGCTAGGTTGTTCACCTCTGGTGCCTACATACACCGATGTGCCTACATACACCTACATACACACATGCACACATACACATGTATGTGCCTGCCTATGAGAAACTGGGTGGCAGTGATGGGCATGATCCCTCCAAAAAAGCTTTCTCTCTCTCTCTTTCTCTTTCTCTCTCTCTCTCTCTCTCTCTCTCTCTCTTCTCTCTGATGCACTCATTTTTTCTTTCTCTGTCTCTCTCCCCTCATGCGTTTGACAGACAGTGGAGTTGACCAATCGGAGGTGGTGGCTGAGCTGCTGAAGGAGCTGTCCAATCACAGCGAGCGTGTGGAGGAGCGTAAGGCGGCGCTGTGCGAGCTGATGAAGCTAATCAGAGACACGCGCACGCAGACAGTCTGGGACGAGCACTTCAAGACCATCCTGCTGCTCCTGCTCGAGACCCTGGGGGATGGAGAGGTGAGATGGAGGGATGGATGGATGGATGGATGGAGGGATGATGGAGAGAGAGACAGAGAGAGGAAGAGATAGATATAGAGACCGTCTGGGACGAGCACTTTAAGACCATCCTGCTGCTGGGGGATGGAGAGGTAGGATGAAGGGATGGATGGATGGAAGGAGAGAGAGAGAGATTGAGGTATAGAGCGAGAGAGAGATAGATAGATATAGAGAGAGGTAGATATAGAGACCGTCTGGGACGAGCACTTCAAGACCATCCTGCTCCTCCTGCTCGAGACCCTGGGGGACGGAGAGGTGAGATGGAGGGATGGATGGATAGATGGATAGATAGAGAGAGAGATGGAGATGGATAGATATAGAGAGAGATGGATATAGAGATAGATATGGAGACTGTCTGGGACGAGCACTTCAAGACCATCCTGCTGCTGCTGCTCGAGACCCTGGGGGATGGAGAGGTGAGATGGAGGGATGGAGCGACAGAGATGAAGAGGCAGAGAGCGAGAGAGAGAGAGAGAGACAAAGAGAGACAGAGGCAGACAGACAAAGAGAGAGAGAGAGAGAGAGAGAGAGACAGACAGACAGACAGACAAAGAGAAAGACAGAGACAGAGAGAGAGAAAAAAACAAAAAGATAACATACTACTATTGCCGCCTGCATCACTTGAAGTGGTGGCCAGTGGTGGTTAAGGTAATGGACCTGTGACTGGAGGGTTGCAGGTTCATATCCACCCACTGAGTTACCCTGAGCATGGTACCGTCCCCCCACACTACTCCCAGGTGCTGCTGTCATGGCTGCCCCTTTTACCTGGCTGAAGAATTGTGCAAATTAAAATCAGTCTCTTGGTGACTCACACACTATGCCAGGTGTTTCCATTGTTGGTTAAAAAGATGTTTGTGTGTGTGTGTGTGTGTGTGCGTGCGTTCGGTGTGTCATGCATTCCATGTGCATGGCAGGAGCTGACATCAGACTTAAAGAAGACACTGTATGGGGACCTGGAGACACTGATTAAAAAAACATGTTTTTGTGTGTTTGTGTGTGTGTTTGTTTGTGTGTGTGTTTGTGTGTGCGTGCGCGTGTGTGTACAGTATGCGCCTGTGTAATGTGTGTATTAATGTTGTGTTTTTCATTCTTCAGCATGTCATAAGGGCACTAGCTCTGCGCGTACTGAAGGAGATTCTGAGCAGGCAACCATGGCGCTTCAAGAACTATGCAGAGCTCACCATCATGAAGACCCTGGAAGCACATAAAGACCCTCACAAAGAGGTACACACACACACACACACACACACACACACAAGCTGGTGCACACGTGCACACACACACAAGCACGCACGCACACACAAGCACGTTCACAAACACGCTCTCTCTCACTCACACTCACACACACACACGTGCACACACACATGTGCACACACAAACGTGTGCACACACACACACACACAAACACAATCACTCTCTCTCACTCACATACACACATAGGCAACCCACCACATAGTCATTTTACCCTTTACTGATCATGAAGGCTCATAAATGGAGACCTGTGAATAAACACAGATGTAGTCAAAACTAGATGCACTGCTACGTATGACTCTCTTAAAGATGATTTATGTTGAAAAGTGATGGCAGAATTCACTAACAAGTAGTTCAGCCAGAATATTTGCGTTTTAAAGTTTGTTTTGATTTTGTTTTTCCTAGAGTGTTAACAACGCGTTACATCATTTCGAATTTGTTTGCAACATCAGTTCTGGCAACAAAACGATAGAATAGGTGTGATCTAGGTCATAAATCTGAAAAGGACCTTGTGACAAATCATCAGCATTTTTTTTACTTATTTTGACAACAAACTCTCAGACCAATTTCCTCTGCAAGAATGCGTAAGCCAGGGCCAGTGATTCACGCCAAGAGACGCTCTTGTGAGCCTGCTGTTAAATTAGTCATTCGCCATGACATTTCGGTCCGGTCGCTAGGTGCGGTCAGCCCCTTTGGCCAGTGCAGGGGGGCTGTGGAGGTCAGCGACCAACCCGAGCAGTAAATAATGAGTCACCCTCTTCTCAAACGTCTTTAACAAGGTTGTAAATTCTGACACGTGCATCAGAGGTGACAATCAGGACACCCATTGGTCACATCAAAAGATTTCGGCCGGTAACAGCTGTGGCCTAATGGTATTGAAGTAGCCTTTTGGATGGGATGACCGCAAGTCTGATTTTGGTTCCAGTAAAAAGGATGTGGGTGAGGGAGTGAAAAAACAAGTGCTGTCTTGCACCCTCATCCGTGTGTCTGTGTGTGTGTCTGTATGTGTGTGTATGCATGTGTGTGTGTGTGTGTGTGTGTGTGTGTATGTGTCTGCGTGTGTGTGCGTCTGTCTGTGTGTGTGTGTGTGTGTGTACACGCGTGTGTGCATAGGTGGTGCGTGCCGCAGAGGAAACGGCCACCATGTTGGCCAGTGCCATCAACCCGGACCAGTGCATCAAGGTGCTATGCCCCATCATCCAGTCGGCCGACTACCCCATTAACCTGGCCGCCATCAAGATGCTGACCAAGCTCATGGACCAGATGCCCAGAGAGAACCTAGTGCAGCTGCTGCCCGAGGTGGTGCCAGGCCTTATCCAGGTGAGGACACACCACACCACACATGACCTCATGGGGGCGCTGGTGGGTAGGCTGGGTGGCTAAGGTTGGATTTACTATACACATCGTACAGTAAATCCGGAGACCTGGGGTAAATCTGACATGAAATTATTTCCTGATCCTAACCCGTCTCTCTCTTTCTCTCTCTCTCTGTCTATGTCTCTGTCTCTCCCTCTGTCTCTTTCTGTCTCTCTCACTCACTCACTTACTCTCTCTCTCTCTCTCTCACACACACACACACACACTTATTTCTTGTCTGCCCTGTGTGATTAAAAGGTGAGAATGCCCCAAAAGAAAAGACATTTAAAAAAAAAAAACACACACACACACGCTTGTCAGACTGTTCAGTTTGAACATGCTCAGACAGGATACTGCTCCTCACAGCAGCCAAAGGTCTTGGCATGCATCTAAAAGCAATTATTAATTTACAGTAAAATTGGTCAGAAGGTTCATAGAAGAGCAAGCCACACCCTGATCCTGGTTTGAACGAGCTTGTTGTGGATGGCCTGGCTGTATCGTTAAAGGAAACATGCCACTATTTTGGGCATTTATAGGGTTCATACTCTTGTCTTGTCTTGTCTTCACTTTTCTTCTCTTTGTGTTATTCACTCCGTTAAAGATCCGTAAAATCACTTCCAGTGTGTGGTGGTGACTACTTATTCTCTAAGGGTATGGATCTGCTTAGTTGACCCTTGGGGTAGATGGCAAATAAGCCAATGTTCCCAAAAAATTTCCCAGACAAGATATCATTCTACTCATTCAAAATTATTATCTTTTCCTGTGAACAACCTTTCTGTTTGATTCTGCCTCTAATGTTGCTATGGTGCTCCTGCAGATGTATGTTAACTCTGACTGTATGTTAACTATGACTGTAATGTTGCCGTTGCTATGGTGATCCTGCGGGGCTATGATAACTCTGACTGTAATGTTGCTATGATAACTCTGGTTCTAATGTTGCTATGGTGCTGCAGGGCTATGATAACTCGGAGAGCAGCGTGCGGAAGGCGTGTGTGTTCTGTCTGGTGGCCATACACGCAGTCATCGGGGAGGAGCTTAAACCACATCTCGCTCAGCTGTCTGGCAGCAAGGTGAGCTGGCCTCACACACATCTTTTATAACACACACACACACACACACACGCACACAGTTCAGTTTAGTCCCTGTTTAACGTCTGAACTCCTCTCTGTCTTTCATTCTCTCTCTGTCACACTTTTTCTTTCTCTCTCTCCCTTGCTTTCCCTCTCTGTCTCTCTCTCTCTCTCTCTCTCTCTCTCTCTCTCTCTCTCTCTCTCTCTGTACCTGCCCCCTCCCCTCGCCCTGCGCTCTTTGTGTCACTCTCTTTCTCTCTCTGTCTCTCTCCCTCCCTGTCTCTCTCTCTCCCTCCCTGTCTCTCTCTCTCTCTCTCTCTCTCTCTCAGCTGAAGCTGTTGAATCTCTACATCAAACGTGCACAAAGTGGCTCCAGTGGCAGCGACCCGCCATCAGAATCGGGTCCCGGGCCGTAACTCCGCCCGCTTCCTCCTCCTCCTCCTCCTTCCTCTTCAGTCAGGTTGAAGCCCTGACCGAACGAACTACCGACCGACCGACCAACAAACCATCCATTCATCCATCGATCCAAGATTTTAACTTTTTGTGCACATACTCGCATCCCGACTGACACTCACACAGCTAACTGACGCAAGATTTTGTACTCATTTTACACATTGAGCTGCGTGAACATAAACCGCCACCCATCCCTCCCCCCCTTCCCTTGTCACCCGCTACTCCCCAAACCCACACCCCCCACCCCCTTAGCTCTTCCAGCAATGCCTTGGACTGCAGTGCGCGCAACGTTGTGTTCTCTCCGTCTCCGTGAGTGCGTTACGTTACGTACATGCGTTGTGTTACGTAATATTACAGGTGTACCACACGTGAACACGCATACACACACACACACACAAAACACCCCCTCCTCATTTCAGTATATGTTTAAGAGACATCGAGGCACAGCAGAAGAACCATGGTGTGATGATGATAACACTCTCCACCCCTACAACACAACCCTCCCCACCCAGATAAAACACTGGTGTTACGGCTCATCCCTGGTTATTAATACTTAACTAAGGGGTCCTGGAGGTGTTGCTCTGTTTGGGCTGTGTGCATGTCTTAAAAGGCCCGAGAGGCGAGGGGAGGCCGGGACTGGGCTTGGGCTTGGCTGGGCAAGGGCAAAGGGCAAAGGGCGAAGTGGGCTGCTTTCGACCGGTCGCATAAGGATCCATAAGGTGCCAATCTGTCTGGCCGATGTCACCTCTGTAATGTCCGTCCATTACCACCACCCCCCCCCCCCCCACCCCCACCCCAAACGCTCCCCCCCTCGCCACTATGTATCGCAACCTAACTGTCCTTCAGCTGGTCTCCTAGCGCCCCTACCCTAGTGTCATTCTGCTCATTCTGTGCGAAAGGAGGGTTGTAGAAATGTACTTACACTTTTAAACCGCTAATATGTATGTCCCTCCCTGTTTCTCTCTCTCTCTCTCTTTTTTCTCTCTCTTTCTCTCTTCTTTGTCTCTCTGTCTGTCCGTCTCTCTTTCTCTCTTTCTCTTTCTCTTTTTCTCATCTGTCTCTTGTGTTCCCTGCTGCATTTCTGTATCTGTATTAACAATAAAATTGCAAACTGTACAGACAATAAAGGGACGTCATGCTTCTGCTTTTTTTCTTTTCACGGCCACAAACGTGTCGGAATGCAAACATGGCGCGCTGGTGTCTTTTTTACTAGACATGTCTGCGGACTGCAAACTGCGTTTGCATCATGTGTAGTTGGAGTTACAAAATGCAGATGTGACACAGTGGGGGCTCTGCTGTGCATTTAAAATGCATTATAATGTCACTAAAGATCATTTTTCACTCACAGGACGCCAAAAAGGTAGCGAGATATTACCTGCCAAACAGGTAGCGAGATATTACCTGCCAAACAGTTGTTTTACACATGTACACACTTCCATAACTGGCATAATGGTTTAAACACGTGTTTCCAGTTTGTTCGTTTGTTTGTTTGTTTTAATTGGGGGGGGGGGGGGGGGGGTGTTCATGTATAAACATTACCATCTGAATTATTTTATGTAACGACTGGCTTGTAGGTGTCAGACGACTCACATGGTTAATGTTGGGTGTTCCCACAATAAAGGGCCATTTAACTTTTATGTTGCTGAATATGATGATTGCTCTTCATATCGTACACACATTCATTTGAGGACTGACTGTAGAGACTGCCCCCCTATGGTCCAGTTCACTTTTCACAAGCATAATGTTTGAGGACCTGGAGATCTGTAGTGTTAAAGTTTAATATTGTCCAAAATATGGAACTTAATAATGAAATAAGTACATTTCCAAAAGCTAGAACACATTAAAGAAAAATGATATTTTTCAACAGGTATACCACTCAAAAAACACATCGTCCATGTTGAATTGATGACTTAATTTAAAAGGTGAACTGTGTAACCCCTACAGTACTACTTGCATAGAGATTACGAAAGCATAGAGAGTGAGAGGAGGGTAGCTGGAGAGGGACCATGGATGTGCTTTTATCTGAGTTTTTGTAGGCAGGGATGCCACTAGCAATTGAACCACCCCACCCCAAACTATATCATAGCCACTATAAATATACTATACTGGTGTTATCAATGCACAATTTAGACAGGAAGTAGTGCCTGTAAAAATGGCTTTCAGGTGGCTGCATCACGTCTTTACACAGTTTGGTTTTTCTTATGTCATCCTAATCCTTGACCCCGCCTCAAACAAAGTTTTATTGCCTGTTTCTATATTTATGTCTGTTCTGTGTCTGACACACACACACACACACACTACAGTCCCTGGAAGTATATTCTTGAACTACAGAATTGAATATCATTAGAGGTTATTTCAGCCTGTCTTGGACACATTAGTCCAATGCATCCAACTCTTATCTCAGATGCAGAAAAGGAAATGCGTGCTTGTGTGAGGAAAAAAAATGTTCCCTCCAGGGCTTGTGCAGACACACATTCGCAATAGGACACACCACACACACACACACTCGCAGTAGGACACACACACGCTCGCCAGTGTAACTTGCACTCTTAGTCCCAGGGCATTTTCTCCGGTGCTGAGGTGTGGTGTGTTTACCGTCACTCTTCTGTGAGTTTTCACACCAGCGCTCCAGCTGCTTGCTGATGCACTATTCACTCCCATAAACTCCTGTCTCTGTCCCCGTAACCCCCCCCCAGCCCCTCGCCCCCCATCCACCCCCTCGCCCCCCCACCCTGAGCCCATTGCCACCCCCCTCTTTAGCCCCAGTCCAGTCATCACACATACTCTCTCTCCCCCAGGAATATAGACTATAGACAGACAGTGCCGTGTGTGTGTGTCTGTGTGTCGGGGACATTATTCTAATCCAGCCCTCTCTTACTGTGCGCACCGTACTCCTTTACCCCTCTCTGGAGTTTGCGAGCGAGCGAGCGATCGACCATGGCACGCTTCTTCCCGCTGGTCTTTGGGGCCTTGGTGTGCCTCGCAATCAGGAGCTGTCAAGCTGATGGTGAGACATGGCTGAATAGTTTTACTTTACTAACCACAGCAAGGGCTGCTATATGTGACAGGTTTTTTTCCTTTATGATATTTATCATTTTATTTGATTTGATTTGATGTGTTTGGAAAAAAGTGTGTGTGAGGAGGTGAGGAGTTATATGGCCAGCTTCAAACCTACAGCTTTATGCTGTAATTATTTGGTCACATTTTATCTGGATGGTCCTATAGACATTACAAATAATGATTTGTTGCGTAATAAATGCCAAAAGCCTCACGAAACTTTGGTGCCAAATGAAAATTTTGCTGCTTCAGGTTTTGTGTAACCTTCCAAAATCACACTCTGTCTTTGAGTCCTTCTGGATCATAAATTGACCACCTGTTTTCAGGACATTGTATATATATTATATATTATATATATCTCATATATATTCTGTATAGGCTACTGAATGGAAGTACCTTTTATTTGTGTGTGCAGTTAACGCTTTTATCAGTTTGCCATATATTATGTGATTAATTGGTGCGTTGGTAGATGCCATATTATAAATCAATCAGCTCTTTTTATTTCTTATCATTGATATGGAACTCTGTTTGCTGAAGGGAGGTGCATGGTGCTTTGTTATTGTTGTGTGTAGGTAACTATGATTATCAATCTGCCATCTATCATGAGAATAGCTGGCCTGTTGGTTTAGGCAGTACACTGCTATGCAGTAGGCATACTGCGCTGGATGGAATTCCTGCCCTGTCTCACTCCTACCTGTTGTTCACCTGAGTGTTCCAACCAAAGCACATGCCCCGCCATGTGACTCCCACAGCAGGCAAACGTGTTAAAAACGCTCTGCCTTTGCTTTGGCAAAACCGCTAGCCAATGTGGCGCTTATTAAGCCCCTGACAGTGTGCTGATATCAAACACTAATAGGTTTGAAAAGGCGAGTGAGATGTGCTTCAAAGCAGTGTGTTCTTTATATTCCCGGAATGATGGACACAATGATGGATGGGGTCAAGAGCAAGGTGATTCTTTTTTTTTTCTCAGGTTGCCGTGGACACAGAGACAAAGCAGGCCTGTTGAATTAAGAGTTGTTGTCCTCAAACTGTGGCCCACTGTCAACTCAACACCACATACACTGACTACATGTTAAGACTGTCAGTTCCATTTGATTGCATGAAGTTGCCACCTTCATGAAATGACACACTTTTCGTCACGTTAGTGTGTTGTACAGTTTGACCTGGCATCAGGAGTGGATCTAGAAGTTTTGGGCCCCCTTACTGTGGACAATAGTGTCCTCAAATGTCCCTCTCTCAATGTTGGGGCCCTGGGAATTGTCCTAGCTTGGTATTTATGAAAGAATGACCTAACCAGCACTAATCAACTCCCATCAAAAACCTTTTTTAATTAACATCAGACATCACAATAGTGATGTGTGTCCTAAAAAGGTCAGGGGAATCAGAAGTTGAATGAGTTTTTACATCACTAATCAATGCACATATAAATGTTTTGTGACTAACCCCTAACTTTATCTGACTAGACAGTTATTCACATGATTTCAAATTTAATCTTTTGTGTTCAAAAGTGATAAATCCTTAACTTAACTGACTTTAAAAGCCTCAGGTCTGTCATACCAAGTGTTGTTACGCTGTGCATTGTGGGGTACAATGACACTAGTCTTAAATGGCTAAAACCACTAAGAACTCACTCCAGAGGAATGGGGACTAAAAATACAACAGCTTGGTGCAACACAGGCCCAAAACAGTCCCCTCCCTGAAAACCAAACCCTGGGAACATTTGTGCTGGAGTACAAATGACTATGACTAAACCAGTGGTTCTTAACCTTGTTGGAGGTACCGAACCCCACCAGTTTCATATGCTCATTCACCGAACCCTTCTTTAGTAAAAAATAAAAAAATATATATGATTTTTTTACTGGTGCACAAAATGAACCGTGCATTAATGGTTCCACCGAGGCTCCACCGAACCCCTGAGACCGACTCACCGAACCACTGGACTAAACTCTCTTACAGAAAAGAGAATAAATCAACTAAAGCACTACACATTTGTTTCTGTGTGGTCTAGATCGTTTTTTTTTCCACCGGTGATTATGCACAAATATTATATTTGGGTGAGGAGGCGTCTGCGTTTGTGGCAGGCTAACTAGCTAAGAGTCAATAGACTGCTATAGCAAAGTCCAAAAACAGCACAGTTGATACAGATAGCCAGACTGATTTGACTGTCTGCTGCACTTGGCATGCTTTCTCTGTGTAAGATCTTCTTACTTTTAATAGACCCCCTAACTGCAAATTATCATTATTAGTGACACTGATACATGCTTATTTCTATGAACAGCCAGGTCACAGATCACAGTGCTTGCCTTAGAGTTCTCTGTATGAGATCACTGAAACAGCAAATGTATGTACCTATCTTAACCAGACCCTGACCCCCTTTTTTAATCACTTGTTCCTCAGAAGAAAACCTGTGACATTTATCAGAATCTATAACCCCCACTCAATATGTCCTCCATTTCCTGTACCATATAAGGTGTGTTTAGCATTTGGAGTGTGGATCTGGGTTCCTTTGACATTTGGAATGACCACAGTGGAGCTCTTTACCCTTCCTGTTATTATCAAAACCTGACACTGATTGATTTCGGGACCTTAAGCAAGCAAGGCAAGTTAAGACCTCTCAGCAGACCTGACAACATGTCTGCCAGCATTGCTTTGGCTTATTATACTGCATTATACCCAGCAGTTAACCCAGCAGTAACTTCCTGTAAGATCGTAATTTCTCCGCCTCTCATTGCAGTCTCAGTTGATGGTTTCCCTAGTGGGGACAACACAACAGAAAACGGTTGGCACCATACATTCAATTTACAATACAGGGAACATGTATCAATGCTTAGGTTGGTCTGTATACGGAGTCCTCAGACTCACTGTAAAAGCCGTATGTAAAATAAAATAAAAATGTTCCAACCACTGTCCCAGTGTTAAAACACTACAAGAAAGTGATGTGGTCATTTGGATTTGAACCAGGGCAGCATCAAAACATAATCTGCTGTGAGACCATGTGCTAATTCTTAATGAGAGCTGAAAGCACAGAAATGTTTTCCTCCAGAGACTGTGCTAAAATACTCAGCTAAATATCTTCCCCACAGTCCTTTTGGTGAAGTACGCCGCCTTGCTCCTGCCTGGGCTGCCTTAACTTCATGCCAGCATCAAGATCATGTCATGTCCCGGGCCTTCCGTACTTTCCTCACAGATTAGATCATTTATTTGCTCTCCCTTTAACACCCTACCAACCCCTGAGCCACAACACCCATGAAAACCTTTTCATCCATGTTGAAAGAATTACCGGCCTTGCAAACTTAGGAAATCTTGACAATAGAGGTGGTTGGATCCATTTCCTACACCACATTAATAGGTGATATACTATGTGTAGTGATTTATGGCAGGTAATCATAAAATGGTCTCCTACAAGAGATTAAGATTTTTGAAACAGTTGCTTCATTGATAACAGTAGTGCAAACAGAATATTAACATTTTAAAACTTAATGTAGCCTACAACCCGCAAATTCTGTACAGCATTTTGAGTTTTATTGCAGTTCCAGTTTCACCCACAATTCTATTTATACTGCCATTAAACCTTTTCTCCTCTGCTATGCACCATCAAAATCACTCCTTGTATCCAAACTGTCACTGCCACCTTCCTTGCATACTTCAAACCCTCACACATGCTGTGAGGGGGCGTCATTAGCTCCAGGTGCTGACCAAGCCATTGCATTGCTTATGAAGTGCATAACTCCATGGGCATAGTGCATAACTCCATGCACTTCATCTTTCATAAGCTAGCCTTCTCTCTGTGTTCTTACTCTGTTCATCTCAGAGGCATTCTGTATCACTATAACTGTAACTACTCCATACATTTTTAAACACTTACAACTGCCTTTACAGTCTTGTTATTGTACCTTGGTAGAACTGTCTGAGTCATTTGTCTTAATTCCAGTAACTATAGATGATCTCACCAACTACCTGACTTGTTGATTGCTCCTACACTCTTTCAGTGATTCCCTTAAAATCATTGTTGACGCATCTTCTCTAATGACACTGAATCTCAGTTCTTTGCTACATAGAAAGTCTTTATTTTTCAACTTCATGTCTCTTGTGTAGTGTTAAATATGTCTGCACTGCTTCTTTTAGCTGGTGTGTTTTTTAGTGTTGGCACTAGTATTAGTAATTTGTGAAGGCCACAGATAACTATCTACTGATCTTCCATTTCAGTCTTTTTTTTATTATTGCTTTTTATTAATCTCTTGCATACATTTATCTTGCTTCAAGTATGACATGACAAACAGGGTGCTGGAATTGTGCGCCTTTCTAAATGGCTGTAGTACTCATTCTTCTCCACTAGATGTCCTCAAGTTGCTCAATGATGCTTTGCGTAATAAATGGTTTTTAGTACAGAAGAATGTTTATAATGCATTGAAAACTATTCAGATGTCCATAATGCCTTGTTTCGCCTACATGACACATGTCAGTGTTTAGGGAAATTTACTACCATCCTGGGGAAGTTTCCATGTTCATTTTGAACATCATCTGTGTCTTCGTCTGTTCTTTGTTGTTATTCTGTGTGCTAATGATTATTGTTTAACTCTAGGGCATTGCATTTCTG
>CM059283.1:9240654-9280654 GCA_030347295.1 Setipinna tenuifilis | reverse complement strand
GTGTGTGTGTGTTTCTAAGCGTATGCTGTGTGTGTGTGTGTCTGAGTGTATGTTTGTTATTTTTGTGTGTGTGTGTGTGTGTGTGACTTACATGTGATATTTCTGACAAGTTTTTTTTTACATTCATAAGGGTCCCCATGTGGAGCCCCTCCCACGTTCCCCCACACACACATGCAGAGCCAGACCGGGCTGGAGCTGGGGGACGAGCTGGTGTTTGTGTGTGAGTCCGGCTACAGCCTCGCCTCCGGGGACACCGCCTTCAGCCTGCTCTGTGACAGCTGTGGGGAATGGTACGGCCTCGTGCAGCTGTGTGTGAAAGGTGCGTCTTCTTCCGCTGTGGTAGAAATTGGTCTCTCTCTGTCTATGTGTGGCTTTCTGTCTGTCTCTGTGTGGCTGTCTGTCTGTCTGTGTGTGGAAGGTGCGTCTTCCTCTGTGGTAGAAATTGGTCTCTCCTCTGTCTCTGTGTGGCTGTCTGTCTGTCTGTCTGTCTGTCTGTGGTTGTCTGTCTGTCTTGTGTGTGAAAGGTGCGTCTTCTTCCGCTGTGGTAGAAATTGGTCTCTCTCTGTCTATGTGTGGCTTTCTGTCTGTCTCTGTGTGGCTGTCTGTCTGTCTGTGTGTGGAAGGTGCGTCTTCCTCTGTGGTAGAAATTGGTCTCTCCTCTGTCTCTGTGTGGCTGTCTGTCTGTCTGTCTATCTGTGTGTGAAAGGTGTGTCTTCCTCTGTGGTAGAAATTGGTCTCTCTCTGTCTCTGTGTGGCTGTCTGTCTGTGGCTGTCTGTCTGTCTTGTGTGTGAAAGGTGGGTCTTCCTTTGTGGTAGAAATTGGTCTCTCCTCTGTCCCTGTGTGGTCTCTCTCTGTCTCTGTGTGGCTGTCTGTCGGTCTGTCTGTGTGTGATAGGTGGGTCTTCCTCTGTGGTAGAAATTGGTCTCTCCTCTGTCCCTGTGTGGTCTCTCTCTGTCTCTATGTGGCTGTCTGTCTGTCTGTCTGTCTGTCTGTCTGTCTGTCTCTGTCCTACAATTATGTCTCCCAATTTTTCATTTCTCTCTTGACCTCTCTCAATCTCTCTTGATCTCCCGCACTCCCTCTCTTTCTCTCTCTGTCACAGTAGTTGAAATAGGTCTGTGTCTCCCCCTCTCTTTCTGCTCCTCTCTCTCTCTTTCTCTCTCTTTCTCTTTGTGCGTGTAGAATTTGAAACTTGTGTGAGTAAGAAACTTTTAGCTGCAAGTTACAGTTTCAGCTACACCCAAATATTTCCACATAAGCCTGACATTTAAGCTGGTGTAACCTATCATTATGTAGAAGGCTAGGGTGTGTATTATTTATAGATGGTCAATGTGTCTATTAGTATAGTATGTGCATAGTGTCACACTGCTCTGTGTTGAGTGCAAGAGTAAGTGTCACATTAAATATAATAAAATGAATAAATATATAAAATAAAATAAATATAATGTAACTTATTGATGTGTTTGTTGACGCCATGTTTTTTATGTGTATCTCCGCATGTGTGTCACAGATGATGCTGAGGCCCATCAGGATTATGAGGACAAGTTTCCCAACGAGGACAACATCTACACAGGCTCTGAGGCAGAGGGCAGCCCAGCTGCAGAGGGAGAACACGAGGAGGAGGAGGAGGCAGAAGAAGTGGAAGAGGAGGTGGAGGAAGAGCAAGAGAATGAGGACACACACTCTGAGGCCAACACAGAGGGAGGAACACACGGAGAGGCGGGCGAGAGAGGAGAGCATGGTGGTGAGGTTGAGGAGACTGGAGTAGAGCAGGCTGGAGAGGTGGATGAGAAAGAGGAGAAGGAGAACGAGGATGTGCACGCCGGGTCGGTGACAGACCCGCCCGTGTCTCTGCTGAGCCAGAAGCACCTCTTCTGGTTCCCCTCCGAGGCGTTCCACGATGACGACGACGACGACCATCACGATGACCATCACGATGACACTCACGCATCCGACCACAAGCACTCCGGCGCAAAGGAGGCAGACAGCGTCGCAGGAGCAGGCACGGAACACGAGGAGCATCACCATGGCGATGAGCATGATGCTGAGGAGGAGATGCCCACGGATGAGGTCCTGCAGCACACGGACAAGTCATGGCTGGACGGGTACCCCGTCGACGAGGAGTTCACCAAGTCCACCGAGATCGGCTCGGAGGAGAAGGAGTCAAAGGAGGCGAAGGATGTTTCTAAGGAGCACAAACCACCGAAAAGTGAGGAGGAGAAGGAGGTGCAGGATGTTTCCAAAGAGCACGACCCAGTGAAGAGCAAGGAGGAGGCGGAGGAGGAGGGGGAGGAGAGGGAGGAGGAAGAGGAGAACGAGAGGGCCACGGATAGCTCGGAGGAGATGTTCAAGGAAGTGATTGAACGGCCTGACACTGCCGCCGAAGTACACCCCACCTTCTTCATCAACGTCAGCGATGTGACGACGGAGTCGCCATTTCAGCACAGCACCACAGAGTCAATGAATGGCGACGGGTCCGATGCCATCACACCTTCAGGGGTGGGGCCTTATGACATGACAGTGGACACCACGGCAACCACTGTTGTTTACCCCAGCAGCACCAGCACCACCCCGGGATTCTTTCACCACCACTTGACGCTTCCGACGGAGAGCAACGAGGTGACGGCCGTTCCCGAGGACGTCACGAGCGTCCCCTACCACGTGACCCTGAGTCCCGATGACGTCATCACGGCCGGCGATGATCTGGGCACTCCTCTCATTTTCGCTACGGTCCTACCCGACGACGATGACATCACCACCCTGTCTACGGATGTTCCCGTCCTCATTCACGACTTCAGCGGCCTGGATTCAGACCGCCACAACCTGACCAAACAGAGCATGCCCACAGAGGACCCGTGCGATGTGGACACCTGCCCCTCGTCCAGAAGCACTTCCTTAGTTGCCATAGTAACAGTGGTGACGATTGTTGCCGTGGCAGGCCTGATTCTGGGGGCGTGGCTCTTCAGACGAAGACAGCTAAAGAGCTCACACTATCAGTTCAACGGAACTAACTCACACACTCAAAACTTTGAGATGCAGCAGACTGTGTGAACGTTCCCACATGGTCTGTCTTTACGATATGTACTCTCTCTCTCACTCTCATATCTACACAGATAAAATACAATACTGTAGCTGTTTGTTTTGTGTTGTTGTATATTTTGAAAGTCTTTCTGTTCTGTCCAAAGTTTTGCGTTTCGTTAGTGATTGTGATGAATTTCATTTCTGCTTTGAGAGAGGCCTTGTGCTTGTGTGTTTATATTAGATGTATTGTTCATTTTTCCAAAAAAAGACACACACACACACACACACACACACACACACACACACACACACACACACACACCAGTGCAAACTGCAATGGAGGAATGGTGAGTTCAGTTCACATGGACTGTTCTCATTAGAGATATTTTATATTTTGGAAAAAAAACTACTGATCAGCATCTATTTCCTGTTTGGCAAGTACAGCTGCCCCACAATCGGAACGATAGTGGAGATGTGAAGAAGATACAATAGTGAAGTGGCAGTAGTATTTGTTCATATGAATTCTACAAACACCATGCTAGAAGGGAAGATTGATTCATTCTAGATGCTTAAGCAGTATTTTATCGACTTAACCTAAACAAAAAAAGGTTAGTTGGTTGCACACATACATTTGAGATGAAATTAGTTGTTTTTTTGTTTTTTTTTGTAGTTCAAACTAATATAATATACTCTGACCATGGGTATCTCATGAGCCATAGATGTTATGTATAGCATAAAAAGATGTAGTAGAGTTAATTGAGTTGTAGTTAAAATCAGTGGTAAATTAGTGTACATAAAGAACCCCTTGAAGGATGGTATGTGAATAAAACTCAACGTGTTGTCAGTGGCAGTAGATGGAGTGTTTTTAATAGTGTATTTTTACCCACAAATGACACTAACACAGATTGATCATAAGAAGAGGGCTTCGTCTAGGATAAAACAAGTTATGAGTGCAGTTTCTGATCTGTTTTATGGTCTCGCTGATATTGCCACCAGTACTTTGTGGACTGTCAGAGATACTGTGAGCTGTCACTGGAATAAGTCTTCAGTCAACTAAATCTGGATTATGGATTATGATTATGTTTCATTGTTACTGCTTAATTTCCGATATACAAGCAGGATTCTGAATGACAACAATTCAAGCACAATACTGTTAACTTTACCATTTACAGTACTGCATGTGTAGCAAGGCACCTGGTTAAGACACTGTAATAATTACCCAACCTACTGACCAAAGATTCTAGAGTGTTACGCTAAGCTCCACTCTAGAATCTTTGTTGCTGACTATGTATTCTGAACCACACAGTTTTCATTGGCCTAGATTGCTTAGTGTACAATAGAGTACTGTACAATTTCAGTAGAGTGTAGAGATTTTACATCAAAACACATTATGAATGAACTACAATTCTGAGACAATCACAGTATTGGGTACAATAAAGAAAACACTGCATATCCTATACCAATGGAAGCTAAATAATACTGGTCTTTTTTGTCAGAAACTCTTACTCCAAATATATTACTTTTTTCATTTGTTTATCCATTTTTTTCTCTTGATAGTTTCATGGAGGTTACTCTTCTGTTAGTTCTTGTGTAATTTTATGTCATGACATCTTGTGTCACATTATTAGGTTACCTTGTTTGTTTATATTTGCTTGTACTGTTTGTGAAGCTGCTTTCAAACTACTGCAATAATGAAAGGCACCATACTACAAATAAACATGCCTTAACTTAGTCATTTTGGGAAAAAAAATATTATTGCTTTTGTTGCAATTCTGATACAATTTACCATCTTTCATTTTGTCACAAAACGTATGAATTATATAATAATTGTATATAAATCACATCCATCCCTCGTCACACAGTACATTGTATATAAAGTCAGCATACTGACAATAAACATAACATGTTTCATAAAGTAAAACATTATGAACTTTTTAATGAAATGTAATACCAGGAAATGTATAGTAAAAAAGGGACAGCCAGTGCTTTGAAATTCATGGACCTTTTTTTTGTTTTTGATACTTTGGAATAGCTTTACTCTGGATAGGCTTCCTGAGGTAAGGGCTGTACACACCTAAGCATATCTTAAATGTATTCACACTGCTTTATATGTTTTTTGTAAAATGTTATAGGTATTTAAGTCCCTTCCAAAAAGCTTATGGATTACAATCAGTTAAAAAAAAGGCTTTTTTTGAAGTAAACTCTGAAATGAGTAAACACATACAAGAATTTCACTTATCTTACGTTGGAGTCCATTGGAGACAAAAATAGCAGGAATGCCTCTTTACCACAGAGCCAAGGCGATCATTATAGCACAAACAAAGGGAAAATTATGGTGGACCTGAAGAATTACTGGCACATCATGAGAATTATACAGCAAGTTATCATGATGCAGTGAGTGTTAGCATGTTATGCTAGCTGTAATCCTCTGACCCTGATAGGCTACTGTTTGAACTGGCACAGCTGCACAAATATTAATTTAACACTTAAGTGGCTAACATGACATTTTTTTACCCAGTAACTAGCAGTGTAAAGTAAAGTAGCCAGTACACAGCTGATGAGTGCTGTTATCTGCCTTACAATGGCATGTTGTTATGGTAACTCTACACTGTATAGCCCAGTACTATGCATATGTGCCTCAGTATACATACTATGAAGCTAGTCCATTTAACCTCATACCAGAGTGAGGCTTAAACTGCATGTGCCATTATTCCCATGATCATACGAATCCATACGAAGATTTTTAACAAATATCTTTTATTTTAAAACACTGTACATCACAGAAACAACTTTCACTCAAAATGACAAAATAAAATCAGTGACATATAATAATTTCACGGTATTCAGCTTGGTTTTCTCACAAGAAGGCACATCAAACAGATGACATCGCAACAAACAAGACATCTCATAAAGATTTCTGCTATTTCCCCCTTCTGCAAATAAAATAACCATTGGAGTGTGCATAGTCATGGAGGTCCATAGCACCTGATTGTGTACTATAGCAGTGGATCAGTGTATTGTGTACCTGTGTGCCTATGTGTGGTTTGCCAAAGGCTTCAGATTGAGCCTTTCCATGAGGAAGAACTTGGACTTTTTCAGTCACTGTCAGTCAGGTAGTGAGCATATGGCTAAAACAGAGACAATGAATCTGTGGAGTTGGTGTGTGTGTGTGTGTGTGTGTGTGTGTTTCAGTTCGCTGAGTATTTATTATTCATCTTCCAGTAACTCATCCATAAACTCTACGACTTCACCCTGAAAGAGAAAGAGAGACAGAGAGAGACAGAGAGAAAGACACAAATTATACACATATCTTTGGACATCTGGGAACAGAATGTGAGCAGCAAGTCCACCTAACACCCCCCCCCCCCCCCCCCCCCCCACCCCCAACACAACAAAAACACCTTTCCCGGCAATACTCGGCATCATCAGTTTTACAAGTGGTATATACTGTATATATTTTTTTATTAAGTCAACAAAAACTCCCTTTAACAAACTCCGTAATAGAGAATAATAGAGAATAATAAAATGAACTTGGACATAAATAAGAATGCTGGGTATACAGTTGCACAGTAAATATAAGGACACCCTGGTAATGAATTTCTAACTGGAGGCAATTACACAGTGTTCATATATGAGCACCATGACATCTTTCACACCCATAAGCAAACTGAGGCAACAATATTAAATATTAAAACTTTAATATTAAACAGTAATATTAGCTCTATAACACACAACTCTAGAAAACGTCTAGAGGGATGAGCTTTTGTGACATTGTTGTAAACTTACAACTGTTCTCCCCCTACTGGTCAAATGCTGTACAAAAAAACTTCAAGCAATAAAACATTTGTCTGAAGTCTTACTCATGCCTATTGCCAAAGAGGATGTTTCTCCTTCAGACGTCAAAAAGTAAGAATTAACAATTATATACATAAGATATTTTATACTCTTAGGGATTACAGTGTATCTGTCACCAATGATGACATTACTGATTTATTCTGAGTCACTTAGTTCGACCATTTCTGTGTAAGTAGTTGCTCTTTTTTGCTATATATTAACATGTATAAATTATTTATGTATTAATTAGCATTAATTCATATGTTAAGGATATGCCATTTTTGGCCAAAGACACATTTAATACAACCATAAAAGACTAATCAGTACTAATATATACTAAAACATCACTCTATTTACACTGTCCAACTGTAAAGTAAACAGCACCATGTTTAGGCTTTTCAGACACTGTATGCTATGCACACTGACTAAAGTACTACTGCTTGGCACACACACACACACACACACACACACACACCCCTGTATAAACACTCTTAACCATGCCAGTTGGTTGCTGGTATGCATACCAAAGGCTCTGTTCCCTTAGCAATACATCCAAAGTGTAATGGGCCTCCTCTGGAATTATTTCGCGTGTTGAAACGTGTAAGTGCATTGGTGTGCTTTGGGTGGGGGTAGGGAGTTGGGGCAGGGGCTGGGTAGGTGTATAGGTGGTGCTAAAGTGCATTGTTTTGCATGGTGGTGGGGGTGGGGGCAGGGAGCGGGGGTGGGGGTGGGTAGGTGTATAGGTGTTACAAATGTAACTGACCTCATCGTCATCCAGCAGTTTTTTTCGGGAGAACTCTAAGAGCTGTATCTGCATGGTGGTCTGATTGTATATCCTCACTGCTTCCTGTACAAAACACAAAGAAATGTACTTCAGTTAGTAAACACATTTCACAAGCATAAAAACAAGCACAGGCAGTGTATGAAATGCACTAAAGCTGCAGCAGGCATGTAACCTTCATGAAGAATGTCAGCCTCACATAGAAATGTGCATGTCTGTTCATTCATTTAATATTGCAAAGTGCTTCAAAATTAACCCACGGTATGTGGTGTCTATATAACACTGCACCGTACTTAATGAAAGCCACTGGAGAGATTGCTTTTGAAGCCTTATGAACCTGTAGTGTATTTCACTAAATAACACACAGTAGATAGTCAGCACTCTTGCTGCATGTTCGCCCTCTTTATTTGCTCAAACAGGAAATCCGTACAGATATCCCAGCATTCTCTAATTAGGCTGAGATGATGGAACAACCAAGTAACCAAAATACATTTACTCAAAGGTTTAAGTGGGATCTTGTGGTGTGGTGAAAGTATGATTGAGCAATATGCCAAAGTCAAATTACTTAATTATGCACAAACCACACAACAACCACATAAAACAGCTAATTATATTTTGTTTAATGGGAGTTACAACAGTTTGCTTTAATGTGGTTCTTGTGAATCCATTTCTGTCTCCCACTCTCTCTCTCACACACACACACTATATATGACCAAATAGTGTATGTGTTCTTTATTGATGAATTTGTATGTGTTGTTAATGTGTGTTTACAACTACCTGTCAACTACATTGTCATTAGCAGTGGTCTTTTAAATAATAAAGGCAAAATTACTGTAAAAGCCCTGGTCACCCACCACCAGCCAAAGCCAACAGATAAGCACTTGGCAGGCAGTTTGGCTCTAATGCCGCTGTTGTTGTGTTACCAACTGTTGCCTGCTTCATCTCCACTGCTGTGCTGTGCTGTGCTGTGCTGTGCTAGCCTGGCTTCCGCACCAAGCTCATAGACGGAGCTCGGTCTGGCAAACCTCCCATAAACAGGAAGTTCTCAGGGGCAGGATCAACTGGCAATAGGCTGTTTCAAATGCCTCTGTGTACTACTGGACAGAGCTACAACCAATCAGACGACTGATTTTGATAACAAATGCTCTTCATTGGTGCCACATTTTTCGGGCAAAGGAACAGCCGAAAATAGGCCAGGTTGGTTAGAGTGACTTGAATGCAAAGTTCAATGTAGCGTGACAGGCAGGATGGGTGGGCCCAGGCTGGTGTTGTGTCCCTTTGGACCACAAAAAATCCCCATGAAGCAAAGTCTTCATCATTGAATAAATGTGCCACACATAATCCCAGTGTGGTGGGGTATTATGGGACAGTGAGAGGAGAGCGGGTTACCGATCGTGGCTGAAAGTCGTCGTCGGTGAGGTCCCACTTGCTGCGGTGGTACTGGTAGTAGACCACGTTGTTCTTCATCACCTCATCCTCAGGGTCAAACAGCAGATAGCTTATGGCGCATGGCACGGCATTTTTAAGATCATTCACTACATCAGAGAGAGAGAGGGAGGGACAGAGAGAGAGAGGGGGGAGAGAGAGAGAGAGAGGGAGGGAGAGAGACAGCAAGAGAGGGAGAGGAAGGGAGAGAGAGGGATAGAGAGGAAGAGAGGGATGGAGAGAGAGCAAGAGAGGGAGAGGGAGGGAGAGAGAGATAATGAGAGGAAGAGATGAGTGGAGACATTAGAACAGGCACTAAAATGCACCATTAAACACTGTCTCTTAAAAGTCCTTTATGCAGCACAAACAATTGTTTTAAATAGTTTTCTAATGGCTTGGAGAGAGACGGTAAAAGAGAGAGAGGGAGAGAGAGAGAGAGACAGAGAGAGACAGAGAGAGAGAGAGAGAGAGGAGCAAATATACACACACATACAGAAAGAGATTGTACTATTTCATTAACAACTTTGGCAATAAGAGAATTCTTGTCATGCCAGTAGAGCACTTTAACCCTTGAGAGAGAGAAAGAGAGAGCTAGAGATAGAGGGAAGTGAACATCTCAGATATTGTTGATATGTAAGCACAATCAAATCATACATCAAATCACTGGCTCTTTGCTGTCAAAGCCAAAAGAAAATGATTGTGTTTTTCAGTTGTAGTACCGTGTAGATACCAATCACTGGTATAACAACAGCTACAGGTGTGACTGTGCATATGGACTCAGTCAGTCAGTCTCTGGACATCTATTGGCAGACGATTACGATGCCATACTTGATGCTACTTTGTTATGCAATAACAATGTCATACTAACAAACAAAATAACAATATAATACGCGTAATAACAAAGACATTTTTAAAAATACAGAAGCCTCTGGAATGAATGTCTTCTTTTACCACACAGATCTTGACATTAAATCATACAAAAGTGCTACTTTGCATTACACACACATTATTTTATGCACATAAATATACATTGTATGCGTATCCAAACCCATATCAGTAACCATAAACACACACAAAAAGAAGGCATTTTTCTTCTACTTACTTTTGTAGTAGGCAAACTGCAGGTAGTGGTACATTGTGGCCACGAATTTCTCCACCACGTAACCCCCCACCACGGGGTTCAAGTCGGCCTCACATCTCACCTTTCTCTCCAGCACCTCAGTGTAGTGGGCTGCAGGGGGCAGGACAAGAGATGAGGTCAAATAAAACAGATAGTCTAATAGGTTACATGTGAAAACACGCCTTCCCCCTACATAAGGGGGTAATAATGAATGCAACGGATGGACAAATCTACATTTATTATTAGCATATAGATTTACTTTGGGGCGAGTTTGTAGCATTTGTTTTACGAGTCAATATTTTTCCCCCAACAGTACATCACAGGGGCACATGGAAAGCTTCGTCCGAAGACAGGATTTAGGAATATGATTAAAGTTTTTAATACCAAATACACCATTCCCTCAAGAGCACATTTCACAAATATGATGGAGCAAAATTACTCAGAAATAACAGAGAAATTAAACAGTGTTCTTAAGGAGACAGACTGTGTTGCACTAACAACAACTTAAGATATTTAAGTCACGTCAGGTCCAGCATGTGTTACTTTCGTTTTAGCCATATTCATAGTGCTTAGTGAGATGAAACAATGCTTTACCAGGAACAATTGGTGTTACAAGCAACTGTTGTAAGACAGTACAGACAAGAGTAAAAGTTACAGATCAATCCAAATATTTGCAAATCATCTCAACTGTAACACTTTACAGTGATGTAAAGTTTAAAGAAAATACATTAGAACTTAACAAATTATATTAAACTAAGGACATTAGCAAAAGGTTTTTTTGTCTACAGGACACATTCCTTTACATTATACGAATAAATAATGCCCATCAAACAATCTATGAACACTTGATCAATGCTAGCCCACTAGCCTTTAGCACTGGCTACTTAAACAGTATGTCTTTCCTTCTGTGCAAAGATTACACTGAAGAAAGCTGTTGCCAAGGATGGGATGGACAGGTACTTGAATAGAAGTGAATCGTGACTTCATACATATACAGCCAAGAAGGTGTGTATTTCATTAAAAGCCTGTAAAAGTACAGAAGAGGAAACCAGATGCACTGTCTGACCTAATTTTGGGCAACTCTTAACGGTGCAGCCATCAAACTTCATAATCTCATGTGCAACTGTTAATGACACAATGCTCAACACAACACACACACTCACACACACACACACAACACTTGATCTCATGTGCAACTCTAATGACACAATGCTCAACACAACACACACACTCACACACACACACAACACTTAATCTCATGTGAAACTCTAATGACACAATGCTCAACACAACTAATACACACACACACACACACACACACACACACACACACACAAACACACACACACACACAACCCTTAATCTCATATGCTTAACTAAACTTTAACTAACTTTAACTCCATAATTGTTTTTTTTACACAATTCCACTTGCACTGAGGCAACAACACCTAAAGCACTCACCTGCAATAGAAGGGTAGAAGTCTTTGAAGTCTTTAATTTCTCTGGAACCCTCGGAGGCCGCCAAGCATTCATCGTAGACTTTGATGAAGTCCCTCAGGGCCAACTCCATATCGGACACGCACGTGCGGAAGTTGTCGCCGTTAAAAGCTCTTACTGCACGCACAAATAAAGTCTGAAACAAAACAAAGAAAACACAATAAAATACGACATGCAAAAAAAAACATACAAAGTTTCCTACTGTAAATATTCCAACCCAACCCAAACTCAAGTGTAACTATAAATAGTTTTCTACAAACTGAAAGTTAACGAAGAGAGTAAAAAATGTTAAAACTGTAAAATAACATATTATTGAATACAACTCTGGTGGGTAAATGTTGTTCTTTTTAGTCCTTGACTTTAAAATTAAATTCTGTATCCTCTGAACGCTTAAAATAAACAGAGTGCAGAAAGCAAAAATACATCAACCCACAACAAAGGAGATTACGAGCAACTGGTGCGAAATTATGCACAATAAAGTGACAGGCTGCAATACCAGCCCAAACTTAACTAACCACACTTAACCAGTAACACTCAGTCATTTTGAGCTTCTAGACAATGGAAGTTTTTTTAGTTACAGTTTATTATACTGTCCCTGTTACATCAATTAGGTACAGTGTAACAAAGTGTGTAACAGTTAGTGTTATGTATGTGTAGTGTAAGTACATAATATTACATGTTGTTACATGTAGATACACTAAAAAAAGGAACTGTGAAATAAAGTGTTACCAGTTTTTTACTACCTATGTAAACTCCATGGAATATTCCATGAATGGTTATGTTTGCGCATTCAGCAGAGTCTTTTATTCAAAGCAACTTCTATTGTATTATTACCAAAGTGTATCTTTGGTTCTCATGTGTCCATTGCCATTGTTTTGTTTTTCAAGAAGAGCTTAAGGTCAATGTATACACAGCTGTTATAACATATGCACATCATGTGGGTGATTTAGCTTCATACAATGTTTACCTCTGAACAAATGGTTTGGTGGAGGAGAAAGGCATGTACAGTATACAGAATCTAAAATCGTCATTCTGTTGTACATTACAAAGGAACAGCCATAATATCTATTAATTTAAGTGGTACTATGGTCAGATTCTCCACCAAAACCCGACCATTACCACTAGTGAGAACATGGACAACATTTTATGTGTGGACATACAGTATGTGTAGTATATTGTGTTTGTAAGTGCATTTCATAGTATGTAGGCTACATGTTTTAGACAGCCAGAGAGACAGCCAGACAGCCAGATAGATAGATAGATAGATAGATAGATAGATAGATAGATAGATAGATAGATGAATGCAATATTTATATGCTGTTAAAAATATATAACTTATCTGCACCTCGTAAGACTTGCTCTCCAGGTCTTTGAGATGCTCGTCTGCCCCAGGCAGGCTCTTGTAGTATGCCATATTCCTCTGCATCATCTCGTCGTCTGGGTGCTTCAACAGGAACGTGTGTGCAGCTGATACGGCCTTTGCAACGTTGTCACTCTACACAAACCGTATAAATCACTACTTACAATCTTATCACAAGTTGTTAATCACAGTCACAGTCATAATAATCATATCAGTATTTCAAGTACTTGTAACTCGGAATAAGATAAAAGAGAAACACAACGACTCAGAAAACAAACAGGCTCATGCACTTACTTTGAAGTAGGCAAACTGCAGGTACTTGTATGGGTCGCGTCTCTCAAACTCCTCCACAGTTTCACGGCTGGGGAGCGTCTGGCGGAATGCGGGTAACCCCTGCTTGCACCTTTTTAGACACTGTGCGCGCTTCATAACGTTACCAAACGCGTGAAGCTCGGGGAAGTCGGCAAAGCGCTCCTCCTTGTCGACGCGCACAGAGCTACAGTTCAGGTTGCAGAAGGCCTCGCTGTCCCGCAACAGTCGATACAGGCGCAGACTCACCTCCAGGAACTCCACGGTCTCCGGCCACTTTTCCCCAGTGTACTGATCCAAGGCATGTCGGTATGCGGACTCCAGTGGCATCAGCTCATGTCGGGGAAAACTTCGAAAACTATATTTTTCATACTGCGCGCTGACAAGCAGGCCTAGGGAGAAAAATACAAGGCAGAACAAAGACGTATGCATCCTGGACAAATGGGACACCATGAGTTTCCGCTGAGTGCCTGGACGAGATTGTCGTAGGCTGTGTGTGAGCACAAGTCCCGCCTGCAAACTTTCCACGTCTCCAGGGGCGCGGCCCAAAATGAATAGGCTGGCCAACACAGAACTTCCTTCAGGGACAGATATTATAACGCTGTGTATTATGTATTAATTGCAGTGGCACGCCCTAATATCACATGCCAATCTTACAATAGACTGTGTTTTTTCCCCACTTGTTTCTATACAACACTATTTGCTTGTTTTTCCCCCCACATAGGCCTGAAATAACTGTACATCAAGAGAGGGAGGTCGCACCAGCATCCCTCCTCCGACGCCACGTGGAACGCCTTTAATTTGGCCAGCGTTTTCCGGATAGCAGAAGACCCCCATTAACTCCGCCTTTGCAAATGCATTTCCGAACAGCCTATGGCGAGCAGAGTTAACTTTTGGGGTTTCACGGGCTGAAAAAGAGCTTCAGAGGGGTAGTCACTAGTCAGTGCAGTCTTTGCCGGCGAAGTTCCACGTCTACAGATCTTTGACGCCTCCAGGCATACGACGTGGTATCCACAAAAACTGTAGGGAGACAGAAAAAAAAGAATAGACAAGGTAGGTCACACTGTAGGAACTCACTTCAAGAAGGAGGAGATCTGGCGGCGCCTGTTATCCATCCCACCTCATTCGGACCTGGAAGATGATAACAACACTTATTACGCACACGATGATTTTATTACCGTTTCTGATAGCCTTTGTTTCCTGCAATGCTCCACCGGTTCCGACCGATGACATTATCATTGAGAAGACTTTTACTCCAGAGCAGTGCGTGCGTGCAGTCCAGAGTGGAGATTATGTTAGGTACCATTATAACGGCATGTTTCCAGACGGGAAGAAGTTCGACTCCAGGTGAGAAAAATTTGACCCAGTTTCTCCCCCCCCCCAAAATCCAGGTTACCTCTCTTGTCCCAGAGCTGGTCCCCGAAACACAGAGTGGCCACGCACGCAGATTGCTCTGCTGCATACATGGTTTTAGGGTGCCTATATGTAAGACATCAACTGTACCTGTGACTTTTGCCTTTTTATCAACTGAGCCATGCAGTACACCTATGATTGACTATGCACTGCAAATGTTAGTTGATCTAGCGTTGACGGTGCATGTTGCTTTGTATGTAGGTCCAATTTACAGTACTGACTAATATTCTTATATGTTTCTACACATGTGTATGTGGCAGTTACGACCGTGGCTCCACCTATAATGTGTTTGTGGGCCGGAGGCAGCTTATCGCTGGGATGGATAAGGCTCTGCTGGGAATGTGTGTGAATGAACGTCGCCTTGTGAAAATACCCCCACAGTTAGCCTATGGAAAGGACGGATACGGTAATTTGTGTTTTTTTGGTTGTATGTGCATGTGTATGAACGTGTTTCTGTGAGTCTTTCTTTTGCAGCTAGTACACGTACGGCATGTGCTTGCATGGCAGCCAAGTTACACGCAAACCGAACTTCCAAAAGTTTTCAGTAGGAACAGCAGATTTGCATACTGTAGCCAAAAAATGGCAAAGAGAAGCTCTTGGATAGGTAGGAGACATCTGACTGACATACAAAACGCCCAACCACAGCAGGCTAACAATGAGAAGCAGCGGTGGTTGGTCATTTTTCTATGCATCAGAGGACCCGTGGCACTTTGTGGGTGGGACCTGTAATGTCCGGCCCAATTTGGATGAAACTTCCCAAGAGAAAGGACATAGAATAGAGATAAAAAGAACTTTTCTGAAGCGCACAATCCCCGGAGGGTCCTAAAAATGTTTCTTTTGAAAGTCAAAGGCTATTCTTGACTCCCAGCTGTAAAAATGATCATGCCTCAGACCTAAAATTTTAAAATTCAAAGCACATTACACAGAACACAGATTTGTGCTGTTTAGATGTACATTTATGTTCTACTTTAGTTTTTAGAAACATTTATGCAAAAATATAAATTCTGTGGTTCACAGTCCTATGAAGGGCTGCCCTTTTCACACGTTGGTCTCAGTAGTTGTCTATTTGCCCTGGTGTTCTGAGCTTGGGCTGTGAGACTGCAAATAGCAGATTTTTCAGTGGGATGTCACCAGTTCTTTGGAATTTCAAGCCAAGTCTGCAAGTCAAATATTTGTAATTACACGCGGTTATTTTTATGACTGTTTGGAGAATTACTTTTTCAACAAGATTCTGCAGTGCCGCAAGATGAAACAAGATTCCCATAAAGTGCTACTCAAAACTTTGTTGAATATTTTAACCCGTAAATTTGGGTCATGCTTGCCCTACTTTTTAACTGCTAAATAATATCCCAAATCTCTGAAATGGCTCCTAAACCACTGTTATGAATATGTAATAAATGAGATATTTCTATGTAGGTTTTCATTCATCCAAGTCACGGTAGCCTAAGTACTAAGTTACTAAGTACTAACTAAGTTGTTGGACAACTAGACTTCTTTCCTTTTCAAAGACTGCAGACATCTCATCTCTTATCCAAGAAGCTTCTTCTTTGGCTTTGAGCACTGATGCTGCTGCAGTGTCAGGGACAAACGTGACGTGTGTGTGCTCTGGTGCGAACAGGTGACGTCATCCCTCCAAATTCTATACTGCACTTTGACGTGCTGCTGCTGGACATCTGGAACTCGGAGGACCAGGTGCAGATTAACACCTATCACAGGCCGGAGAACTGCGGACGCAAGGTGCAGGTGTCAGACTATGTGCGCTACCACTACAACGGAACCCTTCTGGACGGAACGCTGTTTGATTCCAGGTGAATGAGACGGCATTTGAAATGAATAAAAAAGTGTTCACAGAAATGAGTAAATGTGTTTTTTTTTGTTTTCATAGGATATTGGGATTTTGGGGTATTTTGGGGTATTTCATATTTTTACACCCTTACAATGAATTATGCGAACATATAACATGTATGTTGGCCTCTAAGAGGTTAATAGATTTAGTACAAAAAAAAACTAAAGTGGTTTTATTTGTTATATTTGTTTGTTGTTGTAGTGTTGTTGTTTATATTTTGACACCCCGCCTTGGTGCATCCCATATAGCCACACACGCATGCGTACATATGACACGTACGTTGGCATCGGTTGGCTGATCGCCGGTATGGACCAGGGGCTGCTGGGAATGTGTGTGGGGGAGAGGAGGACCGTCACCATGCCACCATCGCTAGGCTACGGAGAGAATGGAGACGGTATGCATTAATCTACCTCATTGCTAATTATGGCAAATTGTTAATTATGTAAATGTATGTACTGTACTTCATTATTTCAGGCAAAAATGTGTCATCTATTCCCTTTTCCCTTAGCATTTATGTACTTACTGTATGTAAAGGCTTAAATACTCTTTTTATACATATTTGTAATCTTTAATACATCTTTCTGTGTGTGTTAGTTTGATGTTTAACAGTTTATGTAAAGGGAACTGTCTATTACTGGCTTTATTGCCTCATGTGGCCTAATGTTCATTTTTACAGGCGAAAATGTTGTAGCGGAGCTCTATATTTCTTCAGTTTTTATGTACATACTGTATTTGAAGGCTTAAACTCATTAATTTTATACATAATATTATCTTAAATGTGTTTTTCATAGTCCGATATTTCTGTGGGTTTCAGAGAGTTTGGTCATAAGGAAACTGTCTGTTATTGGCTATGCTACTTCACGAGATGTTGGCAAAGCTGTACAGGGATGTAAAAGTTCAGACTCATTAAAGTAAACATCAGTCTTCCATAACTCAGATTGTAAGCCTGGAGTTCTTCGGACTTAAGTACCGTTTGAGAAACTTTTACAAGGACACAAGGATGGTTTATTGTCATATGCATAGATATACTGGGTAGAGTAGGACATGCAGTGAAATTGGTGATTGTCAGTATAAAACTGTGCATAGGGAGGGGGAAGTAAAGTGCATAGAATGCAGTTTGGGGATGGCACAACATTTTCTACATTTTCTTTCTTCTTTTATGTTCAATGATTGGTGGTACTTTCTGTATCCCCTTAAGCGACATACAACACTAAATATACCAAACTACAAAAAAATAAAAAATATTCCTGTATCCTATCCATGTCTCTCCAGGCAGTGACATCCCTCCTCAGGCCTCTCTGGTGTTCGACGTGGTGTTGCTGGACCTGCACAACCCAAAAGATGACATCGCTGTGGACGTTCAGTTCCTCCCTGACCCTTGCCCTCGCAAGAGTGCCGTGGGTGACTTCATGAGGTACCACTACAATGGATCCCTCTTGGATGGAACCTTCTTTGACTCAAGGTAATTTGGCCAACTTTTGTGGCAGAGACTAATGTACTCAGGTAAATTACCTAACTGTAGATGTGTAATTAAGCACATATTGGATATGAATAAGACATGCTTTCTGACTTGCTGACTAAAAAACTATTTGAGCTGAAATATTTTGTCGTCTGATTAAGGAGTTTTATATCCATCTATGATTTGTTGCATGTGATATACCATTCATTTTTGAAGATTTATATCAGTAAAGTCTTACCATTCAAACCTCACATTTGTGTGTTTGTTGTAGTTACTCGAGGAATCGTACCTATGACACCTATGTGGGGAAGGGCTACGTTATCGCTGGAATGGACCAAGGACTGCTTGGAGTGTGTATTGGAGAGAGGAGAAGAGTCACCATTCCTCCCCACCTTGGTTATGGAGAGGAGGGAACAGGTATGCGGTAGATAAAGGGCAAGAGAGAGAGAGAGTGTGTGTGTGTGTGTGTATCTGTAAGTGCGTGCGTGTCTGTACATTTGTGTGTGTGTGTGTATGTGCAAGTTTGTCTGTGAGTCAATTGTAAGACTCTTTGAATAAAAGCATTTGCTAATTGTAATGTAATGTGTATGAAGGAGAGAACAGCTGGTTATTGGTTTGATTCCCCTATCCAACCTCATCCACCTTCTCTTCCTCTCAGGCACAAAGATCCCAGGCTCCGCAGTGCTGGTGTTCGATGTCCACATAATTGACTTCCATAATCCATCCGACACGGTCACCATCGACAGCACCAAGCCTGAGACCTGCTCTCCCATCTCTAAAAATGGAGACTATGTCAAATACCACTACAACGCTAGTCTGCTGGACGGCACAGACATTGACTCCACGTAAGTCTCTCATTATCATACACAGTCAAGTTTTGCAGAGCTTGACTCAGTGTACATTACAGCTGTGTGATATTAGGAAATCAAGAGCAGTAGGGATCCATATAATTTTCCAAACATTTTGACATGTGGAGGACAAAGGCTTTTGAAGCCATATTTTGCAATATTTATATTGCAATATTGTATGTTGCGATATTGCAGTATTTTGTTGATATATCATACAGCCCCCCTACTGAAGTTTATTTTATATAATTGTGCTGTGCTTGCCTGTATCAGCATTGCATTCACTAATTTCACTACAGGTCCTACTCTACCCAGTATGTCTATGCAAGTGACAATAAAACATCCTTGTAACCTTGTATCCTTGCATTGTTAGCTTTAGCGAGTAGCATGCTTTCCAACCTCACCACTGATTTCTGTGTGACGTCCATCTTTGTGTTCAGCTACCGCTATGGGAAGACATATAATGTGGTTCTGGGCGCTGGCCAGGTGATCATCGGCATGGAGCAAGGCCTGATGGGAATGTGTGTGGGAGAGAAACGCCGACTGGTCATCCCACCTCACCTGGGCTACGGAGAGAGGGGCGTGGGTAAGACTCATAGTGTTTATACTGCAAATTCATATAGGCCCACAGAAAGGGAAGGATTAGGTAAACAGAGATGTATCTTTTATCAGAACACTTATGATGGTGCTTATTCACCTGCTGTAGATGCAAGGCAGATATGGTAAATAGAAGTGAACTGAACTGCAGATGCATGCATACTTCATGCATACGTTCACAAATTGCTGTTCCAGCCATAATCTCTATTGCAGGTAAATCCTCCATAGAAATGAGACAGACTGCCTTACTTAAATGATTGCCCTATGATCAGAGACACTACCAACTATGGCTTGTTGCGCTGCAAGATGCTACAAAACTAGTCGAACCTCTTTCTCTGTCTTTCTGACTCTATTCCCCCCTCTCTCCCTCTCTCCTCCTTCCTCCCTCTTACCCTTTTTCTTTCTCATTGTCCATCTCTTTGTCCCTCTTTCTTTATGTGCAGTTGCATGTAGGAAGGGGATGTACTAGGCTTCCTCACATCTGTCTTATCTTAGTGCTACTCTATACACTGTAAACCCGGATAAGTTAATACAACTCAAAACTTTTGATGTAACTGATTACGTCAATAGTTTTGAGTACATTAACTATATATTTTAATTAAAGTTATTTAATTTAATTAAATTAATTAAAATATTTAGTTAATGTACTCAAAACTATTGACGTAATCAGTTACATCAAAAGTTTTGAGTTGTATTAACTTATCCGGGTTTACAGTGTATCAGACCCATTTAAGACTCTCATGACCACACATCCTGTAGCCTGGGCTGCTCTGCACAGTGGTGTAATGTGTAAACCATGGTCTGCAAGTGGGGGGTTGTCAATGAGTGGTTTTGACCGACAACAGTCTGGTTTAAATTGGCCTAAAGCATCTCTTTTCCATCCCCTGACATCGGCCTGTTTTAAGGTTCCACAGCGCCCCCTACAGGCTGTAATAGTATTTGTTGTGTGCTAATCAGTCCAGTGTGCATCCTAACAAACATACATAATGCAGGAGGTTGCAGCTATTATAATATAATATATAATATTCATTTTATAAAACCTTTTCACAGCTGATATATGACTGATTTTTGCAGCACACTTCATACCTAAACCAATGTAGATTTCAAATGAAATCATACTCTGTAGCATTATAAAATCATGCTAAACTAGTGAAGTGCCCGTTGATGCAGACAGACTGACACACACAAATGTTCCTTGCATTTATAGATACATATAGAAAAAGTTGTCACACTAACACAAGTTGCCATACTAACACAAACAGCAAATGGATCTAAAACGAGTGGCAATGACATTAGTGATTTAATTGCTACAGCTAAACAACAGTCTGGTATAAGATCCGGTCTCTTTTCCACGCACACGCTAAGCTGAAATGTCCCATGTGCAAGACTGAAATTGGCCAGTGTTTGACATGACAAGGCCAACTGTCCCTGTGATGTCACAGCAGTACAGAAATTTCATCTGACTGCTGACTGACGTGTTAGTTTACAGGAATAGCCCACAAAACACTGCGCTGGTGTGTGTGAGAAACTGTAGGGACTCCAGGAACTAAGATAAATAGTCCAGGCCCTGATAAGGTGGGGGTTTTTTTTGTTTCAAAATATGACACCTCTAAAATTAAAATTTCAATCAAAGTTTTTACAACAATTATAGTAAACCTTTACAAGACCGTGGTGGGAACAAAATGAATTGAATAACAGCATAGTTTCTGCAAGAATTAAATAACTAAGATTAAAATTGACATACTTTGCCCAGTGAATCAGTCAATTTGGACTGCAGTAATAGCACAAACAACCCTGGAGCATCCTAAAGCCCCTTTGCTATACGCTTTCTGCTCAAAGCATTGTCAGCATCGTCTGTGTTTATCAGATCCAGTGAATGGATCAGATTACTGTCTAAGTCTCCAGATAATAGCGGTGTTTAGACTTAGTCTATTAGATAAAGACTGCATACTGATACTGTGTGTGTGTGTCTGTGTGTGTGTGTGTGTGTGTGTGTGTGTGTGTGTGTGTGTGTACATATGTGTTTGCGTACGTATGTGTTTGTATCTGTGTGTGTGTGTTTCCCTCTCTCTTTGTCTGTCTCTGTGTTCCTATGTATATATGTATGTATGTATGTATGTATGTATGTATGTATGTATGTATGTATGTATGTATGTATGTATGTGTGTGTGTGTGTGTCTCTCTCTCTCTCTCTTTCTCTCTCTCATTCTGTCTCTGTGTTCCTGTGTGTGTGTTTGTGTGTGTGTGTGCATACGTATGTGTTTGTGTGTGTGTGTCTCCCTCTGTCTTTGTCTGTCTCTGTGTTCCTGTGTATGTATGTCTGTGTGTGTGTGTGTGTGTGTGTGTGTGTGTGTGTATGTGTGTGTGTGTGTGTTTGTGTGTGTAGATGGTGAAGTCCCAGGCAGTGCCGTGCTGGTGTTTGATGTGGAGCTGATAGAGATGGAGGAGGGTCTCCCTGAGGGCTACATGTACGTGTGGAACGAGGACGTCTCTCCCGACCTCTTCGTGGAGATGGACAGGAACAAAGACGGCGAAATCGACGCAAGCGAGGTACGTGTTCTTGTCCAGAGGTGTCAACCCTCAGGTTCAGATAGTAAAAACCCTCCCACGTTTTCCTTCTAACACAGGTGACTTCACTAAGTAGCTGATCTACCTGTCTTGAGTGTTCAGTACGATCAGCTGATTCAGAGCTGGTTGGATGAAATTTGTGGCAGGGTTTTTACTTTCTGAACTTGGGATTGACACCTTTGTTCCTGTCCAGTTTTTATCTTGTTTGAATGTGTTTAAAAGTGTAAAAGTATACACATACTTGGCTATTTGGATATACTGTAAAAATATATAGTTTTCTGTGAGTAATGTGTGTGAAATCTCAACTGTTGATTAAAATGTATTTTGTTTATGTGTGTATTTCTGTATGTGTGTGTGTGTGTGTGTGTGTGTGTGTGTGTGTGTGTGTATGTTTGTGCGTAGTTCTCCGACTACATCTTCAAACAGGTGACCGAAGGTCGTGGGCGCCTGGCTCCTGGCTTTGACCCTCACCGTCTCGTCGAGAACATGTTCTCAAATCAGGACCGCAACAAAGATGGACGCATCACAGAGGCCGAGTTTCGGCTGAAGGCGGACGAGGTTCCCCATGACGAGCTATGAGAGCCAATGAAACGTCAGTGTATAGTGCAGGCGATAAGTGTCGCTACACAAAATATGTCATAAAAGAGACAACATGTCTGGGTGTGGCAGATTTTGTTGCATATATCAACATAGGATAGCAACTGTTAGTTCATACAAGTTGGCGCAGAGACCACAATAAGTGTCGCTCCACAAAATATGTCATAAAAGAGTCAAACTTACTGGGTGTTGCAGATTTTGTTGCATATATCAACATAGGATAGCAACTGTTAGTTCATACAGGTTGGCACAGACACCACATTTTGTGTTCTATTCATTTTAGTGAAGTTTTTTTGTTACTGGTGCAGGACTATGACAGCCTCCCACACTGCAATATCTGTCGACAACATTTTTTTTTTTTTTTTTTTTTTGTGGAGTGACACTTTTCACCTGAACTATAGATTGACATTTAAGGGGGGTTTAGTGATTTTAAGAGGATAATGGGGGTTTTAACAGATGCCTGTGGTTGTATGTGTTAAGGTGTAGGAGGTGAAGGCTGTGTGTGTGTGTGTGTGTGTGTGTGTGTGTGTGTGTGTGTGTGTGTGTGTGTGTGTGTGTGTGTGTGTGTTTTATGTGTGTGTGTGTGTGTGTGTGTGTGTGTGTGTGTGTGTGTGCGTGCGTGCGTGCGTGCGTGCGTGCGTGTGCCTGTGCATGTGTACGTGTGTGTGTATGTGTTTATGTGTATGTGTGTGTGTGAGTGGGTGTGTGTCTGAGAGTATCTATGTATGTATGGTGGGGTGTATGAAATTAAGCAACAGAGTATGACTGATGCAGTGGTGTTTTTGCTGTTAAAGTGTTTTCTTTTTATAAATAAATCCAACCCTTTCTAAACCCCTAAAGATGTGTTTCATTTTGCTTCGTGTAAAATGTGAAAAACAGAGTGGGTGTTGCGCTGCAAAAGCGAGGATAAGTGTGGCTCCGGGTGGATTTCCTCTGACAGCAACAGTAGGCCTAGACCACGAACACTGCCGACATAAATCGTGATGTTTTGATTGCGGACACATTCTCATTCTCTGAACACACCCTACTACACAGGAGGACATGCAGTACATTTTAACCTTTGATGCATATATACTTTTATCAGGATCTCCTTTATGTACACTATATTGCTGGGTGTTTGAAATACAGGGTTTAAAAGGACCTTAACAAAGAGCTTGGCATACTGCAACATGTATTATTATTGTGAGTGGATAGAAAGCATGCAAGGAAATGGCTGTGAAGACATACCATTACCAGGCTTTTTATGAGTTTCTATTCAGTTACATTTTAGCATATAGGAAGGGAATGAATTCAGTACTAGTTTGTTTTTTATAGCACATCATCACATACAATTGTCATTTAATGCTAAATGCTGATAGTCATAATAAGCCTGAGTAACATCATTAGCATCTGGTTGAGTTCAAGTCAGCTGGCTTCATGGTTTTCTTTACTTTATTTACTGAAGAATTTGTCATCTAAAACCTATTTCAAGTTCTAGGTTTGTGTATTTATTATTATGTTATTAACATACTCTTCAGTCTAAAGTGACTTACAAAAACAAAAAAACTAATAATAATAATAATAATAACAAACTGTATTTGTATAGCACAATTCGTATAAGATGTAGCTCAAAGTGCTTCAACAGTTTGGCAGGACAAAACACAAGACGGCTTGGTAGCACTGAGAAAGTTTATTCCTGCTTGTGTCCATAGGGGTGACAGGGGTGAGGAAAAACTCTCTGTTTTGCATTTGGATTATTTAAGTAAAGGAGCCTTAGCCAGAACCGCGTCCCCTATGGGAGCCCATCTATATACTATTAACAATAATACTAATGAAAATACAGCCAGCGTAGTTATAAGTGCCCAGCAGTGGTAGGGGTCCTTTGAGGACACTGCGGGACCCAAAATGGTGTTCTTTCACAGGGCCCAAACAACAGTGAACTGGGTCATAGGCGAGCCACGGGTGGGCTGGCCCACACATTTAGAAGGCTCTATAAGTTCTATAAGTTCAGTTGACTGTTTTGGTAATAACAATAGCCTATGTGTTGTGGGCTAGGCCCACCTGATTTTTTTTTTTTTTTCTGAGCCCACCCATTTTAGGATTTTGAACTACATGGACGCCCTTGAACTGGGTGTTCTGCAGACTGAAACCAACCCCAAATTTTTATCTGGCCTCCCAGATAGAAAGAGGTGGGTGGACCAGGACTGGCCCAATGGAGGCTGATCTGGAATTCGGCTGGCATTTTGGTCACTGGTTTTTTAGTGACTCACTGGGGGGGTTCTGAAAAAGGTCTTATTGTGCGATCAAAGTAATAAAAAAATAACCTCTTAGTTACACTTAATTTTTTATATTTAAGTGGCATTTTGTGTGTCTTCTTAATATTGAAGACAAGGTAAATTTAAGGTGATGCTGACCCAAAGGCAGAATAGAAATGGTACCACCAGCGGCAATCCACTTTCTTTTATCAGAATAAAAAATATATATATATAATAGGGTACAGCTATCACAAGGAAAGCAATGTGAAAAAAGCAGATTACACATTACAAGTTCATTATAAGGCCTGCCAGTTATATTACCTGAAAGATATAGGCTAACTCTGTGTAGGCCCAGGCTTTACCTAAGCCATGGGGGATGTTTTGTAATGCACCTGCATGTTTGACTGAAACCAAGTGCACATTTGACGTGAAATTCTAGCCCCCAGACGGAAGAGGCCTGTCTGGGTCCGCGTGTGTCTCACAGAGCTTTACACAACAAAGGACTACAGCGTCAGTCCCATACTGGCGCACTGAGCCACCCGGTTGCTTGCTCACATAGTACCCAGGATGCCGCGCGGCTGTTCGCTTCGTCTGCGCCGCCATGTTGTCGAAGTGAAAGACAGAGTTCAGAGACCCGGCGCGCAAATCCGTCACCATCTGCAGCCTCCACCTGTAAGTATCATTTAGTAAAGGGGCTCTGCATGTCCAGTCACTTTAAACGTCCTCATCTGTGTGTCCGTATGTTGGATTTCTTCGTAACGGCTCGTTTAGGCTTGAATAATTGTGGGCACTGCCGCCCCCTTCTCTCCCTCCCCTCCCTCTCTCTGTGTATTCTATGGATCTTCCGCTCAGACGCCTCGCACGTTCGGTCCTATTGTTAGTGCAAGCGTCATGAAGACCTGTGGAATATCACGCTTTTACACCTTTGTAGTACAACCCCAAGGTTTTCGGACAAATGGCTCTACTGACGGCCTACATTTATGGGCTAGTAATGTCGCTGTTGCTACGTGCGCGTTCTCCTCATAACGGGGACCCTCGCGTTTCACGGAAAAGGCCCGTGTGTTTCCAGTCCGGATCTGCGATTGTGGTAATGTTTCAGTCCCCGACATATGAACGCGACGACAGCAGCCCTGCCCATTACTTCATGCTGTACTCATTTAGATGGAATTTTAGTGTAGCATTGGCTGGCAAGCTAGCGTCAGGTTTGTTTACACCAGCTCTGAACAGTGATTTTACATCTCGAGCTGTCAAAGGCCGTCACCCCGCTACAGACATGTTTTGCTCCAAGTTACTAGGTTGGCAGCTTTCGCTTCGCCCATACATTGTGTTGGTGAAAAAAAGATGCTTTAGCTGACAGCAGGTGGGAACTTTGTGTGGATGAAGTTGTCAAAGCCGTTATGGCGCGGGGTACTTCCGGGAGGTGTGGTATGTGTGGTTGTAGCCCACAAACATTAGTTAAGTAAGGGACTAAGTTACTGTTCAGGACCATTTCCGGGCTGTTTGTACCAGCACATACACACACATAGTGTTTGTTCATTTCTCTGCACGGGTTGCCTTGTAAGAACATTTGTACAGCTGTTAAGGTATGTGGGTTGTGGTATCATCCTTCATCTATAGCCTTGTGACACTTCTGGACCTCATGAGTTTGACTTAACACCTGTGACACACACACTTGTGATGTAGTTTTGAAAACAGCTACCAAATTGCTAAAAGAGAGTGAGAACAGGAAATGAAGTTTATGTGTGAATGTTGTTGTGGTTCTGGTAATTGGTAGCTATGGAAGGGCTGGGGATGGTTGGAGAGCAGCAGAGGGGTGCAAATGCAATTGTCTCCAAAACTGGAAAGCTTTTCAAAACCAAAAACAGTTGTATTGGCCAGGTATGCAATCAGCACATAGAGGGAGTTGTAAACAGTGTCTCTCTAGTACAATAAACAAAAATACCAACAGTATACAAGTAAAGACAGTAAACAAAACAACACATCTTATGTACAAACCATACACAATGTCCAGGTCATTCTACAACACACACACAACACAGTTTACGTTGACATTTTCTTGGTGTGACTCATGCGTGTCTTATCTGCAGGTGGTGGTATGAGTGGTGCCTGTGTGTTGAAGAGGAAAGCTGTTGTCTGGGACTCCTTCAGCCTGCACTGCAGATCTCCGCCCCCTTCTGACAGTCCGTTACCCAGCATGCCCGTGGTGCTGAGTGCCGCTGGCCCCGCCCCCCAGCCGCCTCCCCCTTCCCAGGGGGCGGGGCGTTCCCAAGACGACGCAATGGTGGACTACTTTTTTCAGCGGCAACATGGAGAGCAGCCTGGCTACGGCAGCGGCAAACAGCGCTGGCCCACCGGTGACAGCATACACGGCGACAGCCAGGTGAGCGGCTCAGGTGTTTTTTCTTTTCGCCCCGCCCCCAGTTTTAGCCTGGTGGACCAGACTCTTTTACTTAGTTTTTTACTTCACGTTAAGTTTTTCGGTACTCTTGCGTTAAGTTTTTGGCTACTCTCTACTGTCTTTTTGGCATACATTTACTTAGTAGTGGATGGTGTGTGCTCTGTGTATGTTTTAAAACCATCGGGCGTGCCTTCAACCCATCACGGCTGATTGAACACCAAAAAATTAGTTTGAGGCAAGCTCGAGCCTTAGGAGACTTTCCTGGCGGAGTATGGTAACGAAATAGAATATTGAGCATTTGAGCTTTTATGATGTCGCTAGCCTGGTTACCAAAGTTTACGTGTCAGCTGACCTCACGAAAGTGTGAAGGCGGAGCGTGGCACAACGTTATGCTACAGTTTTCTGACTGGACAACAGGATTGGTTCCAACGTTATGCTACAGTTTTCTGACTGGACACCGTGTTTGGTTCCAATGTTGTGCAAGGGTTTGCAACACCTCTGTTTCTGTGAAATTTAAATGTTTTGTCATGTATCGTGAATCTTGGGCTTGCCCCAGGGTCAGACTGTGGTCTTTTTCAGGCATATGGTTTAGCGACAAACCTGAGAGTTAACACAGAATAAGTAGTAAACCGAGTCTGCCTCTTGTTAAGAGCACCATCAACACATAGTTTTTGGTGATTTATGACAATAGTGTGTGAGGATGCACATTGCAACATCTTTGTAAAGTTGGTTGTGGAGTGTGGTAAACCATCACAGACGATGCTGGATGTGGTTCTGAGTTTTTGTTTTCCAAGAAGACGACTTTCTGTAGTTCCTCCCTGGGCAGTTCCTTTATGGATATGATGATGGACCAGGTGTAGAAATCACTTTGAAGACTAGTTTTGTTAACACAGTGTGTTATGGTGTTAACCATGTAACATCGAGGCCCACAATACCTTACCATACTTATGGTTTGGTTGAAACCGAGCCCCTAACTTTTCCCACCCAATGTGCTCCTTCAGAAACATGAAAGGAGAAAAAGAGGTAATTTAATTGGCTGTTGAGCTGAAATTTCAATGTGCGAGAACCCAGAACTGCACCTTTAAAGCAACACTGTGCTGTTTTTGGTGTAAAATAAAAACGTGGACCAGCTACCTAAAAACCACAAGACCTTCCAGAGCCAGAACTCCTTTTTGGCACTCCTATAAGATGCTCATTGGTGCAGGATGGCATATCAGTCATCAGTGTCATGCGGTAAAGCTTATTCTTTTATTTTGTAGTGCTTTCCTATCCTCCTCCCAGAACTACACAGTGCTTATCCTGGATGGGAATAAGACTGCCATTCTACTGGTGGGAATAACACTGAAACATTAATTTGAACCATTCAAACGAATTTAGTGGTGAGAAGTTGCATAATGTTCCTTTAACTGGCCTAAACTTGCCAACATGACAGAGCTGAAAGTTTCAAAGCGGCCGGTCATCAGAACTTAGGCAACCGTATGCCTCCTCTCGGCTTGAGTTGTAAAATCCAACGTCCATGCTTGTGCTTATTGGGTGTATGCCTCACGTACCGGCAGTCCAAGTGTGATTAGATCTGGAGTTTGGGCTCTGCTCCAGGCGTGTTCGTGTTCACGTGGCCGTGGGGTGGCATGGTACAGGAAACGACTCAGTATACTGACTGGTGACTCTGTGTCTGCCCCTGTGAGTTTCTGTTTCAGTATTGTGTCAAGTGGAGTTTTATGGCTCCTTCTCGCCTCGCGTTCTTCAGGGGAGTCACCTACTGTTTAAAAAAAAACTAGGGCCTAATCCTTTACGTGAGATGAAAAGTGAAAATTCTCTTGGTAGGCTGAGCATTTCGAGGACTCTTGGATAATTGAATTTAAATCTTATGCACACTGTTGAGTTCCTTCATTGCCTTTTCAGTTGTTTTGCTGCAGATGACAGTTGTACATGTCATAAAATGTATTAAAGGGTGTAATGAAAATATTTATTATATAGCCTAGGCATTCACCTGACCTCACATGCATGTCAGTGAAAATGTTGGCTGAAGAAATGTTCCTGTATTGGTTTGGTTTACCTTTAAGGAAGTACTTTTTTTGAACTATAAAGAGGACACGTTCTAGAACAGTGTGTAGTGGTCTACAATTCCACATTCCATATTCTATAAAGCCCAATATTCTTTGGAACTTTCATCCTCCCAACATTCCTGCCTTACCAGCGTGATGGTGCACCCCCTGAAGTTCTTTAAGAGTGTTGAAGCTGGCACCAAGACATTTAGTGCAGTGGAGCCAAATCCGTTATCTCAGCTTGTTTGTTTTCAAAGAGGGTACTGTTGGTAATACACGTGCTAGGCCACAGGTCTCCACAAGCAAACTGTGGGACCTGGTACTTTGTTTTACTACGCACTAAATTCAAGATTTCTATTTGTCATATGCCATTAAAATGGCAATAGTTGCTCAAAATGGCCATAAACTTAAAAAACAAACAAACAAATCTGTTTGACACGTACACAGTCATGTAGCGGTGCAACCTGTAGTGAAATGTAACCTGGAGTCACTCCCAAGACTGATGTTGTTTAGGAGATTAAGAGGTAAATTGAAATATAAACACATGTGCATGAATAACGAAGATGGTACAGCATGTACACAGTACAGTGTGTACAGTACACTATGCCTGCCTCCCCACAGATTTTAGATATACACCCATCTCACTCACGTGGAAGTTTAATTTCATTATTAATTTCTCTTTTTTTTCCTACAAAGAAGAAAGATCCCTGCTTGTACATGTACTGGGTATGTGCCTCATGGGTCTGCTATCCTTGAGCAGATCCAGTTAATGCTAACACACCGGTTCAGTAAGGATGACGCATACACACACCCCAGCTTTGGGGGAGTACAGTGCACCGAAATGTGTACTAGACTTTGGATAACGATACCATTGCGCATTTAAATTAAATGTTTAGGTAACACTTTATTACAGTTCTTTTTTTTTTTTAGTGCATTGACATGTAACAACATGTAATTTCATCTACTTACACTGTACATACGTAACACTAACCCTAACCCTGTGGTACAGTGTAAGTACATAATGTTACATAGTGTTACGCACTTTGTTTCACTGTACCTAATTGAGGGAGAGTAAAATAAAGTGTAACCAATGTTTATTGGTTTAAGTAATATTAGTTAATTACTTAATATTAAGTGAGTGTAGGGTGCTTTAGCTGTTAATTCCTGCATTGTTTTCTTTTAATTGTAGACGAAAACCCCCACACAGAAGGTAATCCCATGCTGCTGTTGAGAGCAGCATGCTGTGGGCACACCCAAATGCAGTGCTCTTCAACATGCCAGTGGTGTGCATACAAGCTGGAGCCCTAGGTTTAGATAAACATTTACTTCATCTATTTATTATGGACCGTGTATAATTTTAAACAAAAAATGGCTCATATTCGTCATTTGATGCATTGTACCCGAGTTACCGGTAGCCAAAATCAACCATCCCTGTCTCTTCTAGGCAGCATAAATTTGTTTAAATCCATGGTGGTTTTTTGGGTAGTTGATGGTTGAATTTATGCTGGTGGGTCCCCCCCCCCCCCCCCCTGCCGCCTTGTCTCCTTGGGTTGTGATCGTATGTTTTGTCGGTTGCCGTGGTAACCATAGTGCCATTCAAATTAATGTATGCCAGTTGGATTGCTGACGGGGTGAATGTCGGCCTTAATGTTTCAGTGCACCCACCACCAAATAGCCTATGGCTCGACTCTCTCAGCGAACATGAACACTTGATTAAAAAGAAAAAACAACAAGGTTTTCAGACAAACATCACATCTGTGCGTTGTGTACATTAAGCCTAGAGCACTGTTATTATCTGTTGTATAACCCTAACCCTCATTCTGACTCTGCTGTTTTACCAAGACCCAACCCCAGCCATAACTATAACCACTACTAAATGTGTTTATGTTCATTCCATCACATGTGGAAACTATTAACAATCTTCTATTTACTTTTACTTTTGTTAGTTTGTCTTTTTTTCACTGACTATCCTATCATTCTGGCTGTACAATAAAAACATACTTGGTATTTTTTTTACCCCTTTACATTGAATTAGTTTTCACTTTTAACGACGTGATCTTGTCATGGTTTTGTGATCAGATGGCACTTAATATGAAGTCTGCTTTGTTTCCCTACACTGATTAGCGATAAAGGTGATGTCATGTTGCTGAGATATGGTTCAAACAGCAGTCAGGATATTTGGCTGGCTGTTTGTGTTTATGTTTTCTCCACACTAGTTAATGCCTAGCTAACCGTGCGGGGTGTATTTTGATTTAGAGATGCACAATAATGGATTTCAGCTGACATTTAATATGTTGACATTTTCAAACTCTCTCTGGCTGATTACCGATGTCAATATACAGGCCTGCACATCATTTTTTATGTCACTGAGAAGAAAACCCAGTCTCTTCAGCACTAGACTCTTATTAACTAGACATAAAACAATAGTTCTGCACTGTCATCATTTTCACAAATGTAGACATTTACTCAAGATAAAATGCAGACATTGGCCTGTTTCAAATAGGCCACAGTTGTAAGTAACATTTTCAATTAAAAATTATAATCTTGCTCCAGCAGTGCAAATGAGACCCACAACTCCAATGCACAGGAAACGCTTTCGAGTAAAATAATGGCTGAAAGTGGGTGAATGGCATTTCTGTGTATGAAATGCCCTACACAAATAAACTTGCCCTGCCTTGCCTCGCCTTGACTTGAAAGCCATCTTCAGTAATATCTGCAGTCAGATAGCATCAAATAATGAATGCAGACATCGATAATTAACTTATGAGGCTTTCATCTGCCGATACCAGTGGCATGCGGGTATCATTGTGCATGATTGTGCATCTCTAATAGCTATAAATGGAGTGTTTTTGGCGCAGTGGTCTTCTTCCTATTGCTCCCTCTCATCTCTGCCTTTGTCCTCTCGTCTCTCTCGCTGTCTCTGTCACTGGTCATGATGCCATAGCATGACATGGTTTGTTTCGATCTTTCAGGTGCGATCAATGGACGAGCTCAACCACGACTTCCAGGCACTAGCGTTGGAGGGGAGGTCTATGGGAGAGGTAAGAAGTTTTCGTGGGTTCACGACAACTTTTGGGGGACATTATCAAAGTTATAGGCTCCCGTTATTGACAATGCCCCGTCACTTTGAGTTTATGGCTCTCATTCTCAAAAACAAGTTAACAGAAAGTTAAAATAAAATTGTAGGCCTGCATTTACATAAGGTGTATAAACGATATGTATGAAAAAAATCAACTTTGTAGCGAGGGTTGTACATAGGCATGACAACAGAAAGGTAAAATTCTAGGCTCAAATTCACGTAAGGTGTGTAAACTATATGTATGGAAAAAATCAACTTTGTAGCAAGAGTTGCCCGTAAGCATGGCAACAGCCTCCTGGCCAATCACTGGCCACTGCTGATCACTGGCCCGCTTACACTAACATGTGTCCTGTAAAATTAGCTCATGTCAGCAAGTACAGTTGCAAGAGGGTAGAGAATGCACACAGAGACTGAACGATTTTATAAATCTGTATTGGATGAGTAAGCCAAAACAATACAGGCCATACAGAATGGACATACAGAAAGGCCATCTTTTGAGCTTCAGCCAATACAATACGGATTTACGTAAGGCGTGTAAACTATATGTAGGGAAAAAAATCAACTGAGTAGCAAGAGTACATCAGCATTACAATAGAAATGTAAAATTGTAGGCTCAAATTTCCATAAGGCATGTAAACTGTGGAAAAAAATCAACTTTGTAGCGAGAGTTGTATGTAAGCATGACAACAGACATACAGAAAGGCCATGTTTTCAGCGTATTTATTCAAAACAATACAGATTTATGAAATCATTCAGCCTCTTTGTGCGTTCTCCACCTTGCTTGGAATTGTTTTGAAGTTACGCCTTGGGCAAAACACAGAACTTAAAAAAATAGTCGCAGACACCACTTGCACTTCTCTCATGTCAGCAAGTGCACACGGAGCTCAGTGGTCGAGATGATCCTGCTTAGGCCACAGTACCTGCATCAGATGTAGCCCAAATGTATTGTACTGTAATGCACTACTTTTTTTTTAGCTCTGGACAGATGATAATCTTGTGTACAAAGTTTGGACTTCCCATAGTTTTCAGTTTCAGATTCGGGATTTTGGTGGTCAGTGCATTAGGGTTAAACACCACACACAACATTTTTGATAGTAATATGATGATCATAATGTCAATGTTTCCACGAGGAGGATAGTGTTTGACTGCTTGCATCTAAGTGTTAGTGTTAAGCCTTACACTGAGATGATCACAGGTCAGTTACTCAAGCCACAGACTGGTGGACATCTTGAGTGTGTTGAGTGAGAAACTGGTGATATAAGTGTGTTATTGAGCAGCTCACCAGTGATATGACTGTGTTATAGAGAAACTGATATTTGATGTGGTATTGAGAAACTGACCTTTAATGTATAGCTTGAGAAACTGACCTTTAATGTATGGCTTGAGAAACTGAGCTTTGATATGTGGATTCAGAAACGGATCTGTGATATCAGTGCATTGTAGACAAACTGACCTGTAATGTTTGTCATTAAGAGGCTGACCTGTGATGTGACTGTATTATAGAGAAATTGACGTATGGCTGAAACTGAACTGAACTAAACTGAACTGAACTGAACTTTGATGTATGGATTCAGAAACCGACCTGTGACATGGGTGTATTGTAGAGCAACTGAACTGTGATGTTTATCATTAAGAGGCTGACCTGTGATATGAGTGTATTGTAGACAAACTGACCTGTGGTGTGTGGCATTGAGAAGCTGACCTGTGATGTGTGCCATTGCAGCAGCTCCTGACGGGGAAGAAGTTCTGGGAGCTGGAGGAGGGGAAGGAAGGACCTAAGGGCATCTTCCTGGACCAGTGGAGGGACAGCGCTTGGGGAGCTTCAGGTGTGTGTCTTTGTGTCTGTGTCTCTATGTGTGTGTGTCCAAGTATGTGTCTATCTATGCGTGTGTGTGTTTGTTTGAGAGTGTGTGTTTGTTTCAGAGCATGTGTGTGTTTGAGAGAGAAAGAGAGGGAGAGGGGGAGAGGGAGAGGGAGAGAGAGTGTGTATGTTTGAGAGAGTATGTGTATGATTGTCTTTTTCAGTGGGGGAGATTTTGACTTGTGAAGGCTATGTCTGTGTGTGTGTGTGTGTGTGTGTGTGTGTGTGGGGGGGGGGGTGGTTTACATGGGTGAATTCACAATCAGTGTTATCTCTCTGTGGTATGTCAGGAATGTTGACAAAAGTACAGGATCCCTCTCATCTTAATGGACATCATAGTAGTTCCTGTATTTGAATAACAGCCCAAATTTCCCCAGAAATGTGTTTTTCCTAACTGGTTAACCTTATTTTGCTGGGTAATCACCTGAGAAGTGGAACCATTAGATAAGCGATGGCCCCCTGAAAAAGTCCCCATTGTCATTTTAAACACCACAGTGAGTCATACTAGGTAAACTATTTTTAACCACTACAGTTTTTGTCAGGCTGTGCCTACTCCAGCACATAGAGAATATGCTGTAAACGTTTCCCCATATGTGTTTACTTAAATGGTGTTACTTTGGTTATGTTAACTCCAAAGGTGAAAAGGTATTTGAAATGTGAAAAGCCTTTCCTTTATGTCAAAGATTTTAGGTAGGACATGGTATAGGCTGCTATGATCAAGGAACTAATGTGTGTTTCGATGACAACATTAGATCTCAAACACCGATTGGCACTTGTCAATTAGTCCAGTGGCTCATTTTAGTAGCTGCACTATGAATATAATATTATCTATGGATATAAGTGTTTCAAAAGGTATTTGAAATGTGAAAAACCTTTGCCCCTTTTTTATTGTTTTTAGTTGTATGTAATAATCAGGTCTTTAGACAGATTTTGTGATCTGATCACCTTCTCAAATGCAGATGATTAAATCAAGTTCCGTATTGTATTCTTAACTTTATTTTCCTGTGCATGATGTGTCTAAGTTTGTAGTCACTGTTGTGGGTCATCTCTGTCTGCCATTGGTTGCCTGCTAAATCTCTCACTGTTCCCCCTACAGAACATTCGGTGTCTCAACCAATTATGGTCCAGCGTCGCTCAGTCCAGGGTTTCCATGGCGTCGGGGAGGCGGGATCAGTCCTGTCACCGCGCAGCGAGAGCGGCGGATTGGGCGTCTCCATGGTGGAGTACGTGCTAAGCTCCTCCCCCGCCGAGAAACTCGACTCGTGTCTGCGCAAAGGAGCTTTTGTAAGAACCTGCCGTCCATTCTTACACACACACACACACACACACACACACACACACCATCAGTGCAGCCCCCCCGGGCACAGACCCCTACACAGCTGGCCTCACCGCCGCTGCCACCCTGGGTACGCCCCACTACCTGCCGCCCATTCTCACCCCATCATTCCTCCTCACCATTTCATTATTACATTACATTACATTGCATTTGGCAGACGCTTTTATCCAAAGCGACTTACAATCAAGGGGGACATAAGCAATAGAGGAGGACACAGAGTAGAGACACAACAGACATATGTACTTCTGCATAGGGATAGAGAGAGAGAGAGAGAATTTTAGATTAGTGTTTGTTAGTTATATCAGTTTTGTTAGGAAGGGAAGCAATCTCGGAAGAGAAGGGGTTTTACAAGCTTTTTAAAGATAGGGAGGGATGTTGCTGTTCTTGTCGCAACTGTCACCACTCATTCAGTCATTCACACTGTGCATAACTTATTTCACCACTCAGAACGTTTCATAGTTTGTGCACTAAGAAAATGTTAAAATCAACATTACTTCTACTCCAAACTGAAACATGGCTACAGTAGTAGGTGGTGTACTGCACTCTGGCAGCAGAAGGTTCCTTTTAGGACTTTATAGATTATAGTAAGTCAGTAAGTAAGGGTAGTAGCTCTTGTATATGTATAAGGTGCATATATATCCCTAAATCTCACTGTCCTCAGAATATTAAATATTCAACCATGGCTTGAGGAGGGCTACATATACAGCCTGATCTGAAATTCAAGTAAAAGCAAAGAACAACATAAAAGCATGGAAGATAAAGTATAAAATAAGTATATGGTACATAAAAGACATTAGAGAAAGGCAAGGAGCAATATGTAGTACTCTATATAGTACTATATACTACTACTCTATATAGTACTATATACTACTCTTTTCCACATGTCCATTCAGTCCATACTGCCAGCAGGGACGCACAGTCATGCTTTCCAAAGTCCAGCGGCATTCCTGATGTAATCAGATGTATTACATGTACTGTCGTAGTTTAACTGAATACAGTGCATTATTGAAAGCTGTTTTCATCCATTTTAATGTAAACCATTCAACATCATGTAGTTACTGGAAAGACTTTCTTTAAAGACTATACCACTGAAACTAGATGATTGTCTGGATGGACATCATGCCTGACTAATTACTTGGAAAAAAATGTCTATTTTCTGTTTGTGTTTGTCTGATTTGCTCTTATGACCTTTCTTTTTTAATCTGCCTTAAGGGCCCACATGACTCTGAAGCCGATGACTCAGAAAAGAGGGTGGAGTCAAAGCCAAAAGTGGCTTTCGATTCAGACAGGAAGGAACTGGTGGAGGCGGAGCCTGATGTGATGGACAACCCCAACGGACTAACCAATCAGAACGGCCTGGATGTGGATGTCAAAGATTTCAGGTAGGGCCATCGAAAGGAAGTCCATTTAATTCACGTCCATTTAATTCACGTTCTTCACCCAGGATGGGTGAAGAGAGCTAAAGTGTTCGGACTTTTCCTTTATGTCAAAGATTATAGGTAGGACATGGTGTATGCTGCTATTATCATGTAACTAATGTGTGTTTTGATGAGAACATCAAGATCTTAAACTTAGACACACCGATTGGTACTTGTCAATTAGCTCGGTAGCTCATTTTAGTAGCTGCACTATGAATATAATATTATCTATGGATATAAGTGTTTTTGGGGCTATTATTGTGGCCCCACCTGGCAGCAAAAGGGTTAGTAATTTACAATAACTTTGTCCTTGTTCGTGTGGAGATGGAGACATTGTCAGTTAGCGCAGCTGATCATTTTTAATAGCTAAATTTGCAATGGATTGAATTACTTTGTCTTTGTTCGTGTTATTCAAGGTTGAATGTGTTATAACTTATTTTGTCCACTTTTTTTGTCCTTGTCCACTTTGTGTCTCTGTCCACTTTGTATCCCTGTCCTGTCTCCTTTTCCATTTCCCGTGTCCTTGTCCATGTCCTCTGTCCATGTCCTATGTCCTTGTCCACTTCCTCTGTCCCTCTTTATTTCCTGTCTCCATGTCCACTTCCTGTGTCATTGTCCTCTTTCTCTGTCCATTTCCTGTGTCCTTGTCCATTTCCTGTGTCTTTGTCCACTTCCTGTTTCCTTGTGCCTCTCACGCCAGCCGTCCTGGGAACTGCCCTCCTCCCGGAAATGAGGTGGAGCTGGGAGGGCCCGACCTCTCTGGCGGAGCCATGTCCAAAACCGGGGACGACTTCCCGACCGTCGAGCCCCAGAACGTGACCCTTGACCCCATGGAGTCCGTCTCCATGGAGACCCTGCAGTTTGACTACACCAGCGGCCCGCTCCCCCTGGATTCCGCTCCTCAAACCGTTGGCCTTTTCGATTACAACTCACAACAGCAGGTATGCCTCCAGAACTAATAGGCAATAAATAAATAAATAAATATAGAGGGTTTTCATGCTCATGGAAAGCCTAGAAAACTTGTGAAATTTAGTAAATTCATTGAAAATGTAAAAAACAATGTACAAAAACTTCATTTTGTTGACAAGGAACATGTTGTAACTTGCCCCCAACTGTGGCATGAACATGGCATACACATCATACAATTTCTTTTTGGTGTAATAGTAGATCGCAAAAAGACATGAAACTTGAATTTAGGGTGATGATGATTAATGGTGTCGGAAGTGCTACTAATCACTGTCAGTGGTGCTGTGAATTAATGTCAGTGATGCTGGTAATCAGTGTCAGTGGTTCTGAGAATTAATGTCAGTGGTTCTGAGAATTATTGTCAGTACTACTGATAATCAGTGTCAGTGGTGCTGTGATTTAATGTCAGTGATTCTGATAATTAATGTCATTGGTGCTGATAATCAGTGTCAGTGGTGCTAATAAGTTTGCTAAAATGTTGGACGCTTGGTGCAGTTGTTCCAGAGGCCAGGTGCGTTGGCAGTCCAGCAGCTCACAGCCGCCCAACAACAACAGTATGCCCTGGCCGCCCAGCAACCCCACATCGGTGAGTGTGTGTGTGTGTGCGTGTGTGTGCGGGTATGTGCGTGCGCGTGTGTATGCACACTCGTGTGTGTGTGTGTGTGTGTGTGTGTGTGTGTGTGAGACTTTTTCTTAGACTTACGCACAGATTTATTGTGTGTGTGTTTGTGTTTGTGTGTGTGTGTATTTTTTGCACTGTTGTGAAAAAAAGCTTTGAACACTAGAAGCATCTGTTATATTCCCACCTGATGGTGAGGTCAGGGTGTTGCATTTGAGCTGTTAAATTAAGGGGTTTTTTTGTTTTTAAATGGCATAAATTCAACAAATGAACATGTCATCCATGTTGGAACTTGGGCTGTTTTGGTGTTTTCTGCCTTGGCAGCTTATAACTTTTCTGGCCCAGTGTGGGCACTGTTGTTTGTTTGTTTGTGTGTGTGTGTGTATGTGTGTGTATGTGTGTGTGTGTGTGTGCATGTATGCAAGTGTGTGTTTGAGTGAGAGAGTGTGTATGTGAACGTGTGTGTGTGTGTGTGTGTGTGTGTGTGTTTATGTGTGTGAGAAAGTAAGTAGTGAGAAAGTAAGTATTTGCCAATACTGACCTGTGTTCACTGTGTTATCCTCAGGTCTGGCTCCAGCTGCGTTTGTGCCGAACCCCTACATCATCAGTGCAGCCCCCCCGGGCACAGATCCCTACACAGCTGGCCTCGCCGCCGCCGCCACCCTGGGTACGCATAACCCCCCCTCAGCACACACACACACGGACACACACATACACACACACTGCTGTCACACACACACACACACACAGTCACACAAATGCACAGACCCCTACACAGCTGGCCTCGCTGCCGCCGCCACCCTGGGTACGCCCCCCCCCTCAACACACACACACACACTCACACGTAGACACACACATGCACAGAGAAATACTCTCACACACACTCTAACATTCTTACACTCTCACATTCTTACACACACACACACAGAAACACACACACAAACACACCATCTTTAGCACAACAACACACCACTTTTGATTGCTTAATATGCATCAAGCCAAAAAGTTTTCACAATGTTTTCAGTTCAGACTTGTTAGTGACAGTATTAAAATACTCCTTGTTATTTACGCATCATAAGTTGTAAATTACACCTCTATTGATTAAACAATCAATCACTGGATAGGTAGACAGACAGGCAGGCAGACAGACAGACAGGTAGACGGGGGGAAATAGAGGGAGAGATACAAGTAGCAGTGAAAAATTAATCTCAGTGTCGTATTTCCACAAGTCATCTTTTAGCTCAGCAGACAGCAGTGGTGTTATGATAGTGTGAATACCAACCATCCCCTTGGGAAAATGTTAAGATGCTATTGTTTGGGTAATTAAGCCAACTAAAGAGAGTCATTTATAAGAGTAACAACAAGAATATG
>CM059283.1:9208154-9235654 GCA_030347295.1 Setipinna tenuifilis | reverse complement strand
TCAGCAAACATACCAACTCGTTATCATGTTTTAACATACCCATTTTAATTTTTTACACCAAATATCCCCTTCAATGTTCTCATTTGTTTGTGTTTTTTCCCCCTTTTTTTCACAGTTGCTGCTGCAGCTGCGTCCGCCAGTGGGGGCGGGGCCGGCCTCGGGGGCGGGGCGAGCGGAGCGTTCCGGGCCCTGAGCTCCCAGCAGGCCACGGGGCAGCAGGGCAGCGGCGCGCTGGGCGGCAGCTCCTTCTATGGGAGTGGCTCCCTAAGCTCCTCCTCCCAGAGCTCCTCCCTCTTCTCGCAGGGCCCGCCCCCGCCCCAGCCTGGCTCCTCCTCCCTCAGCTTCAGTGCCAACGGGTCCTCATCGCTCGGCGCCGCCCTCGGCACCCTGGGCGGGTTCGGCACCGCCGGTGAGTCTGTCTGTGTGTGAGAGAGAGAGAGAGTCTCGGTGTGTGTGAATGAGTATGAAAGTTTGTATGTGTGTGTGTGAATGTGTGTGAGACGTGTGTGTCTGCGCGTATGTGAGCAAGCTTCAGTAACCTATGTGTGTGTGAGAGAGCGATAGAGCAAGCTTCGGCAACGCCTGTGTGCGTGTGTACGTCTGCATGCATTTGAGCAAGCTTCAGCAACCTGTGTGTGTGTGAGAGAGAGAGAAAGCAAGCTTCGGCAACGCCTGTGTGTGTGAGTATGTGTGTGTGTGTATGTCTGTGCATATGTGAGCAAGCTTCAGCAACCTGTGTGTGTGTATGTGTGTTTGAAGCGGGCTGCAGCACAGCTGCTGTTGTGTGTGTCTTGTGTGTGTGAGAGCAGGCTTTGGCACAGCCAGTGAGTGAGTGTGTGTGTGTGTGTGTGTGTCTGTCAGGGAGGAGCGGGTAAGGTTTCAGGCTGGTAGATTAGGTAGCAGACGTGTAAAGAAGGCAGAGACGAGCACATTTAGCTCTGCTTTATGCCAGCCTAACGCCAGCTGCACCCCACTCAGCTCCACCGCATACATCACATCACATCAGTGCAGCACACTCCACTTAGCAGTGTTTGATTGCCCACCCCGTAGCCAGAATCTTATTATCGAATGTGACGGCACTGACAGAGCGGGTCTCTGGATTGGAACTGACATCAGCTGTGGAGCTCGATGCTGATTTGTGGCGTAATAGAGAACAATAAGAGACCAAAGAAATTTGATTGTGCCACAGTCATGTCGATTATGGTTTGTGGAGGCCCTTCATAAAAGCTCCTTCAGAATTGAAAGTGTGAGAATTAGACTGTGTGATTGCTGCTTAGAATAGTGAACAGTGACAAACTGTGCATTGATTGTTTGTGGTGAATAAGTTTGTAAAGTCAACATGCCTAAGTGGTATTTCTGTGTGTGTGTTTGTGTGTGTGTGTGTGTGTGTGTGTGTCTGTCTGTCTGTCTGTGTGCGCATATGTGTGTGTGTGTGTGTGTGTGTGTGTGTGTGTGCAGTGGCTAACTCAAGCACAGGTAGTGCCTCACGCCGTGATTCGCTGACGGGCAGCTCCGAGCTGTACAAGCGCACCCCCAGCAGCCTCAACCCCATTGGCCACGGAGGGTTCTACAACGGCCTGGGCTTTAGCCCCTCTCCCGGACCTGTCGGCCACTCCCACTCACTGACCCCACCCCCTTCTCTGTCTAACCATGGCTCTTCCTCCAGCCTCAACCTCGGTGAGAATTTGGCTTTGTGTAAAATGGTCACTCGTTTACTTTAGAATGCACTACTATGTAGTATGCCAGTCACATTGGCAGTTTTAGAAAATAGTGTGCTGTATGCTAAAAAAAAAAAAAAAAAAAAGTGAGAATTTCAAATATCTTCTTGTATGTCTCATCTACGCCAGCTCTCATACAGCTACATAATTTGTGATGGAGAATTACACTGATGGTATGGAAGGTTGTCCAAAAATGTACTATTTATTTGTACGGGGACTGCATATGTGCTGATCCCTGTACTATGCTAATGTTTTTTACTTCTTAGAATCTTAAAGCTTTAAAAGCCTCAATGTCACTTTTGCCCCTGCTTCCTGTTCGTCATGTGACAGGTGGCTTACCCAATGGGAGCGGTCGTTTCATCTCGGCGGCTCCAGGGGCGGAGGCTAAGTACCGCAGCTCCGCCTCTGGCTCCTCCCTCTTCAGTCCCAGCAGCCAGTTGTTCCCGTCGTCACGGCTACGCTACGGGATGTCGGACGTGATGCCGTCCGGCCGGAGCCGCCTGCTGGAGGACTTCCGCAACAACCGCTACCCCAACCTGCAGCTGCGCGAGATCGCCGGACACGTCATGGAGTTCTCCCAGGACCAGCACGGATCCAGGTGGGGGCATTACCTCTTCATGAGTGTATGTGTGTGTGTGTGTGTGTGTGTGTGTGTGTGTGTGTGTGTGTGTCCTAGTCAGGGGTACGTCATGGACCTCTGCCAGGGGCCAGCACGGGTCCAGGTGGGTGCATTACTTCTTATTCATTTAGGTCATGGTAGTCAAAGGAGCCAAGTTATTTGTTTGTAAAAGTGATTGTAGTTATGTGACAGGGCACAGTCATATTTTTAAAATTAAGGTAACCTTGTAAACCCAAATGCGTCCAGTTAATGCTATGCCTATGAATGGGACAGCAGATATTTATTTAAGGTATTGATATCACCCGAATATGACATGACCCTGAAACATGATAGTTAAACATTAGTCTGGATCTCTAGTAAGCTTTGTATTTTTATTAAACAATCATGGGGCAGTCATAGGCTTGTGGTTAAGGAGTCGCACTTGCAGCCAAAGGGTCACAGGTTCAGGCTCTTCTCCCTCTTCCCCCACGACTGAGGTACCCTGAGCATGTTAATGTCCCCACACACTGCTCCTCAGGGGCCGTTGCCATGGCTGCCCTCTGCTCACATGTCAAGTCAACTCAGCTTTATTGTTAGTCCTTTACATGTGCTAGACATACAAGGAATTGAAATTACGTTCCTTACTGTCCCATGCGTGTAGACAAAGACATGACAACATTAAAGAAAGACATTAAACATTAAAGTGCAGGTCAGGACATTAGACATTAAACATTAAAGTGCAAAGGCAGACAATACGTATGTGATGGGTTAAGTGCAGAGGTAGAATTTTGTTGTGTGCACTGTGTGCTGTGGTGTGCTGACAGTGTGTGACCACAAAGACAAACGGGGATCACTTTCCTAACTATGCATTACTGAGTTATGAGAGAGTCTAAGTATGGGCGCCTACTATGAACGCTTTATTTCCGTCACGTAACACTTTTCTAACTCGCTTTTAGCCCTGTAGGTATTATAACAAACTGGAGAAAGTCAAGAATCACTAGCGCTTTGTCATGTTCATAAACAACAGCACTTTAACGCGACATTTTGAAAAGTGACTGTTGTCTATAGGGTTTTTAATCTAGGTTTTTTTTTTTTTTGCTGAATAACACATACACATAACACATACACATAACACATGAACACACACTTTGTCATGTTCATAAGCAGCAGTACTTTAATGTTTTGTGTGCTGTGGTGTGCTGACAATGTGTGATCACAATGACCAATGGGAATCACTTTCCTAACTCCACATTGGTGGTGGTGGTTGTTTGTTGTTTGGTTGGTGCATATGTGATGGTTGAAGTGCAGAGGTGGAATTTGGTTGTGTGCACTGTATGCTGTGGTGTGCTGAGAATGTGTGATCACAAAGACAAATTACAATCACTTTCCAAACCAATTCCTATACGAACTTTATCCTGGGCACATGAACTCGATACGATCCCAAACCATTTCCAAACGGATTCAACTCGTCCATGTGCACGCTGTGACTGTGTGATCACAATGACAAATGGGGATCACTGTCCTAACTCCGCATTAATGGGGGTGGTGTTTTTTTGTTTGTTGCTGCAGGTTCATCCAGCTGAAGTTGGAGAGGGCCAGCCCCTCAGAGAGGCAGCTGGTCTTCACCGAGATCCTGCAGGCCGCATACCAGCTCATGGTGGACGTGTTCGGAAACTACGTCATCCAGAAGTTCTTCGAGGTGTGTCTTGTCAAAAGAGTCTGCACCCACAGACATGTTGCCCATATGGATTTGTCTATATGTGCGATCTATTGAAAATAAATCTTTACCAGTCATTAGAGACAGGTTTATTTTTATACATACTGTAGATGTTAATAGAAGACCTTCTAAAATTGTACATTTTCCCCTTTAATACATTTCCAGCTTTCCTTTTATCTCCAGCGTGTGTACTGTCTGTAGATCTAAATTGTATAAAAGTAAATGATATTTCACCCTGTGTGATTTGATTGTTGCCTGGCCGATTCTAATACATCACTATGTCTGTGTGTGTGTGTCTGTCTGCGTGTGTCTGTGTCTATGTCTGCGTGCGTGTCTGCGTGTGTGCGTGCGTGTCTGCGTGCGTGTCTGCGTGCGTGTCTGCGTGCGTGTCTGTGTGTGTGTGTGTGTGTGTGTCTGCGTGTGTGTGTCTGTGTCTGTCTGCGTGTGTGTGTCTGTGTCTGTCTGCGCGTGTGTCTGTCTGCGCGTGTGTCTGTGTGTCTGTGTGTGTGTGTGTGCGTGTGTGTGTCTATGTCTGTGTGTGTGTGTGCGTGTGTGTGTCTATGTCTGTGTGTGTGTGTGTGTGTGTAGTTTGGTAGTCTGGAGCAGAAGCTGGCGCTGGCGGAGCGTATCCGTGGTCACGTGTTGTCGCTGGCGCTGCAGATGTACGGCTGCCGCGTCATCCAGAAGGCCCTCGAGTTCATCCCCTCCGAGCAGCAGGTCATCGTGAGTACGGGCGCCAAGAGCGCTTTACTTTCTTCATGTAACATTTTGATAACGTGCCCTGTAGGTATTATGAAAAACTAGTTATCGTGAGTACGGGCACCGTCTACTAATGTTTTTTTTTTTGTTCATGTAACGTTTTTAAAAGTAGTACTGGTGCCTACGAGCGCTTTATGTTCTTCACGTAACATCACACAACGTGCTGTTAGCCCTGTAGGTATTATCAAAAAACTGGTCATTGTGAGTACGGTAAACTGGTCATAATGAGTACAGGCACCTTGTCGGTTTATTTTGTTCACGTAACAATTTTAGAACTCGTTGTTAGTAGTACTGCAGGTATTATAAAAACTGGTCATTGTGAGTTACAGGTGCCTACAAGCGCTTTATTTTTTTCATGTAACATTTTTATAATGCGCTGTTAGCCCTGTAGGTATTCTAACAAACTGAAGAAAGTTAAGAAGCACCAGCACTTCATGTTCGTAAACACCAGCACTTCAACGCAACATTTTGAAAAGTGACCGTTGCCTGTAGGAGTGATTGGCACTGCTAAATTGGTCAGATTTTAGTCATTATTACAATAACTGCTCTCAACAATCTGAAAATGGACGTAACTGGACTCCAATAATTATCCTGTCACATTTTATTTTGCAAATGGGCTCGGACTTTTAAGACTTTTAGTCTGGGTTTTTTTTTTTGCTGGGAGAACAGGGAATGCAGGGAAACTTGATGAGAAATGTCAGTCATGTCAAGTCTCGGTTAAAAAGTTTAATTTGTGTCTGTCTGTGTGTGTGTGTGTGTGTGTGCAGAGTGAGATGGTGCGTGAGCTGGACGGGCACGTGCTGAAGTGTGTGAAGGACCAGAACGGGAACCACGTGGTGCAGAAGTGCATCGAGTGTGTCCAGCCTCACAACCTGCAGTTCATCATCGACGCCTTCAAGGGACAGGTGGGTCTTCATCCTCACACATCAGTGCACCGTTTAGTTTATACACTTTGTGTGTGTGTGTGTGTGTGTGTCTGTGTGTGTGCATGTGTGCGCGTGTGTGCGTGGATAATATAAAAAGATAATCTTTGTCTATACAAAGCTTTATCTTTTCATTCAGAGAATGTAACTCAGATTACTTTGACAGTTTGTGAAAATGAAGAGCACAGGTTGCATGTCAGTTATGCAGTTCTGTAATGGGAGAATTGACTCTTTGAAAGTGATGACGGATGGGGCAACTGTTTGAGCTATGTTGCCAGGCAACAGCATTATTCACCCCTAATCTTTTTCTGTTGTGATCATCGCAAAAAGTTGCCTGCTGCTGATTTTAAGTTCTCCTGATAAAATGTGTTACCTTATATATATTAATCATGAAGTGTTTTAACTAGATCTGTTAGTAACATTGCTGACGGCATTGGCCAAAAAGTTGCCTAATGTATCATCATCTGCAGAGTTCAGCCCTGGGGCCCGCAGAAGCAAATCCCAATGGCTCAGGGACAAGAAATAAAACTCCCTATGGACATGATTTGCGTGGATGAAGAATTGCATAGTGTGTGTGTGTGTGTGTGTGTGTGTGTGTGTGTGTGTAAATATTATATAATTAATAGTAAGCTTTATTTAAAAAGCACTTTTTTATACAGAGGATTTAGCTCAAAGTAGTTGAGCACAAGACAAACTATGTTTTGCTTATGGAGGGCCGTAATGGAACATTTGTATCAAGGGGCTTTGGGACCTTAACCCTGAGTCCCCTTTGGGAGCAGCCCAAACGCACAGGGGCAAAGATTACACTCCCTATAGGCCTGATCTGTGTCGATGAAGAATTGCATATTGTCTGTGTGTGTGTGTGTTTGTATGCGAGCACTGTGGTATGTGTGTGTATGTGTATGCATATGTTTGTGTGTGTTTGTATTCTGTGTGTGTGTGTATACATATGTTTGTGTTTGTGTTCTGTGTGTTTAGATGCATCTGAATGTGGTCTGTAGTCTCCAGGTGGTTGTGCTGTTGACTCACCCCTAATGTGTCTACACTGTGGAATGTGTGTGTATGTGTATGAACTTGGTCTGTAAATGTTTTCATTTGTACTGCGTGTGTGTGTGTATGTGGATGCATTTTAAACTCTGTGTGTGCTGTGTAGGTGTTATCTATTCAGTTTATGTGTTTGTATTACTACTTATATGCATATTTGGATGGCTTTTTTTTAACTGTGTGTGTGTGTGTGTGTGTGTGTGTGTGTGTGTGTGTGTGTGTGTGTGTGTGTGTGTGTGTGTGTGTGTGTGTGTGTGTGTGTGTGTGTGTGTGTGTGTGTGTGTGTGTGCAGGTGTTTGCGCTGTCGACCCACCCGTACGGCTGCAGGGTGATCCAGCGGATCCTGGAGCACTGCCTCCCTGAGCAGACCCTGCCCATCCTCGAGGAGCTCCACACACACACTGAGCAGCTGGTGCAGGTAACACACACACACTCTTAAACAGACACACACACTCTTAAACAGGCACACACACTACTGAGCAGACCCTGCCCATCCTGGAGGAGCTCCACACACACACCGAGCAGCTGGTGCAGGTAACACACACACACACACACTCACACACACACACACACACACACACACTCTTAAACAGGCACCCACACTTCTGAGCAGACCCTGTTTACATCACTGGCTGTTTAACACCAGTTTGCTACCGCCACAAAGTGGCAGAAACTGGGAACATTTTACCCTAAAAGCTGTACACACAGCTCCTTTAAAGGCTGGCTGAGTTTGACTTAGTGTCACTACTTTCTATTTGTCTGTAGCAGTAAAGTAATCATAATGACCTTTTTCAGGGCCAGTATGGTGTTTTTAAGGATTGCGGTGTCACTGTTTTAACTGTAGTTTTGAAGTAGTATCATAATCCAACTGCTCTCTGCCAGGGCCAGTATGGTCTTTTAAAGGTTTGCAATGTTACTGCTTTGACTATGTTTGAAGCACTATCACATCAGTATGGTGTTTTAAAGGTTTGTGGTGTCACTGTTTTAACTAGTTTTGAAGTAGTATCATAATCTAAATACCCTCTTCCAGGACCAGTACGGTGTTCTAAAGGTTTGCAATGTCACGGGTTTAACTGTATGTTTAAAGTAATATAATAATCTAAATGACCCCTTGCAGGATACCCCTTGTATGGTGTTTTATAGGTTTGCGGTGTCCACTGGTTTGACTGTATTGTCCCTCTACAGGACCAGTATGGTAATTACGTGATCCAACACGTTCTGGAGCACGGCCGAGCTGAGGACAAGAGCAAGATCGTCTCGGAGATCCGCGGCAACGTCCTGGGCCTGAGTCAGCACAAGTTCGCCAGGTATGGGGACGCCCATCACACACACACACACACACACACACACACACACACACACACACACACACACACACACACACACACACACTTAGCACACACCACACAGCATGTACTTACTGGGATGTGGGGGCATGGTGGTCCAGTCCAGTGGTTACTGTTAAAGGGAGGCTCAACACACACACACACATACACACACACACACACACACACACACACACACACACACACAGCATTTACTCATGTCAAAAACACGCACAGAGGTCTTTCTCCCTGTGGCGTGCTGGGCAGTTAAAGCGAAGCCCAACATACACACTGAGCTTACCTACTGCAGTGTGTTGGTCCAGTGTGGTGCTCAGTGTGTGTGTGTACAATGTACTTGGCCAGCGTTTGATTTGAATGTTTGTAAATCACTTTGCATAAAAGTGTCTGCCTGTTCTTTTTACCGCTAGCTTTACACATTACAGTTTACACAGACAAATTACCCCACATGACCAACTAAGCTCTACACAACACATTACTTCTAAATAATATCAGAAATCGTAGCATACAATTGAGGCCCCAGTATGTCTTGTCTTGTTCTTGTTCTTGTTCTAATTATTGGATTCATCAAACTGTATTGTTAAAATCTGAATTCTGGCGAACAATCCAGCATATGTAAACCCCATTAAGACATATGTACAATGATTTTAAATCTTGCATAATCTTGCATGTCCACACTGCTGTGTGTGATAGTATTTCTACTTGTGTCCTGGGCAGGCCTGCCCACAGAGATGACTGGGCCCTTGAAACCATCCAATCATTGAGCCCCTGTCACCCCAGAAAGCCCCTGTGGTTTCCCATTAAACGGCTCCGCCACGGGCGTCTGGGCCCAGACTAGCTTTCATGTCCCCCCCCCCCCCGATGTTCCTGGGGCTATATGTCTGATTGTGTTTTGTGTGTTTGTGTAACTGTGTGTGCATATGTGCGTGTGTGTGCGTCTGTGTCTGTGTGTGCGTCTGTCTGTGTGTGCGTCTGTCTGTGTGTGCGTCTGTCTGTGTGTGTGCGTGTCTGTGTGTGTGCGTGTATGTCCGTCCCCTCCTCTCCGCAGTAACGTGGTGGAGAAGTGTGTGACGCATTCGTTGCGTGCGGAGCGTGCGCTGCTGATCGACGAGGTGTGCAGCATGGCCGACGGCCCCCACAGCGCCCTCTACACCATGATGAAGGACCAGTACGCCAACTACGTCGTGCAGAAGATGATCGACGTCGCCGAGCCCACCCAGAGGAAGATCGTCATGCACAAGGTGAGACAACGGGGGGTTTCTTTACCTGCAAGTACCTGCATTTTATTGTTTTGTTCTTATATTGTTAGTAAAAAGTTTTTATTGGGCTGTAGTTTTGTTAATGGGCTGGTGTTTGTTTTTGTATTGTTTTGGTTGAGAGCATAAAGGGAATAGCTGTAAACATCCAAACTTGTGTGTATATGCACACACATGGGTGGTTTATTTTAACATACAATAAATCTTTTGGTTTGAAGTCTTTTCCAATGTTATTGTAACGTAAACACCATTGTTGATGATGGAGAATATTCCTTTCATCGATCTCCTCTATGGCATAATAGCAATTACCAGTAGTGTGATTTTAGCTATTCTTTGTTAGCCACTGTGTTAGCTAGGCCCTTTCATCGTGTGAACTGCTTTCAAAGTTACAGTAGAGCAAAATCAGACTTTGGAGCCATTGGATTTGACCACATTGTAATTTCTATGTAATTGATTATTAATATTATTGTGGTGTCAGTGGAGTGCAATGAAGTGTTGCCGTCAATGGTATGACGTCGCCATGGTAATCGCTAGCCATGGTAATTGAGTGGTACTCACAACCATTACAGTGTCACATGACGGTGACGTAGGTTCTCAGTCCTAATCACATTTCTACTCTGTGTGTGTTGTGTGTGTGTCCCTGTGTGTGCCTGTGTGTGTGTGCGTGTGTGTGTGCGTGTGTCTGTCTGTGTGTGTGTGTGTGTGTGTGTGCGCCTACAGATTCGGCCTCACATTGCGACCCTGAGGAAGTACACGTATGGGAAGCACATTCTGGCCAAGCTGGAGAAGTACTACATGAAAAACGGGGTGGACCTGGGCCCGCTCTGTGCCCCGCCCAACGGAATCCTGTAAGCCCCTCCCACCAGTGTGGCCCCTCCTCCTTCCTACCCACCCTCCTACACCTGAGGGCATGGTACCGTACGGCTTAGGAAGCTCCACCTTCAATTGTGACATCATGGATTTCTTTCAGTTTGTTTTTTTTTTTTCTCTGCCCCCGCCCCCCCAAATCTCTGCCCCTTCTTTATGAAGTTAAAAGTGTTTCATTTAACTACTTTTTAAAAAATGATACACATGCACATAAACCTTGGCACACAACTAAAAAACCATGATATACAGCCCATACTCCCTGTAGCTAACAGAATTCATCGTCCCTTAAACGGCTAACAGGGATAACCTTTTGAGCATGGGAGAAATATAGTCAAATCTTTTTTCTCTAAATGTACGTATTGTATTCTATTTCTCTCTCTCCTTCCCTCTCTCTCTCTCTTTCTCTCTCTCTCTCCTCTCTCTCTCTCTCTCTTCTCTCTCTCTCTCTCTCCTCTCTCTCTCTCTCTCTCTCCTTCTCTCTCTCTCTCTCTCTCTCTCACACACAAACATACTTACACACAGACACATGCACATTCTGGTCTTGCTTCTTCTAAATGTATGTAGTGTACTCTCGCTGTAGACCTTTGCATATACTTATAAATATATACATAAAGTTTGTAGTTTTTCTCTGGTTTTTGATGTTGACCTGTATCTATACTGTATTCCAGTAGTGCTGACTGCTGTATAATTGTATATTTGTAAACCTTGTGTAAATGTGGAATCCTTTTTCGAGGAAAAAAAACAGATGATAAAAAAAGCGATTGATTGAATACCGCTTTGAGCGTGTGATGCTCTGCGCTCTGTAAATCACTGCATTTGCTGTATATTGTAAATTGTAATATCAGATTTTTTGTTTTTGTTTTCAAAAATAACATAACTTGATTTCCTTTTTTTTGGTTTTGTTTTGTTTTTTTGTTTAGTTTTAACATCAGCATCACATGCTCACAAACTTCCGCCGATGTATCCCACAATGCTTCTCTCTCACGCTCTCTCTGTTTCTCTCTTTCTATCTCTCTCTCTCTTTCTCTCTGTCTCTCTCTCTCTATCTCTTTTTAACCTCTTTTAAAGTCCCTCTCTCCCACAGGCGAGCGGTGGGTTTGTGTGGGAAGAGAGATTTAGGTAACGCTTCAAGGCGAGTGTGTGTACAGATTTTTGTTTTGTTTTGTTTTTTGCCATTTTGTGCTCTAATGTAAGTGACTGTATAAATCTGTTCATTTCTTTTCCCCCTTTATTATTATTTTTTTTGTTTTTGTTTTTTTTCGATTTGTTATTTACTCCTTTTTGCTGCAGTGTACATTTAAAAACAGCATTGTGTAAATTTCCTGGGTCACACACACCCTGCTGCATCTGTGTATAGAAGTGTGTGTAGTCAAGGCCTTGCAGCAGCAGCGTGCATAAAGATTGCCTGGGTGTTTTGTATCTCCTGTTGTAGATGGTCTCGATACGCTGTGTGACCTTTATTTTGAGACAAAAAAAAAAAAAATCAAAAATTGTACGCAGCGTCTTCTGTGTCGTCAATTATTATATATTTTTTTGTGGTTGAAATGGGATGGGGTTGTTAAAAAAACACACACACTCACTGATTTTTAAACACACACACACGCACGCACACACGCACACCCACACACACACACACACACACACTGTTGTGCACTGTGTACAAACCCATTTGCCTGTAAGTCCTGGTTTTGTGGTGCCATTTGACAGCTGTGGTGCCTGTCAGATAGCACTTGTTATGTGATGAGAAATTGTGCCATTTTCTCTGGGGGTAGTTAGGCAAACGACAGGCTTCTCAGTAGAGAAGTGAGGAATTCATTATAACGGTCCATTTACAGTTGAGGGCCGTGACTAACAAAGGGGGTTTGCATGTAATGTAATGATGTAATAGTGGCGTTATGGTCTGTCCTTTTCACATTTAGCGATCATGTTCATGATCAGGGATTTGTACATCATCTTTTCGTTTTTGCTTATTTTCAAGCACAATATCAACAACATTTTCAAACAGCCTTTTAAACAGTTTGGTTTTGTGACCTCAGAAATTACTGCTTTCAAAGGCGTGGTTTGCCAAAAAAGGTGGCCAGCTCTGGGTTGAAGATGTTGGTCTAGATGTGTGTAAGCATACTCAAGATTAATTAGGAGCTAACACAGTGTTTTTACAATTCACCAGTGTAGGCCCATGTGCTGTGACGCCCAATCACAGTGTAGTGTTAAAATTCCTTGTAGGAGAGTCTGTAAAGTAGAAAAAATATGTAGACCAAACACATTTTTGGAAAAACATAAGTCACAAGTTAAAATGACTCTTAATTTTTTTCACCTGTAGTTTTTTATGTTAATTTTCGACGGCTTCAAACCTGGCTGAAATATGGTTGAAGCTAAAATAATGATTCATGTTTCATCAGCAACACTGACCCATTTTTACCTTGCTGTACAAATGACCAATGCATCAGGATTTTGGGTACATGGAGTACTACCCTCAAATCCATTTTCAGTGGTGATACACATCCGTCACTAGATGGCGCTTTTGAGCAACCAGTGAGTTTTGCAATCCTGTGTCAGAGGCAGTGAGCTGTATATACCTGGGAAAAAAACAAACAGTTCCACAGAAGTTCAAGTTGTTCTGCCTGGTGCCTACACACACACACACACACACACACACACACACACACACACACACGTACACACACACACACACACACACACACACACACGTACACACACACACATACAAAGGTGTCCTAATCTTTACCAGGGTGTGTATAACAAAGAATAGGATTCCAGTGAAATTGCATGTACCCCTGACACTTAAGTGAGTGTAGTTACAGAGCAGTTGCACGATCAGATATCTCCTCCATGACTAATTTCGTGCCAGACACAGATTTGACACAGGTTATGGATTAGGAGGGCAAGAAACTTGTCTGATTTGCCCCCTGAGGGGGAAAAGAAAAGGGTAATTATGTTGCATTTACCATGCAGTAGCTTCTGCTGCTACTTGTATGCAGGCGCCGTCTCACCTTGCTAATGGTATGTCCACAGAAAATAAAATCTATAATAGGAAAAGTTGACACATCTGTATAGTGCATTCAGAGTGCTATGCATCTAAACAAAATCAAATACCAGATCCAACAATCCTAAGATATATAAGTCAAAGTCAAAGTCAGCTTTATTGTCAAAAACCATATGTACAGGTTGCACACACAGAATTTGAAATTGCAATTCTCCCTAGGCCCACAGTGAACATTAAACATCTTATAAACAAGACAAGAAGACATGATGACAAACATAATAATATAAACATAGCAAAGAGTACAATAGGCTTGTATATAATACAAATAAGTAAAAACAATTAACAAGTAACAATGACCAGAGAAAGAACATGCAAGAACATACGTCTCATGGTGTAAATGATATGCCTGTGTGAAATGACTGGTCATGTGACGTGTCTTCCTATGAAAGCAAAGATAAAGTAAATAGGCCATGAGAGAAAGGCAGGGGTGGGTGGGCAACCCCACCTTGAAAGAGTAGAGTATAGATCCTGCCATATGCTGTTTCTACCTTAGTTAACACATCAAAAGAATATAGCCTTACACTCCGCGTTATTTCTTTTATTTTGCTTTTATTTAAAAGAAACGCTTCGGCCCCATGGCCTTTGTCAAGGTTTTACTTTAACACATAACATATAACTCAGCTGAGGAAGAGACACAAACACTACTGTAATACCTGTTTTCCATTAGTAATGCTGTCTTTAATTCTTCCCATCTCAGAATATCCTTTTGCACTAAAAGAGAAGCGAGCAGGGATTGTGTACATTAAGTGTACACTAAGCCAGTGCAGTTAACCTGTGAAGTGATCTGGAAGGAATAGTTTAAACACAGAGATTACAGGATTAATTTACGCTAGAGGGCATACATTTACAAACAATGCACAACAGCCAAGGAAGATAATACATAGTTTACCCTAGTAAATATGCAGAGGCTATCCAATAATAAAGGGGAATGTCATTCTACTGTATTCTATTCTAGTGTCGCCTATTCTATAATTCCACAGACTGCTACAGACTTGTAGCCAAAACAGTGACATCAGGAAACATTCAGTTCAGTTAGAGGTTTTCAGACCCTTAGATAGTGCTCCCGATAACGTTAAAAAAAAAAAAAAAAAAAACAGTGGTTCATGGTAACCCTGCTCACCATATGCCACTGTATTGTGAAGATTTTTAGGTGTGTCCTCCACAAACAGACTTGGGTCAGGCCACTAAACCAACACAGTTAACCACTGTCAGTGACCTGGAAGAAAAAGTTTAAACAACAAAATTTGATGTTCCTCTAAGTATTTGGTATTTTTTCCCAATAATATGTATGAATAATAGTAAAAGTAAATGGTTGTTGGTTACACTGTTCACCATATGTTGCGCTCCATTGTGGGGATTTTAAGGTGTGGTCTGTCTCCAGAAACAGGCCCTACTGGGGCCAGGCCACCCAGCTCCGCTACTGTCACAGATGAATGGATAGAATAGAAGCCCGCTTAGAAACGAAGCATGTGCTCTCTTGCCCAGCCAAGCCAAGCCCTCCTCTTCCCATCATTGTATCATTGTGTCACTCTCATACTAATGTGGGTAGAAAATGAATCTGAGTAACTTAATTTGGCACCGTTGTATAAGCCTACTCTCTAAGGCTATACAAAAGCTGCCTTATACGTCTTGATCAATTGGTTTAGCATCAGCTGTAAATCAACTTAGAGCAGAGGTTGCTCTCTCACCGACAGACTTAGTGTCTGCCTCAGGGAAACTGCGAAAAACACTTATCCGGTTTCCTGCAAGTAGTCCGTATTGGAATTTTACTCTTTTCCACACTTTAGGAAATTCACTAAATGGTTGGTTCATTTGAAATAGCCAAATTCAACTTAATTGTAATGACAGTAGTTAGGACCAATGTGATTGTGTCCTGCTTACAATTCAGTCAAATGTCATTGATGAAGACAACTGTGATTTACAAAGACGTGAGCAGCAGCAATCCCAAAGTAGACCTTATAGCCTTGTCTTAATTTAAATAACACAATATTTTTAGCACAGTTCTGTTATGTACAAACAGTACATTCCATTCATATTGATCATCAGAACGTGTCTTTAAGCTAAGAGCAAATTATGACTCACTGAGTCACACCAGTGAGCTGGCAAGAGCAATTAGTGTCCATGTTGTGAAATGCCGTAAAAACGTACGTTATAATGCCCTGAAGATACATACCAACAGGATGTGGCTGAAATCGAATTACTCCACAAATTGATTATTACTTAATTTAAGTATTACATTATGTGGGTTACGGTCATCATACAATGCTGTTTATATGGCCGTGCTTTATATAGACTATTGTCTTAACTGGGTTAATATTTCAATATCAATAGTCTATGTTCTCACTTGTAACTCTGGCCATTCTGCTTTTGGTCAGACAGTAGGCCTAAAGAATGATATAATACAAAATACAAGTTGACGACAACAGAACACATCAGTGCCACATGATATTATATCTGCAAGGTGCTCACCTCTCTGGTCTCAACATCAGAATCAGAATCAGAATTAGAATCAGAATCAGAATCAGAATCAGAATCAGAATCAGATTTATTGTCCAAGTACACTTACATATACAAGAAATCTGGCTCTGGTAGATGTTAGATCACTATGGACATAGGACAGCATTTCAAATGTTTGAAGAGAACTGAGGTTCGATCATATAGGCCCAAAGAAAAATGTCTTTTTAAAAATTAAAATGTCTCTAACGATCCAACAAGCAGCTTGTGTGAACAGGGGGCCTCTACATACTGTTTGGATCTCAGTGAGGACTGAAGCCAATGTAAGAAAAGGGGTGCATGGTGTCTCTTTGTTGATGTAGCAATTTTACTTTATTCCAGTAAAAAGCAGTGACAAAGCATAGAAACCATACTCTGGATTCAGCAGTGCTAGTCTGAACAACAAGTAACTTAAACTCTAGCTACTTATACAGTTAAGACTCTTCCTATGTCCTTGATGTAAATTAACTAAGTTGATCAGGCAGCTAGGTCTGGAGAGACTATGTGTCTCTCTGTATGATAATTACTTTGACACATTTCCTGTGATGGTTCTCAATGGCCTATCTCCACAAGCCATACTACAATTGATTGGTGCTTTAGTTTGACTTTGTCAGCTCTGCTGTTGGGTGATGGTGGACCATCATGGGATTATCATTAGGCAGACCACCTTCTCAAAGTGGCTGTTTTAGCATTTGTCTCAGGCAGGGCAACTATAAGACACTGTTTGGATCTCAGTGAGGACCAAAGCCAAGGAGAAATCGTTTTCACAAAGAGGCCTTAAAAGTCCTGTAAAAACAATTCATTTGTAATAGTCAATTCTTTAAACTTCCATCGTAGTACAATCTCCTGCACACTACCCACTCTGCCAGCAACCTATCTAATTATCACACAATGTTTCAGTCCAAGGACCTTTATGAGGTTATTTTTTTCTAAATTTTCTTAACACATCATGTCAAAATGGCCTGTTGGTGCTCGTCCAAGCATTTGGCTCTGGCCAATCACAGTGGGGCAGCTGTCAGGGGTGATGGTTCCCTTTATTTATTTTCACACCACCGTTGTTTGTTTGTTTATTTATCGCCGTTTTGACAGGGGCATGGCAAGCAGCTACCTTCAAACAGTTGTTTTCTGACCTGGCTCCACTCTTACATAATAATGCTCCACACTCTCCCTCCACTGAAGGACACAGTTTTAATAAATAACCTCATATCCTCTATGACAGAGAAGAAACATCACTATAAATGACCTCAAGTACTGTATCTTACAGTATTTCTGCATGACAATGTTAAGTATAGACATAGCATATAATGTATAGGCCCTGGAGTGGAACTGTTGGGACGAGTCTAAAGGCCCAGAATTGACACGTGAGCCTTTGAGGAGACTCTTATTATTATTATCATTGTTATAATTATTATTATTATATGTTATTATCAGGGGAGGGGGACCCAAAATTCTTTCACAGGGCTCAAAGTTTCTAGCTGCACCTTCTGTTGACGCCACCTTGTACCAAACGGAAAGAGATTGAAAAAAAAAACAACAAAAAAAACTCTGGAATCGCAATGAGTCACTTCTAGAGGAGTGAAAAAGGGATTGTTTCTGAGGAATACAGTTGTTCCCTCTGGCATGTACTTCGCCCCCTTAAAGGATATGTGGCGGTAACACCGTGACTCATGTTCTTACCTGGTTTCTCTTGTAGGCTCCTGTGACATTATGAGATCCATCCAATACTGCTATTTGCACAGACTGACTCATCCCATAACACTGTTGACTTTGGTGTAAAAGAATGGGACATTACGTCCACAGTGATTAGGGCAAGTAGGTTGTCTTTGTCATTGTTACCATGGTTTGCTGTGAATGTTCGTTTGGAAGAGGTTCAGTTAGTTAATGTAATCTTTGATTTATTTTCATATGGCTTTACATAGGTTTGAAACCATGAACTATGTTCAAAACATAACTTATGAAACAACTTCCTTAAATGTTATTTGAATACATGTCAGTGTTCTATCTATTTGTCCGATTAAAGCTTCTACACTGTGTCTACACTACTTGACCATCTAAAAAAATAGGACTAAAAGTGTAAGATTAATCAAACATTGCATCATTGCGGCAAGAACTTGCATGTGGACATGAAACACCATTTGTAGGCTGTATTTTCCCCAGAAAGGTCAGTCTGAGCCTCTTTGCATCAGCAAGTATTAAATTATCTTGTAAAGACAATTAAACGGGGTGTCTTTTTCTATTTGTACAACAAAACACTAGTTCATCATGCTCTGTTAGACATTTCGGCTGAGTTTAAAATTTGTTTCTATGGAAATAAGCGGCAGGCTTTACAGGGTGTGTATCTGGAGTCAGTAGCCTGACTGTTTACTCTAATTGGCAGGTTGGCCGACTTCCACAGTCATGCTACTGCTCTCGCGGGCTACAGGGGGCATCCGCATACACGAGAGTAGTCTCGGCGCACACCATCCTGCACGCGTTTAGTAGGATTCGAGGCAGGAAAGAAGCAAGTGAGAGAGGGTGCAGTCTGGCTACTGCCGACTGTGCATCTAGCAGGTCTCGTACATTGAAGTAGCCCTATCCTTTAGAAAAAAAAATTCGGGAAGGCCGCGCACAGCTCGTTTTGGGGTTTCTGAATCCGCGCATGAGCTTTAGCGGGGATTAAACCGACCAAGATCACGGGAGGCTGGATGTAGGAACGCTCGCGCTAATTGAACCCGGATATTTAAAACTGAAGGAAAACCAATTTCATTCTTCGAAGACCGGGCGGAGGAGGCTCGAGGCTGCAGCATCATGAAGCTCGTGTGTTGGATGGCGTTAGCTCTCCTCCACGGGCATGCCGCATCGGTAAGCGAAGCGCGAGCACTGCTCCTGGCCATTGTGTTCTATTGTTCCAAGGAAAACCTCGGACCTTCATAGCTCTTGCCATCCGGGGAAGCCAGACGGCTCTCTTCGGATTGTGGTCTGTGTGACTGCGCGTGAAATTGGTCCTCCGGACCTTGGCATTGGGTTACCGAGTCGGAGCGTATTAGGAAACCTTGTGTATGTATGTATGTCTGAAAGAGCAAGAGAGTAGGGCAGGCTATGCTAGGGTGATAATGGCATAGGAGATTCCGCTGGGGTCTTGTTATGTATATGTGTGTGTGTGTATATTTGTGTTCGGGAGGTTAGGAACACACTGTCGCCTTTCCCCTCCCCCTCAACGACTCCGAAACAGCCTGTTTGGGCTGCGCGTGTGATCTAACTTAATTGCCGCGTTGCTGTTAATTAGACCAGGCTACTGTTTAATTATGCAATCAATGGGTTTTGTTCTCCCGTCCTCCGCTCGCGCCATATATTCCTCATTCATCAGAACTAGTAGGCTACTCCATCTCAATCGCACGTGCGTAAAGGGGCCTACCCTACCTGACAGGGAGGGAAATTATAGACGAAGAGGTGGGGGAAAAGTAGGCTATGTTAACCACCGTAGCGCTTTAGCCTACATGCAGCCAGGGTAAGGAGGTGGGATTTGGTGCGGGGTGGTGATGGTCGGGCAGCCTGGTTGCAGAAGCCCGGGGTGGGGCACAGCGGTGCTAAACCCGCCGGGGACCGGGGTGGGGTGGGGAGGGGTGGGGTGTGTTTGAGAGGAGGGGGTGGTTGAGGCGATGACGACATCGTGAACCGATTAGTGAAGCAAGATAGCGGAACCATACCTCTTGCTTGCTGCTCTCGCGAGAACCGTTTTGGGCAGCTGAGAAATTAAGATAGCAGCCTATATTTTAAAACCTCACGGGAAAATTGGTGACGCAGTCGACAAACAGGTTTTCCGTGAGATAAGTAGAAGAATGTTGATCAGGTAGCCTGGTTTTATTTACGTAGTGGAATTGTGATTCAAGGAGTGTTGCATATACAGCTGCATTATGGTTAACACCTAAAGTATTCTATTATAGAAATGTGTTCTAATTAAATTTTCAAAGGATCCTTGAAACTCCTGGAATGTTCCTTGCTGTGGAGAAGAATGGTTAAAATGCATGGTGGATATTGTGCTAGATAACCCATTTTGCTCAGCACAACTGCAACAAGCAAGCATGTTATGGCTTAGTGCAGCCGAAATGCGAAGGAAGGGCTAGAAGAATAATTAATCTATGAACCAAAGATCAGATCAGAGCATTTGTGACCAGCCTTTTTCAGTCCTTATTTAATGCAGCCATACAGATTAGACTTTAAATTTGAAAGTGGGTATATTGTGCAAATATCCCTTAATCTGGCATGAGTCCGTTTGAAAGAGAATACATATGGGTATCAATAATGATGTAATAGTAACATAGGCCTATTACACACAGGGATTTCTTCACGATCTAATATTCATAACTTACACTTTTTTACATGAAAATCATAGTCTTATGGGTGGACACATGGATTTTCCTGTAATGTAAATCTATCTGAAAGCCTATCGGATTATCTATATCTATAGATCTATAGCTATAGTTCCCTCTTTGCGTATATGTAATGACGCACAAATCAACTGTGACGCAAGTCTGTGTTTCAAACTGAAAGAAAACCAATTAAGTCTCCAATCTCTACCCATCCCCATGTTTTATATTCCTGGTGTGGCCCCTTCCGTCTGTGCGTTGGCTAGCACTTACGGCTAGCAGTAATTGAAGCATAATACGAGTGTATTACAAGTGTATTTATGCAGCAGCTCTTTAAAGTACAGTGTGCTTTGGCTTGGCCCAGCCGGCAGAGATACCCTGTTATTTTTGTCCCTCCTCTGCCATGCGTGTAGTTTGCACGACTGCAATAGTGGAGGGGTGGAGAATCCTGAAAATTGAGGGTGCACAGCACACAGCACACAACACAGGCCTCTTAAAAAGAGCAACTGGCGAGTTCCTTAAACAAGTTTATAGAAGAAGAATTTGCAGCACTCTTTAAAAGCACACACACACACACACACACACACACACACACACACACACATATAAAAGTATATACACACACAAAACATATAAAAGTATATACACACACACACACACACACACATACACATCTATAAAAGTATATACACACAGAGACAATCATTTGATGGGAAGTGGGTCAGTCATTTAGTCTAAGTTCCTGTCTTGTGTTGATATCCTGGGGGGCTTTAATCTGTGTTGTTTTTGAGAGTAGGCGAGTGTCGGAGAGACCCTCTCTTTTATTTAACCTGGAGCTCTCCTGTGTGTGCGCAGAGCAGGCAGAATGTGCAGCGTGAGGGTGTGTGTGAAATTTCATTTCATGTTTAAAAAAAAAAAAAACACAGCAGTGTGTTCTCTCCAGTTGCTGCAGAAATGAATCAGTGTTTTGTCCTACACTCCACAAAGACGACCATAGAAATGAGAGAGAGAGGGGGAAATTGAGAGCGTGTGTGTGTGTGTGTCTGTGTGTGTGTGTAAAAAAGAGAGAGAGGCTGTGTGTGTGTGTGTGTGTGTGTGCGCGTGTGTGTGCATACTTGGAATGTATAGCTAGGAGTAAACAAACTCAGGAAGTGGCACTTTTTTGGGAAGGGATATTTCCCACACGGTCAAACGCTATGAATAAAGACCATCTTTTCACTGGGGGGCATCTGTAATAAACCAGGCATTTGTCAAACCAGGTAAAAAAAAGCTTTTTAGAAGTATCCAACACTCTCAGAAAAGAAGGCACAGAATTACAAAGTACAAAGCTTGTCAGACTTTTTTTTTTTTTTCAAACTCTGAGTGTTGCACTTGTGGACATTAAATCAAATAGAAAGATAAGATATCAAATAATGAAGAGACACTGTGAAATGATACGGGAGATATCATATCAGAGATATGCTAGCGATGGAGACATGTTTTTGTCATGAGGCAAAAAATGAACAGCTGTTTTAACACAGGTCTGTGCACGACGAGATCTTCCCCCATATATCTCCGAGCAGCAGATAGCTAGCAGGCTCACAGCGTTTGTTGAAAGTTACTCTATCTGTCTTAGCCTTGAGACCGTTCCAAAACAGCCTTGACTAAACCTTGTACCGACTGGTACCGGCTGCTTTTGCTTTTTTTACAGGAGGAGTTACTGATGTGAAGTTGTGGTGGTTCAGGAAAAAAACAGATAGCTTTCCTGAGGAACTCACACTTGACTTTGGTGTTTATCGCTCACTGAAATGATCTGGCATGAAACATATCAACAAACCTTTCCTGTCGGTGTCCTGTTTTAACGATCCAGCACCTCATTAATCATGAGTGTATAATGCTGACTAAAAATAAGCATGCGCTCGGACGGACCAGCCCTAGGGATACCGTTAGTCCAGGTTTTAGTGTGTCACGTACATGTACATGTACATGCGAGCCACTTGTCTACAGAGTCTGTTTTCGGCTTTAACCCAAGAGAGTAATCCATACAAGAGAGAAAGCATAAAAAGGTGTGTGATCTCGGAAAGCAGTACTGACTTTGGAGACATTTGATATGCATACAAATAGGTTTTTTTCCCCAAACATGAGTTAAAATGGTCTCTTAGAGCTTTTTTTGACATTGATATTCTACATTCAGTTGAAAATGTAATGCTTTCGAAAAGGGCCTGCAATGATTTTTGCCATGAGTGTTCAGAAACTTGGTTTTTCTGTATAATTCCTCTACCTGTTGCAGCATCCACACTTTGTGAAATAGTTGAAATCTGTAAACAAGCAACCCACTTACATAAATTACTCTTAAACGGCCTTTTGGCATTAATAGTTAGGTCGTGAGTCCCCTTTTTGAAGAAGCTTTGCACAATGAACACTATTAAAAACTCTCTCATCGTTGTTGAAAGACACTGAAAATAGGACACTGTTGTTGGAGCCTAAAAACTTGGGAAAAAAATGTCCAATATAGTTAATTAGAGAGTCTATTAATGTATCACACATGAGAGTTAATGCAAAAATGTATTTCCTGCTTTTATTAAACATCAAGCATGAGTCAACAACTACAACCCACATCATTAAGTACTTACAGCATGGTAAGCAACATACAACACAGTATACCTTATAATATACACTTTATAGAATGGAAGTTAATGACTATTACTATGTCAGTAGTGTCTATGATCAAAACCTTTATGTCAGGTTGTGTATGTTCAGCCAAAGTCGTGTCTAGTAAACACGCAGCATCAGTAACCTTGGAGGCATTGTGCCGGTTCATATCTCAAAGTATGGGTGGCTTGACCTCAAAACAGAGGCAGCCGTCCGCTGAAGACATCTCTTGTCAAAACACACATATCGGGTTAGCAGCTTGTTCTGTCTGATGGATCCTTTGTTTGTTTGAATCAAGACAGAACTTCTGTGTGTGTGTGTGTGGACGATATGGACTTGTCAGATGAGACAGAACTTGTGTGTGTGTGTGTGTGTGTGTGTGTGTGTGTGTGTGTGTGTGGACGATATGGACTTGTCAGATGAGACAGAACTTCTGTGTGTGTGTGTGTGTGTGTGAGATATGGACTTGTCAGATGAGACACAGATGTTCTAGAAGGTTACTAAGCGCGGCGGTGTGGTCTTCCAGACTGTCAACACAGACAGACGAGCGATATCTAATCAGTGGTTATGAGGCATAGCAATGTAATGTCTTCATTGTTCAGGTACCACAGACCTTCTGTGACAACACCTGTGTTAAATTAACCCTTCGTGTTTATGTCAGAGTTTTCCATGAGCTCGTAAGTAAGGAAGAGATGTCAGTGTCATGTTCCAACATGTAGCGGTGTGTGTGTTATGTTACGTCATACAGCTCTCTGGCAGTGTGTGTGCTCGTACTGTAAGTGTGTGTCACACAGAGAACAATGTTACCTCGTCATGTCTCCACCAGCAGTTTTTTTCTTCCCTTTCCTTTTTCTTCTTTTTTTTCCCTCTTTGGTTCCCAGTTGTGTGGATGTCTTACTCTTGCCAAGAAACAGTGGCAGACTAAGCGAAGGGGTGCTTTTGTTTGGATTCTCTGAAGGATTCCTCCTGTTGCAGTTGGAGATCACAACGACCTTGGAGCTGATGACTGATTTTGTGTGTACCATCCGAAGATAGTAATCAGTTGTACAGCTCCCAAAGTCAAGGTCGTCAGGTTAATCAGGCATGTGTGTGTGTGTGTGTGTGTGTGTGTCTGTGTGTGGGTGTGGGTGTTTGCCCTGATCACAGTTCAGATAGCAACAGTTGTACTTCCAGATTTAGAGCGGAAGACAAGCAATGTGATGTGATTTGAAGGAACACAAACTTGACAGCATTTGACAGCAAACTCAGCTGTCCAACACAGAGTCTTTCTTACTCACAACATCTCAGCATAAGCCTCTTCCAAAACACACCCCAAAGCCTGTATTCTCCCTGTTTGCTTTGTTAGAACACTGATTCAACCCTACTATTATTTGGAGTGCATGTTATAGAGTGACAGACCAATTTATCAGAGGTCTCTTTTAGGTAATATAAAGTGGCACAAGTAGTTTCAATTATTGTGTAATAACAAAACGCAATAACCGAGCCAATGTAAAATGAAACACAATAATAACAGAGCCAATGTAAAATGAAACAAAAAGCAAATACAAAAATTTAAATAGATATTCAACCCACACGCATTGCAACATGGTGATCAAGTGGCAAACAGCCATGTCAGCTACATCCAATGCTTCCTGCATGGCAGTGGAAACATCCAGGTTTTAAGGGCCAATTAAAGAGGGGCATTCCTGTAAACGTCCGCACCTCCTGGGATGAGCCCCCAGATCTGGTAGTGGAAAAGTTCAGATGGTTCCCAGTAGATCATAAACGCCAACGCCACTGACACATCCGCCTATGTACAGTATGACTGTATAAACAGTGTTTAGTAAACATAAAACCAGTCAGTGTCTTTTTACTTATTTATTATTTACTATGGCTTTGATGTTTATTTGTCTTCATTCCCATGTCTTTCATGCTCTCTCTCTCTATCTTTCTCTGTCTCTGTGTTTCTGACCCTCTCTGTCTTTTGCTCTCTCTATCCCCCTCTCACACTTTCTTTTCCTCTTTCTCTCTCATACCGGTGCTTTCTGCTGTTGTATTGTTTCCACTGCTGCTGGGACAGTGCTGCAAACGTGGGATTAATAAGGGATTAAGTTGTCTTTGAATAATCTATGAAAACTCCCAGCCGAGCCGGCATACATACAGATGTGGTCAGCTCCGTTCCCTAGTCTCTCTGACACTTGACATTTGAGTTAGGGATTTTACAGAAGATGACGCAGTACACGTACAACATGGTGCACCATAGTGCATATACCCTCCTCTGGCTCATAATGGCCATGTTAATCAAAAACATTACCTCGTTGGTAAATTTAACATAATCTACGTCATGAGGAAACGATGTGTTTTTCCTGTAAAAGCCACTATGGTGAGATCCCACACAAAGGTCTATTGTACATTCCGTATCTCTTACAAATTTAGCCCGATGATGGCTCTAAACAGGTAGTAGTTTCTATTGTAAAGCCACCCCAATATCGTGACCAGGGCTCATTATAGACGTGTGTACGATAAAGGACAGAGGTTATCTCCATATGAAGCCATATTGTTTTTTTTGCGCACCATTGTTCCATTGTTTTTTCTGTCAGACCCTCGTAATGGAGAAACAAGCGTTGTCTCGGGGCTTAAGGGCCTCTCAGTGTCTCTGTGGCCGCTTCTGTCTAGTATAATGTTTTGTGTAAGCTCTGGATCACAGAAGGCCAACACTTAGCCTGGGCGCAGAGGAGCTGAGGAAAACAGTAATTATGCTGCTATAGGAGCCCCCGTCGAAAAAACGTCCAGACTAAGGTTGGCAAGCCAAATAACCATGAAAGGCCATTAGACTGTTTATGCCTCCAGCAAGTGACATTATTATGCTGCACTACAGAGGAGTAAATAGCTAAGGTGCCTCGTTTAGGGTGGGGGGAAATGAAATGACAAGTAATCAGCACTGTGTTAGAAGTTATCAGCTGTCGCTTCGCTGAATAGGCCTTGTTGCGCTGCTCGTGTTCGACTTAATCTAAGTCCGAGGAACGTTTTCCAAAGGGAAAACACTGCTTTTTGAAATCTGTATGCGTCGCTGTAAGACAGTGATCGCATACAAAGGTGTGTGTGTGTTTGTGTGTGTGTTTCTGTGAGTTCTATATATATGTGTGTGCGCGCGCTTAACTGTAATGGCTAACCCTCGGTCTTCAGAGACTTGCTCTCTAACCTTGAGGATGTTCCAGCGCATTCCTAATTAAAGCAGTCAAAACAAAGTTTAAAGGGAGCCACGGTAACGCACCGAGACTAAACTGAGTCAAATGTCTCTCAGTGTTGTTGCAGAACTCCTCGTGCGGAGCTGAGCTAAAAACACCCACACAACTTTCAGGGCCTAAACTAGGGGTACTGTATTCGTGGTGTAGTTCAGAGTAACCGCACGTCAACGCTGTTTTATATTACAAAAGCGTTTGTTTTGTTTGTTAGTTTACTTGCTATTTTGTGGTTGCTAATGTTAAAGCTTTACATCGTTTAGCCATCTTTTTGTGCTGTTGTGTATATCATTTACCAACCTTTTCTTTTTTTTACCACATCATCATTAAACAGTACTTCTGTATCATGCCTCTGGTCTGAGACCATCAACAAAATGGCTAGAGGTGCCATGCTTATGTAAGGTTGTTCACTCCATTACCTTAGATCAGTCTAGTGATGTGATGGATGTTTTGAATAATGTTTATTTGTGCAAGTGCTTTGTACACCCCACTCTAGCAGATTGTCTCGAAATAAGTGTCGCCTGATTACTGATAAGGCTTCATGAAGGACTGAAGCTGAAAAAACCATCTACCAGCATGCCAGTACAGTTTACCAAGTAACATATTTACACAGCCATTTTAGGAGAAGCTTCTAAACAGTCATGTACATGTTTCACCAAAATTGAAAAAAAAAACAAGAATGCTACTATAACAAAATAGAACTGTCAGGTTGAAAAGGTCAGGCAGGCAATATGTTTTAGATGCATTTGTGTTATATTTTTCAAGATTACCCTCACATGCCAATAGCTATGGGTACTGTATCCTTTAACAAAAACAGCAAAGAAGCAAAGAGGTTTTAACACAGAATGACAAAGAGGTATGTTATGTGTGCCTGCCACAGAGCCATAAAAACCATGTCTAATCATTTCACAGAGCCCCAGTGAGACCATGGGCTGGCCTCACTGCCTGTTTACCAGTCTTTCTGTCTTTGGGGTTCCTATTGCGTGCGTCGAGATCGGAAGGAAGGAGGACGTTACACAAGGTTTTTCATTGTATAGATTAAAAAATGTAAGGACATTTCATGCTGCCCTACAAAAGCAAAAACCCTTAACTCACCAGAGTGTGAAACTGAGAAAAATGACTTCTGCCTGCATGTGTTTTCACGGCAAAGACATCTTATTTTTTCCAAAAACCATAATTGACTCAAGATATTTGGCCACATCATAAAGGTTATGTTTATTGTTCCAAAAATGACAATAACATTTTTTTTTCTCCAAAGTAAAGTTACAGCCTTTTGGCTTTGCAAGGCTGTTATGGATGCTGTGAAGGAGGGCATGAGTTAGTTGGTATATGAGAAGGGGATGGAGAGGATGGAGTAAAATGGAGGCACATGATTCGCTGTGGTCACTCCTAAAAGGGAACAGCTGAAAAGCAGAAAAAAAATAAAAAGACTTTTAAAATAAATAAATAAATAAATAAAAATTCCAACCCGTAAAGCTTTTCCGTCATGGCCTTCTCTGCCTTTAATGGGAGATGATTGG
>CM059283.1:9178154-9203154 GCA_030347295.1 Setipinna tenuifilis | reverse complement strand
ATAATTAAGCGATGCTGTCGGACAAAGCACATAAAAGAGCATATAGCTCTATGCCTGTCTCATTGGAAACTCGCGGGGGTTAAAATAATTTATGTATGAGAGATAATAGCAGGAATAAGTCACATTCACATCTAGATTACATTTTTTTACGATACTGCTCGTATTCCCAAGTATTTCATTTAGCCTACATTGCTCAGATCTCTCCCCACTGACCACCACTAATTTATATTGTCCACACGGATAATCTTGGAGCAGCCACTGCGGGCCAGAGTGGTCATTGCCTGCTGACTGTGTGGGAAGATGAGGCGCGGAGAGCGGGCCAACGGGTTGGGTTCGGGACAGCTTGAGGGATGGTGTGTGGTCGTGAAATGGGCAGTCATGGGTGACGGGGGCCAAGCAGTTGGATGGATTACCCCGACGCGTCGCTCACACAGATTTTTTTTTTGGCGGTTTTTGGGACCACAGTGTCGAAGGAGGGTTTTTATTTTAAGATCTCGTTCAGGCGAGCCCTCGCTGTTCCTCCACTGCAGCACGGCACTCTGGGTTGCCCTTTCTGAATACCTGACCACCATCTTGAGCTTTTGTTGTCCTAAAGCAACACTCAGTAGTTTTTGTCTTTGGTCAACCTACAGGTTGGAAGTGGAATTGTCTCTCATGGAGAACTACAGACTACAGCTACTACAGCTCCTCCAAACTTACTTAGTGCGGTTACAGCCCATGTAGGGCAGCAAAGCGAATTCAGAAGTGCTTTTTACCCTGTTACTAGTTGATGACCCACTGAAACAGTTTTAAAAAAGGTTATGTTAAGGTTGAAAAAGCTACTTAGTGTTGCTTTAAGATGTCTACCATCCAGGTGTTGGCCAGGGCCCAACATGCTTAGCGTTTAGCATATTACTTGTTCGGAGCTTAAAGTCAGTGTTGGTTACGACAGGCACTCATCACCGGTCAAACAGTGGGCTGAGCTAAAGAGGCTAATTGAATATTCTACTTCCTCTTAAGGTCACATCGCCACACATGGCCCCATTTTTCATAAATTATTGAGAGGAAATGATTCATGAGATTACCATTTATGGGAGCCCATTACAAAGACGTTTTTGTGATATTGTTTTATTACAACGAAACGGCAAAGCAGTTGGGGAAAGTGGACAAAGTCAAATTAAAAAGGGGAGTTCATCTGAATGTATATTTAATGTCCCAAGTTGGCAATATAAAGACGTGGTGGTCTTCCAGTCAAAGTGAAGGTAGCTTTGATGTGAAGTGGTACTGTTAGCGAGGTGGGCTTAAAAAAATGGGATTTATTGTTAACAGAAGCGTAATCCACACAAGTGAGTTCACTCTCTTGCTGTGTCTCTCTCTGTCTATCTATCTCTCTCACTCTCTATCTCTCGCTCTCTCTCTCTCACGACTCTTTCTTTCTCTCTCAAGAGACTCTCTCTCTCTCAAGAATTGCACAATCTGGCATGTATTATCCAAAGAGTGCACACATTTATAAACATGTGAACTAAAAACAGGACCCAGAAGCACACACAGGCTCCCTCTTACACACACACACACACACACACACACACACACACACACACACAAAAGGGACTCGTCCCAAGCCCTCTGTTCATGTTGCATTTTTTAGCGGCCCTGAAAAGTTCCTTAGAAACGCCAGACACCTCATAAAGGGCCTCGTGGGCCGGGCCGAGGGGGGGTGGGGGGGTGCGGTGCAGTGGGGATGGGGAGTCCATTCACACGGGCACAGAGACACAAGGGACCATGAGTCCATTAATCAGGTCAGCCTTCATAAAGCGCACTCGCACTCGCAATGCACTCCAATACCTCGCTAACTGGTATTTTAACTAGACTAAACACTCGGCATAGTAGTGTGCGTTATCAAGTATAAAACATACATATTTGTGTGGTATATAGTTAACGTCATGTTCTTTGCAGTCTGTGGGTATACATTCTGGCTTTGCTCCAAGGGGACAGTTGAACCAGTGTGTTTGTTCGGAGTGCTCGGCCGTATATACACAAATTCCCCTGCGCTTACTCATGACAACGCTCTTACTCTGGCTAGTTTCCCCTCCAGCCCTATATGGTCTGATTTGCCTTATATAGACGGAGTGGGAACTGTGAAGGTAATGATTGTTGTAACCTAACTAGGAGCTGTGGGCGATCTAAGTAGTTCTGTTGTTCACCTGTCGCTGCGTGTTAACCTTTTAAGCCCCCAGTGAGGCTTTTTGAACATTCTATAAAGAAAAGAATGTGTTCCAGAACACGGTAAGATTCTACAGTTCCACATTATGTTTGTGATGCGTGCACAGGAGGAAAGCAAACAGACGTGACCCATAACAACGTGCTAAAGAGGAATTGGGGAATTCCAACACCGACTCACAGCCACTTCCAGTGAATGTGGAGGAGACGGATGCACCTTGCACATGCAAGCAGTTTCCAGGTGTTGACTGATGGCCTAGACTAGGCCAAGCAGCTGGGGAATGTGTGTGTGTGTGTGGGGTGTGTGTGTGTGTGTGTGTGTGGGGGGGGGGGGTTGGTGCAAAGCAACAGGGAACTGGCCGAGCAGCATTGTTCTGTGTCACTATTGTATTCCACCATAAAATGAAACAAAAAGCAAAGAGCAAACCCATAATTCAAATAGAGACTCAACCCAGATGCAAACAACTACATGTATGTCAACTACATCTGGTGCTTCCTGCATGGCAGTGGAAACATCCAGGTTTTAAGGGCCAATTAAAAAGGGGCATTCCTGTAATCGTCTGCACCTCCTGGGATGAGCCCCGAGATCTGGCAGTGGAAAGTGAAGCTTATGAAGTGCCTTCAGGGCCTTCATAAACCCTAGCTCCCTAGCCCTAAGGGTTGTCCCATGGCTGGCTTTGCTTTGCTTGCATCACTAACCGTTTCATGTCGGACATGCGTTTGTTTACTTTCGCGAGCACACACCTGTCGACGGGAAGTAAAAAGGATATGAGGTCGCACTGAGGGGGACCCGCCCTATAATTCACACACAAGCCCCCCCACCACCACCACACACACACACACACACACACACACACCCCTGTGTGTTCCCCAGGCCTTGGTCACCACGCCTCTGTACTGTGGTCCATTTACTTTAGTTGAATCAGTCCATTTAACTGGGTGTGGTAAATCAAGGCAGCGTGGACTTTGGCCCTGCTTTATCTGACGCAGTGTGTGAATTTGCAGCGTCTCCGCAGAACAGCAACTTGCAAATGAGCTGGGCCTGGCTGGAGTGACCGCTGTATTTGTGTGTGTGTGTGTGTGTGTGTGTGTGTGTGTGTGTGAGGTTTTTTTTGTGTGTCATCTTATCAGTGGGTGATGGCTGGACACAGATCATTTAGTGACATACTATATGGAGAGTCCAGGAAGAGAATATACACAGGCAATGTATCTAACAACAACAACTATAACAACGATAATAATTTCTCTAATTTGGAGACATGCAGGTAGTAGTCATGAAACCATTGAAATTTAAGAGTTTGTTCATGTAGGAGATTTTCTATGTCTCTGTTATTTATCTCAGAATAAACAGTGGACAGTATACCTCCATAAATTGCCTCACCCCCCAATCACACCCAGCATACACATTTCACACACACACACACACACACACACACGCACACAACGACCAGTGCATCCATGATGAGTGGATTCTCTCTCTTCTTCCTGCATGAAGATGATGTAAACATTCATTTGGTTTAGGGTTAATATCCAAAGGGTATCCAGAGGGCAGCAAAGGAGAGCAAGCTGATTTAAGGATGAAACGCGTCAAAAAAAAAATTACCCAGCATGCCTTTAGTTTGGAGCGCTCATTAACAAGGTCAATAGGCGAGATCAAACAGCAGGCAGGGACGGCCGTCTACGTCTGCGTCCAGCCCTGCTGCCTGCCCATATGTGTCTGTGACATGTTCTTAATCTCCCAGGATTGTGGGATTGCTTGTTGGGATTAAGGATTGCGGCTAAGGAACGGCTGTCCACATATACACACAATAGCATGAGACCACCATCCACCGTCCAAACCACAGCACCGACAGAGGTTTTAGTGTGTTTTTGATGTATGTGTACATTTATTTTAAAGGGGTTTAGAAGAGCTATATACACATACTAGGATTCATTTCAAAGCTATGACTTTATTTTTCTTTATTGATACGTATCAAATAAACGTTTCTTCTAGGCCCCTACGACTGTTGTACTGCAGCTGAACTGCAGCTGAATCAGTATTCATTGTTACTGTAATCATTTATCAAGGATTAGGATTATGAGAGACTGTGTGTGGGGATACCACAGCATGCAAATACTGTATATAACAAGTGCAAATTTATATAAAACAAATCCAGCTTTAGAGTCTCTTTAAACACGTGCTGCTTTGCTTATGTTTAACAACAAAACGTAATGCTGCTTTATATTTTTATGGATGAGGTATTGTGATTACACAATAATGTCATCTTTCCATCTTGTGATTACTGAGGTTTGCATATTATTCGTCACACATCATACATTTAAATAGTGAATCCTGAACGCTGTATTAAGATGTGTGTTGCTCAGATAGAATGGATGACAGCGGCCTGTCCTTAAGTATTTGTTTACAGTGCTTTCCTTACATAGTAAGACGGCCAGAATGACTTTGCTTTGATAGACACTGAACCAAATCGATAAAGGACCATCAGTTACAACTGACAGCCAGCATCTAATCTCATCTTGGTAACTCGAGTAATGAGTCATATTTGACCGTGCAAACTACACACAACATTGTGTCCCTGTTATTTGCAGACAACAGCATCATTGACGAAAGTAGACTGTTGACGGTAAATTTTATCATTGTGAAATTGATTAGTGTCATTTATGCGATTTGCGTTTCACTGATTAAATTTGCTAAAAATGTAATATACCACAGACAAATGTGCACGGACACTAAAATAGCAGATGCCAAGGTTGGAATGTTACAGGAAATCACACAATACATACTGTAAAATGTTTTAATGTACCACAGAAACAGAATGATCTCTGTCTATCTGGCAGTTACTGACACACTAGAACAGAGCACCACTTTAGTTTACTGTACTCCTGAGAGGGAGGGAGAGGGAGGGAGAGAGAGAGACAGGGAGAGAAAGAGAGACAGACGGAGAAAGACAGAGAGAGAAAGAGAGGGAGAGAAACCGAGGCCTTCCTCCACTGCAGGAAAGCTAATTGTATCACACATAATAACATGCTGCTGATGCTACACTAGCACAAACTATTATATTTAGCAATTATACAGTGAGCAGATGAATGCGCAAGCTACTGAAACGTATACATGTATAAAAGCATAAACGTTGTATGTAGGCCATCAACAGACTGGACAGTGAATGATGATGATGGCGTGTGGTTTACAAAACCAACTTGTGTGTTGAGTGTCTTTCAACAGTACTATATCATCAGGTCCTTCATCTGCTGCCCATTGAAATGCTTGTAATGCTACAGTACTCTGCACATCAAAGATGAAAAGCCCTCCTAAATATTGCCTTATGTCAGAACCACACAGAAGTCAAATCGGACCCAGATGAGCTGGTGCATGAGATCAAGGTGTGCTGTTGGAGCTGTAGTGTTGGTGTGTCCGAAGCTCTCTACTGGACTGAACATCCCATAGTACAGATATATAACAACAGCAGGGCTTAAGTCTTTCTATATAAAATAAATCACAAGAAGAAATTATATAATTGTATATTGTAATGATATTGTCATCTTCGCTATGAATCGTTTTGAGTAAAATTTACCGTGTGCTATGACCGCAAGATCTAAAAGACAACTGTAGTTTGTAAGAATAATATCGGCTTTACAAAGGAAATGAAAATTGATCTTAATATCAATAAACACTTAAGCGAATTTCTCCTTGCAGTACTCTAGGTGTGTGTGTGTGTGTGTGCATGCCTGTGTGCGTGCAAGTATGCGCGTGTGTGTGTTTAACAAAAAAACCTCAGGTTTTCCTCCACATTTCTATGTAAATGACATTATCAGATCGACTCGGTAGATATCATTCTGGTTTCTGCCTGTCAGTGGGTTCAGATATATCGGTTGAATATGTCCTCTACTGAGAGGGTTAATACGCCTCGGGCTAAGTCAGTGCTGACAGGTGCATTAAGTAAAAGTGCACTGCCTTGAAAACTGCACTGATGGTTGTTTCAGTTCCTTGTGTCAACCTTAAAGATCACACTGGAGTGACTCTCAAAGCAGCGCTGCACTGTAGTGGATTGACACGAAATGACATTTTCCCAATAAGTCGGTTTCAGCATATTTTGCAAAGCACCGGATTTGCCCTGGTCAGTTCTGTGTAATGTCGTGGGAATTTTCAAGGAGCATCTGTAGATTGGTCACAAAGTGGCCCAGAGGCGTTAGGGCACACACACACACACACACACACACACACACACACACACACACACACACACACACACACACCTAACACTCTTGGAATGCTGCAGTCGCACACGTGAACCTGTTCTTAATTTTTTAATTAAAAAAAAAGTTTTAGATCCTAAGGTAGATACAGGGCCATTATGAAAACAGGTCGTCTTATAAGCGATGACACAAAATGACATTTTTCCCAATAAGTCAGTTTCAGCACATTTTCACTTTGACTGGTGACCTGGAGATGCACATCTACAGTAGCAGTGTTTTAGGTTTGCTGAGTTAAAGAAAACAAAAAGAAAGTGGATACAGTGGATCGATCCAGGGCTTTTATGAGCCCTTGTGGTGCTATAGCGCCCGGATACCCAGCTCTGATGACTCCCCTGGAAGTGACGGGTCACACGTGTCTACAGAGTGGGTCTGCCAACAAGCGACGAGTCTCTCTCACAGTGCAGAGCAGAAACCATGTAGTCCCCATGTAGTTGTAACCCTGAAGTGTGTGAGTGTTTCGTGATAAGACCACACACACACACAGACAGACACACACACAGACAGACACACACACAGACAGACACACACACAGACAGACACACACACAGACAGACACACACAGACAGACACACACAGACAGACACACACAGACAGACACACACAGACAGACACACACAGACAGACACACACAGACAGACACACAGACAGACACACAGACACACAGACAGACACACAGACACACAGACACAGACAGACACACAGACAGACACACAGACAGACACACAGACAGAGAGAGAGAGAGGTGAAGACGAAGACGTTTCTTGCACTGCAGAGCCTCAGTTTAAATCATTTACAGCACAGCACCAGGAGCTGCTGGAGCACATTGGAGACAAGCAGGCAGGTTTCCTGGTAGTCTGGTGGAAGGGGGGGAAAATTGGATTTGCCTGAATAAGATTCTGTCTTGTAAATTTCATTTCATACAGTGGTGGTGAGGGAGGAACAGGAATCTGAGACTGTGCCTTTATGGTTTGGTTCAGAACAACCTTTTAGTTCCAGTTCAGGTCAACCCCTTATAGTACAGCGTACAGTGGTATTTTAAACAACCGTGTGTTTCCAATTTTGTGGTAACAGTATGGCAGCAGTTTTGCTTTCTCATTTTCGTTAGCAGTCCGCCAATATATTTCTGTGGCACCACAAGACAACCTCTCTTTTCTCTTTCTCCCTCCCTCCCTCCCTCCCTCTCGTTTTCTTTCTCTCTCTATCTCTTTTCTTTCTCTCCCTCTCTCTCTTTTCTCTCTCTGCCTCTTTCTCTCTTTTCTCTCTCTCACTCCCTGACTCTCTGTCTTTCTTTCTCTCCCTTTCTCTATCTCTCTCCCTCTCTTTCCCTCTCTCTCTCTCTCCCTCCCTCTCCTTCTGTGGTTCTCTCTTTATTTCTCTTTCTTTAAGGCCGTTTGTCTTTGAGAGTCCGGTGGCGACTGGAGGCACAAAAGCATGTGTCCTGTGCGAAACCTCGACCCCATTGAGCGGCCATTAGGCCTCCGTGTTGACCGGGAGCCAGGCCTTATCGGCCCTCCGCATCGGCGACTGAAGCCACTAATGCTCCCGCGGGCCTCAACGGAGGCCAATCCCCACTGCCAGCTTTTCAAAAAGCCTTTCTCACAAGATTGGAAGGTGTTAGAACAGCAGAGTAAAGTAAAGCAAAGTAGGGCCCCTGTCCTGTTTTCTCCCCCCCCTTCAGGATCTTTGTCGTTAACCCAGCACAGCACACTGTGATTCCGCTCTCTTGGAAGAATACACACCTCAGAATGTGTTTTTAAAATGTGTTGTTTATTTGTTGCAAAGATTCATACTGTTTTTTTTGGGGGGGGGGGGCGGGTTGTGTGAAGATTTTGGTCCAGTACGTGTTGGTAATCTTGTTGTTTTGACAAAGAACTTTATTGGCTTACGAAGTACTGGTAGTCAAACTTCTTTAACTAGTTTGGGAGCACTGATGTATCGAAACTAGTTGACAGAAGGGGGTCTAATGAAAAACCTTAGAAACAGAAAAAGTTTTAAAGCAGAATGGTTTCTTTTTCTTTTTTTTTTAGAAAAGTTTTGTGTTTACTGCAAGTGAATGTTGATGTTAAAAAAAGAGGATGTATGTAAATAAAAATGAATCACCATATATTTAAACAATTGCATTTACTAACACACATAATTAAAATTGCTAATTATTTGGAAATGACTTGATATGTGCAACACTTGGAATTTGTGGTGTTGGTCATGTGTAATGAGAATTGCTCTGGAAGTGCATGGCTTGGTGGCTTGAGGCAGTGGGCGGGGGCGGACTTGGCCTGGTGGTAAGGGGTGTTGGGTGGGTAAGGGGTCGGGGTAGGGGTGGTGGGTGGGTAAGGGTGGGGGGGTGGTGGGATAGGGGCGGGCTGGTCTCCCATAACAACAGTGCTGACCATGAAAAACCTCCCACGCTCTCTCTCTTCTTCTCACAAACACGACCCCCCTCCAGTTCTTCTTCTGTGTCTATATCCCTCTCCTGCTGTTCCCCTTCTTTCTGTCTCTCTCTTTCTCTCTCTCTCTCTCTCTCTCTCTCTCTCTCTGTCTTTCTGACCCTCTCTGTCTTTTGCTTTCTCTATCCCCCTCTCACACTTTCTTTTCCTCTTTTTCTCTCTTTCTCTCTCGCTCCCTCTCTGTTCTTCTTTCAATCACATGAGGTAAATTGAGTTCAGTGGTTCAGTATGAAAGGACTCAAACTTTCTCTCTCTCTCTCTCTCTCTCTCTCAGGCGCAGAAACGCGGCCTGGTCGATGACGAGGGGTCAACCGACGAATTCTATGACGACGAAGATCTCTTCTCTGGCTCCGGCTCAGGCTGTAAGTGTGTGTGTGTGTGTGTGTGTGTGTGTGTGTGTGTGTGTGTGTGTGTGTGTGTGTGTGTGTGTGTGTGTGTGTGTGTGAGAGAGAGAGAGCGATGGAGAGAGAGAGACCAGCTGGTGGTGGTACCAGGAATCTACAGTACAGATTTTAAGACAACAGCTGTCACTTCTTAAACCAGCAGGGCTCGTGAATGCACATACATACAGTCCCGTCCCCTCACCCCAGTGAATAAAAACATTACCATGGACCCCATGTTCCCTCACATCTGCCCCCTTGTATACCTCTGGTGTACCTAAACATTATACACCGCTCTCTGGTCCGTTATATGGGCCAGTGTGTATGTGTGTGTGTGTGTGTGTTTTCTCGTGCGCAAGGGTGATCATCTGATCCGTCCTAATCTCGTTAGTAAACAAGATCAGTTAATCAGCAGGAATCTGGGTGTGGATAGTCTCCGTCTTTGTGTGTGTGAGCAGTGTCTCACTTAAACTATGTGCCTCTGGGTAAACACACAATGTGCGCAGATTTATTTTCAGGTGTTTGGCTTTATGAAGGTTGTGTGTGAGTATGTGTGTTTATACACGCATATGACAAAGAAATACAACAAAATACATTCTACTACTGCTTAGTGTGTGATAAACTCATGTCCTATGGCGACTCTTTTGACCTTTCTCATACAGTACAACTAAAGTATAAGGTGGGTCATTCATGTGTAGTTAGCTTAACGTTACACAAATTCACTATGGAAACTTGTATAGGGTTTACCGTCAAGTTTAACAGACGCACAGACAGGCGCGCTGCACACACACACACACACACACACACACACACACACACACACACACACACACACACACACACACACACTCCGTTATCTGTAAACACACATTGTATTTGACATATGGGTAATGTAATTTAAAAATCCTAAAGGGTTCATATTCGTGTACATCGCTTTTTGTTCCCCATACATTAATGCCGTTTTAAAACAACAAGATAAGCTGAAATGCCTTAGAGGCCGACATGAGGTGTACATTTGGGAACATATGGGCGTCTGTGCACACCCATACCACATCAAAGCGCGGGTAATTGGAAACATGGTGCGAGAAACAGTGAGCTGGGTCGTAGTGTTCCTTTGGGGCGATAAAAGTGCATTCCTCCCTACGTCTACAGAATAGCGCCGTCTGGCCCATTTGGAGGAGGAAGGGCTGCTGCTTCGGTCTACGAGTGTGTCTCAGTGTGGCCGTACTGAGTAATGACTATATATAGTCATAGGTACAGCGGCATCAAATGTTAGGACACGGTGATATCATCATCCTCCCCTCTCTCTCTTCACAAAGGATAGATGGATAGCGAGACACAGAGAGAGAGAGGGGGAGGGAGAGAGAGAGAGAGAGAGAGAGAGAGAGAGACAGATATACAAATAAAAAGATTGATACATTGATTAATTAATTGATGGATTGATTAATAGAAAAGATTATGACCCCTGTTAACAACCAGTCACTCCAGTAAACCCATAACAATGCCATCAAGAATACAGACCAACCACAAGGAGATGCATATATAGATTTTCACTTCTGCGGTCTCCTTTTTTTCTCACTCTGACACTCTCTGTCTCTTTCTCTCTCTCTCTCACATACACACACACACACTGTTTCTCTACTTCTCTCTCTCTCTATTTCTCTCTCTTTCTCTCTTTCTACCTCCCCATCTCTCTATCTCTCTCTCTCTGTCACACACACTCTCTGTTTCTCTCCTTATCTCTCTCTCTGTTTCCCTCCCTCTCCCCCCCCCCTCTCTCTCCTGTCTGCTGCTCAGTTGACCCTGACGCGGAGGTGAGCCCCACCAGGCTGGACGTGTCCTTCACCACGCCGGAGCCGCCGCCCCTGTCCACCACGCAGGCCACGGGGGTGGCCCCCTCGGCCCCCCCAGCGCCCGAGCCCAGCGCCACCACCCCCGCCCCCACCGGGGACCAGCGCGTGGTGGCCAGCGGGGCCGAGGAGAACCTCACCGAGGAGGGGGAGGAGGGGGAGGACGTGGTGGTGGTGGTGGTGGACGAGGCCAAGAGGGAGCAGGAGGAGGAGGAGGAGAGGTTACGAGAGCAGGAGAGGGAGAAGGAGAGGGAGCGAGAGAGGAAGAAGGAGAGGGAGAGAGAAAGGGAGAGGGAGAGAGAGAGGGAACGGGAGCAGGAGAGGGAACGGGAACGGGAGAGGGAGAAAGAGCGGGAAAGGGTTAAAGAGAGGGAGAGGGAACGGGAAAGGGAGCTGGAGAGGGAGCGAGAGAGGGGGAGGGTTGCGGCGGAGAAAGAGAAAGAGAGAGAAAGGACAACAATTTCCCCATGGGCCTCCTCCATTCCTATGGTTACCACAAGTCCGGCTCCTCCTCCTCCCGCGCCCGATGTGCTGGCGCCCTCTGGTGGCCCCGAGGAGTTCAGCACAGCCGAGGAGGGCGAGGAGGAGATCTTCCTGACCGACGAGCCCAGGCAGCCCTTCCCCACCATCCCCTGGGACAGGGACACCACCACCGACAGCCTGCCCACGGACACGGAGACAGACACGGAGATTGAGACAGAGACGGACACGCCCTCTTTCAATGACACGGACACCTTCCCACCAATGGGAACCACCGAGGAACCCAGTGTTCCCACGGAGGAGGAAGTGGAGGAGGAAGAGGATGTGGACGTGGAGGAAGAGGAAGAGGAGACCACGCCCCCTCTGCCACCTACCACTACTACCACTGAGAGCACCACAGCCATTCAGACCACAGCGGCTACACAGGTACACAGTGGCCAGTACACACACACAGACACACACACAGACAGACAGACACAGACACACACACACACACACACACAGACAGACACACACAGACACACACACACACAGATACACACACAGACAGACAGATACACACAGACAGACAGATACACACACACAGACACACACACAGACAGACAGACACAGACACACACATACACACACAGACACACACACACAGACACACACACACAGACAGACAGATATACACACAGACAGATACACACAGACACACACACAGACACACACAGACAGACACACACACACACACAGACACACACACAAGGTCAGACAAACACACGCAGAGCAGACTCTCACACACACATGAACTACCACATTCACCATGCAGGTAAACAGTGAAACAGTGGTGGCGTCCAGTCCACATTACGCAAACACACACATAGGTATTAACTACCACAGTTACACCACTATGATGTACCACTATGCCATGGACACATACACAAACACACACATGGGTATTAACTACCACAGTTCTACCACTATGATGTACCACTGTGACATGGACGCATACCAATACAAATACACAGTGCACCCCACTCCCTACCCACACATACACAAAAAAAACACACACACACACTCAACCTCTTGGATTAACCAAATACAAACACATGTAATAAAAACACAGAATAGTGCTTGCTCCTCACACACACACACACACATACACACACAGACTTTGTTTCAGACATGTTGGTAAAGGAGACAATCGAACACACACACAGTCTCTGTGTTTCAGACATGCTGGTAAAGAACACACACAGACACACTGTGTTTTAGACACAGGCTGGTAAAGAAGACAATTACACACACGCACACACACACACACACAGACATACTCACATTGTGTTTCAGACACACGCTGGTAAAGAACACAAACACTCACACACACACTCGCTCTGTGTTTCAGACACAGGCTGGTAAAGTAGATAATTACTCACACACACACAAGCACTCACCTGTCCTTTATTTCCCTCTCAGACGCCTGAGGCGCCTGTTGTCAAGGAGGTAAACAATGAGGTGGGGCTGGGACCCAGCGACGACTTCGAGATCCGCGACAACAACAGTCGCCTGGACAACGAGCTGGGCGCGGGCCGAGAGGTGCCGGAGACGGTGCCCGAGCTGGAGCCGGACCTGACGAGCAACACCGTGGACCGGGTCGGCAGCTCCGCGGCCCAGCTCCCTCAGAAGAACATCCTGGAGCGGAAAGAAGTCCTCATAGGTCAGTAGTTGTCATGGTATTAAGAAAATTAATGAAAGAACAGAAACACATTTTGTGAAAAGTATAAACATAAATCTCTATCAGAATGAAATAAGTGCTCATAGGTCAGTAGTCATGGTATTAAGAAAAATAGAAAGTGTTCATGATATTAAGAAAAATTAATGAAAGAACAGAAACGGGTTTTGTGAAAAGTATAAACATAAATCTCTTTCAGAATGAAAGAAGTGCTCATAGGTCAGTAGTCATGGCAACGTGCCCAAAAGAACATCCCGCCCCCCCCCAAAAAAAAAAAAAAAATATACTTAAAAAAATATATATATCTAAATGTTCATTTGAGTCCATTTTATATTCAAAAAACGCTGTAATTTTTTTCTCCATGATTGCATCATAATGCGTGCTGCAGAGGGTTAAGAAATAGAAAGAATAGAAACAAACTTTGTAAAAAGTATAAACATAAATCTCTTTCAGAGGTCAGTGTTCATGGTATTAAGAAAAATCGAAAGAACAGAACAGAAACAAATCCTCAACAAACAGCTCTTTAAGCGTTGAGTTTTTTTAACACTCTAAAAAAGAATGTGTTCTTCAACAATGTAAGAGTCTAAAACTCCACATTTTGTTCTATGGAACCCAACATCCTCTCAACATTCCCTTCACACCAGTGTGACAGTACAACCCTAAAGGTTAGCTCAAATAGATGTCATGTAAGGGTCCAAAAAAAGGGCTCTTGTGACTGAAAAACCGAAAGAACAGAAACAAATTTCATAAAAAGTATAAACCTAAATCTCTTCCAGAGTGCTTACACAAGGATGACTGGTATCTTTTTATATTCTTCTCCGATCGTTATTAAAGGAGCATCGGCTTGGACGATCTCTATGGGCAACTTGAGGGTCTCAGTCAGGGCCTGCAGCTGTGAAAAGAACAGGACAGAGGATTGATGAAATCACTTACAAATTTAGGAGTCTCTTCTGTGCACCAGTGCCTTCACTTGTGTAACTGATATCAATAGAAAACAACTCGGTATTTTAAAAAACAAACACTGGAGGCCAGAGGTCATTTTGGCCCTCAAGGTCACCCTGAGGTTAGCCTGGACCGCATGTAATAATAGAAGACCAGAGGTTTGTTTGTCTGTTTGCTTGTTTTTTTTTTTTTTTAAAGAAAGAGTTGTTTTCATAAACTATTTAGACTATTCCCATGGAATATAGACTTAGTAGACTGCCAAAATTAGAGATGGTGAAATGATGAAATAAGTAAGCTGGACAATTGTACAGGTTTTTTTTTCTGGCTACACAGGCTAGTTTTACACTCTACGCTAACCCTAACACTCCACTTTTTTTCAATTCCTTTAGAGTTTAGCCGTGCATGCTACTGGTCTAATCCAGTTCAATGGTTTATGCTAAGCAAATACCTAAAGGCAGCTACTGGCAGATACGGAGATTGGCTGAATGGATTCAAAAATGGTAAAACTCAACTGTTAAATTTTAAGGGAGTGTTCCCCAAGAAAGTGAAGTGTTCCTTTAAGCCTCAGCAAAATTGGCTGGTAGAGCCTGTAATGGAGGTGTATTGATTTTTAGCTTATCAAAACACTGTGTACAGATCTTTGTGTTGTATAACTTGTAGGGTAAGGCTAAGTGCATTAAGACAGTCACTGTCACACCAAGAGTTTCTTAACCCCACTGATCAGGGATTGTAAATGTTTCATTTTAGCATTTTTCTTTCCTGCACATTGTATTTTTTTTTTATTTCAAAGACCAAATCTCTTTAAAAGACATTTTTACTGGAGTGTGTTGTCAGACTTGCCAATGACAAATTTAGAACTCTTAGCATTTTAGAATCTTCGACAGTGCTTTGTGCTACTTCGAAAGCACAACTAACCAGGCTACCGAGTAGTTCCCATCGAAAGCTACTGTAGAAAATAATGTAGGTTGGCTAAAAAACAACAGCTGAAACTGTCACAGTAATAAATACTGTCCAAATGCCAGCTTGCTGCTAAAAAATGTAGCTTAACCACTGGTCCAGTGACATGAGGCTCAGTACACCCCCCACCCCCAGGCCCACCACCACAGTCTCAGGGGTAGATAGCGGATGTGTGGCGTTTCTGCTCTAGTTGACCTCTCATCCTGCCTCAGCCGCATACAGCATAAAGCCTTCATACATTTGACGTAAGTGCCCATGCATGTGCTTGCTAATTGCCAGTCATTAGAGAAACCATCTGATAGGCTGGGGGTTGGGCTGAGTAAGAACCCATGTTTTGCTTAAAACTAAGTGACTATATGACTAAGCCGAAGTAATGCATACAACAACGTTGTATGCTTCCAGTTAAATCCTCGACAGTGTGCTTTAACCTTTTAAGCCTTGAGTTTTTTTTAACGGTCCAAAAAAGAATGTGTTCAGCAACATTCTTCTTTGGACCTTTGAAAGATTCTAAAATTCCACATTTCACATCTTTTAGAACTTTCATCCTCCCACCATTCCCTTCACACCGGTGTGACAGTACAACCTCAAAGGTTAGCGCAAATAGACGTCACGTAAGGGTCCAAAAAAGGGCTCTTGTGACTGAACTTTCTCCCCTTGTAAGGCCCCACACACACCAAGTTCAGAAAAATGTGCTTATTGTAGCAGCCCCACTGCCCTTTCGCTTACTCAATCATATTTCTGCTCACCGCCAGTTCATCAACATAAATTGATCAATTACTTTTGATGCGAGGCAGATTTTTCAGGACAAATTAAATAAACATCAGTTGCCATGCTGAAAAAGGAACACGTCTTTAAACGGAAAAAAAAAATGAAAAAATAAAACTGACAGGCTAACCTTTTTTTTTTGTTAAAATTAATGTTTGCCGCCTCATTCCCATGGTTTTTCTCCTCCACAACAAGATGAAAATAGAGAGTACAAACCAAGTTAAGGGCTTTAGTCACATGAGAAAAATGTCTTCTGGTTTTCCACCAGACACAGGCCATCTGTCTCTTGAGGTCTTATCTCTGTGTCTGTCTGTCTGTCTCTCTGTCTGTCTGTCCTCAGCCATTTTGTTCGGTGGGCTCTTTGCTGTGGTCTTTGCTGACTTCCTGGTCATAGGTAAACACAGGAGAAGAAACTAAGATCATTTGTAGAAAAGTAAAGTGACTTTTGTGTGCTTAGAAGGAAGCAAGTGGCTACTAAGTGTGAGTTAGAAAGTGCCTATTATGTGTTTAGAGGTTATAGAAAAGTGCCTATTGTTAGTTATAAAGTTGCTGTGTGCTTATTGCCTTGTGTAGAACATGTAAAGGCTTCTGGTAGTCTCCCTGTGGTTTGCTGTGCTGCTAGAGTTCCTCTCCCCTAAAATGCTAATCCATATGCTTACAGTTAGGAATTATAAACCAGTTCAGTTGGAATAAAACTACTTCAAGTGTGTGTGTGTGTGTGTGTGTGTGTGTGAGAGAAGTTTGTGTGTTGGAGAGAGAGAGAGGGATAGAGAAGGAGAAAAAGAGAGAGGCTTTGTTCAAAAAAAGAAAGGTAGGGCTAGAAGACGAGCATTTTCTTAATAAGCTGTTCGGCTGTAATTACAGCATCTGTAATTAAACTGTTTATAGCTCCAAGAATGGAACTCCTACATACACACACACACACACACACACACACGCGCATGCATACACACACACACGCATGCATACACACACATGCGTACACATGCGCACGCACACACACACACACACACACACACACACACACACACACACACACACACACACACACAGCCCCCCCTCTCTCCAGTGGTGAATGTGACCTATAGAGGAGTTCCATTTTTGAAAACTGAAAAATGGCTGCTGCTGCGATCCCTGGCGGGTGAGGGCCATGTCAGAGAGAGCGCTGGCCGCACGCCTCCCCAAACATGCCTCGCTGGCCACACGGATGCCACTGCCGCTCTCTCAGAAGAATGCCTCGACTCGACTCCGCCTGAACTACAAGGGCCATACTTTTGAGGCCAGCGACACGACAAATAACATACAATTTTGGGAGTATTCCTGAATTGGAAACCTGACCACTAGGCCCTAGCTTTTTTTTTTTCCGCTGCGCCCCTTTTTCGCTTGCGTTTCATTTTAATTGTATGGTCCTGCTCCCGAGGACGAGGCTGAGGCCGATGCCGAAGCGAATCGGATTGCGCTGGCCATCGAGCATTCTAACTCTAACTCGTCCGCAGATGACATGGGAGGCAGTCAGCATATTTCCTGCCATAGACGGTTGTACCGCATGTCTAGAAATATGCTCCTAGGTATTTTCCTCCTCCCTCTCCCTCTCCCAGCGTATCTGTAGAGGCTGCTACATACGGTGCAGAGATGTGTGTCCCAATCCCCCTCACTTAGCAGCTGTAGCTCAGAGATGTGACAGTCGTATCTGCAGGGCAAATTTAGATTACAGTGTCAACGGTGTGTGAATGTATGTATATATATGAGTGTGGATGTGTGGGTGGATAGGTGGGTGGTTGAGTTTGTGTGTATGTGTGTGTGGATTGGTGTGTGTAGATATGTGTGTAAGTAAGGGTGTGTGTGTGTGTGGATATGTGTGTAAGTAAGGGTGTGTGTGTAAGGAAGAGTTTGTGTGGATGTGTGTGTAAGGAAGTGTGTGTGTGTGTGTGTGGATGGATGAGTGGGTGAGTGCCTGTATCTGTGCAAATGGAAACGTTGGAGTTTCTTCCTTTGTCTGCAGTGATGTGCTTGTGTGTGTGTGAATGGGTGTGAGGGTATATGTTTGTGGGTCGGTGAGTGCGTGATGTGAGCGTGTGATATGTATGTGGGTGAGTGCGTGCGTGCATGACGTGTGTGTGGGTAAGTGCGTATGGTGTGCATTTGTATGTGTGTGGGTGGGTGTGTGCGTGCATGTGGAAGCACAAATGATAATGTTGGCATCCCTTCCTCTGCCCGCAGTGGTGTATGTGTGAGAGTGCGCATATGTGGTGTGTGTGTGTGTGTGTCTGTGTGTGTGTGTCTCTGTGTGTCTGTGCACCTGAGTGTATCCGTGCTAATGATAATGCTGGTGTGTCTTTCTCTGCCCGCAGTGGTGTGTGTGTGTGTGTGTGTGTGTGTGTGTGTGTGTGTGTGTGTGTCAGTAAGTGCTAATGATGACGTTGGCGTGTCTTCCTTTATCCACAGTGGTGTGTGTGTGTGTGTGTGCGTGCGTGTGTGTAACTGTGCTAATGATGACGTTGGTGTGTGTCTTCCATTCCTCCCTCCGCAGCGGTGATCGTGGGCGGCGTGGTGGGCGCCCTGTTTGTGTGTGTGTGTGTGTGTGTGTGTGTGTGTGTGTGTGTGTGTGTGTGTGTGTGTGTTTATATGTGTGTATGTATATATGTGTGTGTCCGTGCTAACGATGACGTTGGTGTGTGTCTTCCTTTCCTCCCTGCGCAGCGGTGATCGTGGGCGGCGTGGTGGGCGCCCTGTTTGCCGCCTTCCTGGTGATGCTGCTGGTGTACCGCATGAAGAAGAAGGACGAAGGCAGCTACACGCTCGAGGAGCCCAAACAGGCCACCGTCACCTACCACAAGCCCGACAAACAGGAGGAGTTCTACGCATAACACACAGACACACACTCGCGTATAGACACACAGATATACTCACACATACAGACAGACACACACTCGCACCCACACATGACTACATACATACATACATACATACACATGCATACCAACTGAAAAGGTTTACATATTACTACTAATGAGTTCTGTAATTTATTCTGTAATTCTTTTTACCGTAGCTACCTTCCTCTTCTCCTCTCCTTGTCGTTTTCCCTTTTCTTTATCTGCTGGTCTGACCTGCCCTCTTGTTCTGTCTCTCTTCTGTCCGACCCCCAACCCTTGACCTTCGATCCCCCCCCCAGGAGAGACTGTCTGTCTCTCCATGTAGTTCATGTCTCACAGCAGCAAAAATGAGCGAACGAGTTAAAAAAAAAAGTAATTAAATTTAAAAAAGAGGGTGTGGGGAGGTGGGGCAGGGGCAGTGTTTGGGGATGACTGATGTTTCGGGACTGTTTTGAAGCAGCTGAGTTGTCTGCTGGAATAGATCAACATTGAATGACGATTTTTCCCCCCTTTTTTTCCTTTTTTTAAAAAAAAAGAAAAAAAAAACTAATAACGAAACATTTTTTTAGTTGCATTGCATGACAAGCAGACAATACAACCACGGCAATATGACGGAGAACACAAAACAAAAACACAAAACACAAACGGTGACGGTGACAGCCGAGCAGTGTTTTGAAAAGCCCGGAGAGGACGGAGATCAGATGAGTTAAGGCGAGAGGTCAAGTGGTGCCTTCCATTCCTCTGGTGCTAGGAGAGGCTTAAGGGGAGGAGAGAGTTGCGGGAGAGAAGCAGGTCAGTGGGGTAAGCTCTGGCAGACTTACCTTTCACTGCAGACGCACGTGCGTACAGTAGATCAACTTCACACTAACCGCCATCTCGAACAATCTCTCTCTTTCTTTCTTTCTTTTTACTACGTTAACGTTTCTTTCTCTCTCTCTCTCCCTCTCTCTCTGTCTGTCTGATTATATATATTTTTTGTCATTCTCTATCTCTCTCTCTCTCTCCTCTCTTTGTCACACACACACACACACACACACATATGAACACAATGTCTCCCTCTGCTGGTGACTGGGTGTTGGTGAACCTGGCCTTTTGTATCAAGACGGAACATTTAAAAAAAAAAAAAAAAAAGGACGTTTACATATAGGTCCAGGAATGTTTATAAAACCGTTCAGTGACACTCAGAAAAACAAGAGGATCGATCCTCTGCGTTGTACAAAGACAATTAGCTATCCATAGTAATAGTATTAATAATAATGACGACAATAATCAATAACACTATATCAATGGGGTTGTGGGGGAATGGTGAATATTCTATTTGTAGTGGGTAAGGGGGCTGTATTAGCTGTAAAATAAAGTTTATCTGTAAATACACATTGTTCTTTAATTTAAAACCCATAAGATACATTCTCCACGGGCTCAGGTCACAAACACACACACACAGAAAATGCATGTACACACACACACACACACACACACATACACACACACACATATGACACTCACGTTCTGCACCCCGACGCGGTTTCATAATTTCTTTTTCGGCCTTCTTGTGACATATCAAATATCAGCGGAAGTTGAGAGATCTTATTGGACCTATCTCTCTGTATATCATAAATATTGTATAGCAAAAGTCTGTACTTGCCTGTATCATTATCCAATGCTTACAGGGCACCCAAACGTTTTCTAAGATGTGTCATGATTCTGATTGGTCTAGATTCTGGATTTGGATCTTTTGAATGCATGTTAGTGTTATTATTTTTTTTATTAATTAATATGACTTGTTGGACATGTTTCATTTCGGATATCAAGTGAGGTAGACACTAATCTAGCCTTAAGGGGGAGCACAAGCACAAAAGCACAAACACACACACACACACACACACACACACACACACTCACACACACACACAAAGGCAAGCAAGTGCATGTTAGTCAGCAACTCTGATAAAATGCACATTTTTCCAACGTCGGCATATCTATATGTGTGTGTCTGTGTGTGTGTTTGTGTGGAGATGCCACCTTGGCTAGAAAACTGCCCCTCTGCAAGCGGGTGTGTGTCCTCATGTAAAAATGTCCATATCCCAACCCAACATACACACACAACCAAGTCAACCTCTCTGACTTGTGAAGGTGTATATTGTACATATCCTCCTTTTCTTTCTTTTTTTTTTTTCTTTCTTTCTTTTTTTGTTTGTTTTTTTACATACGGCTGACATGGTCCACACATTGACCCGGGCCCCACACTGTAAAAAGTGCTGCATGGAATAACTTTTATTAAAAAATTAAGTTGGCATACTGCATGAACCCTTTTTGGATCGGTTTAACTTTACAGTGCCATGTATGTATCGATAAGGGAGCATGGCATTGTTAAAGGATCAGGATTGAAACAAGATCTCTGTTGTTCAGGGTCACCAAATGCTGTCTGTAGTAAAAAGAATGAGAAAAGGTGACGCAACAGAGGCCGAATAGCAAACCGCTAGCTAACCTTAACTGAATGGGGCATGGGGAAATGAAACTGAAAGTTTGTTTCTATGCCCCATTTAGTTAGTGCTAGCTAGCAGTTTATCATTCGGTCTATGTTGCTTTAAATTTCCTCATTCTTTATTCTTTCAGAATGCTACCATTAACCTTGAACAACAGGGCTTGGAATTCATTCACACCAGACTTCTCCTTTAAGTTAAACCAGCATAAAATGATCCATGCAGCAATTTCACATGTATGTTTGTTGATGACGTACTTGCCATTTGTTGAGTTAAACCGATGTTCAAAAATAAGATCCATGCAGCCCTTTGACTTAGATTTTTTTTTTTTCAAAAAGTTGGTTCAAAGCAGCACTTCTTCCAGTGCACCTATGTGCTGTTTGACCTCTAACACACACACACACACACACACACAGACATCAGCTCACAGGAGCACATCCAGTCCTCACAAGACACCCTTGTTTGTAGAATGTGTGTGTGTGTGTGTATGTGTGTGCGTATGTGCGTGCGTGTGTGTGAGATTGAAAGACTGGTTTCTAAGAGTCTGTCTTTTTTCTATGTAAGCTCTTTGGATGTTTGTACCCTTAACCAAATACGAGGCCAAGCATTACAGTGTTTATTGTTTTTGAGTGCATGTGTGTACACACACATACGCGCACGTGTGTGTGTGTGTATGTGTGTGTGCATGTGTGTGTGTGTGTGTGTGGAGCTGGTATGGTCGCTCATTGTGTTTTTATACATTAGCATTTTTAAAGTTGTCTCTTTTGTTTGGTGAGCTTTTGGCTCTCCCCCACACTCACTAACTTGCCACTCTGTTCTCAATAAAAACACCTGACCAGGTGACCTGAAAATACATGTGTTGTGATGTCATTGGATTATTTGGCGAGCGTGTGTATGTGTGTGTGTGTGCGCAGGTGTGTGTGTGTTTTGATGTGTCCACATCATAGTGATAGTGCAACTGTTAATTCATTTGATGGTTTGTACAAGCAATAGTGAGTTAAATGCATTGTGTGATGACATGTTGAGGCCAACAGATGCCATATTGAAGCAAACAGATGCCATATTGTGTTTTGATAAAGACCATGATAAACAAAACCTAGTGTATATGTAGCAGAGAGCAGCAAATCACCAGATAATTACTGCCAACAGAAGGTAGCACAGAGTCTGAAACTAATTTAAAAGAAATGTGACAGACTTTCAGTGGACCAGTTCAGTCAAAGAAACACATTGAAATAATGTCTGGTGCATACACTAGAAATCAATTACAAAATATCAAAGAAATTAGGTGATGTGTCATTTCTAGCTGCTTTTACCCCAAACTGTCAAAATGCAGGTCATTTTCTATATGGTGTTAATACTATTTGTTAACAATTTTAATAGCTATTAGGATGTTTTAGCCTTTAAAACAAAAACAACTGCACCTTTGTATATATTTGAAAAGTTAATTAATTACACAGTTTTTACACATTATATGTAAGATCTGCAATGAGGTCACCGGGTTCTGCAGGAAACAACCAGTGCAGTCTATGCACAAGCAGTGTGCAGCCAAGGGTAGCCGGCAGATAAAGCCTTAGGCCTCTATCGCCCTCTGGTGGCCGGTCACAGTAAAATATTTAGAGCCGTCTACCTCATGTAATCTGATCTTGGGCGCCTTTCAATGTTAATAGCTGCTCTAATAACCCCTTTTAGGGATGGACTTTTCAACAATTGCATTATGAATTGCAGCACATGAGTCTTAAACACTACAGGCGAACCTAAATTTAAAGTAGCCTACCCGATAACGTTTTGAGTTAGTAACCTCAGTAACGTTCCATGGTGACTGATGATGTTTGTCCTGCATAGCATATTATTTGGACTGACTTTTGCTTGCGAAATAAAATTCTCACTGACAAAATAAATTAAGACAAAACCAGTAATACACCATTACTCTTAGTGTTCTAATGCATGGCGTCTATCTGCCATTCTTCATGAAATAAAAAAATACAAACAATTTAACCTGTAAAGATCTGTGACTGAAATCATGGTCTTTCCTTGAGTGGATTCACTTATACAGGCTACAGTGCTGTCCTCTGAAGAACTTTCTGCCATTTTCTGGCGTTGGCCATTAAAAAAGCTCTCTGACCCTCAGAGGACTACAGGAGGAGGAGGAGGAGGAAGAGGTTGGGCTGCCGTTGAGCAGTAGCGGTTTTAGGCACGGGCGAACCGGGCAGCCGCCCGGGGCGCCATTTCGTGGGGGGCGCCACGAGCGCTTGGGGAAAAAAAATAAAATAAAAAGCTCCGTTTGTCATATCGCTGCAATCGGCACATTGGCGCCCCCTGTAATGCTGCAATCGGCACAATGGCGAACTGCAGGCGCCCTTGCTTCCTGAGAAGGTGGCATGCACAGAAGCAGCGTGTCTCTCTGTCTCGGGGGCAGTGCCGTAGCTCCGCACACGCACATAACGCAGAGTGCGCGCCAAGTGCTTGTGGGGGCACCACCAAAAAAATTGGCTCGTGAAAAAATCATCACAATAGGCTAGGTACGTGCTAGTAAGGATATTTTAAATTTGTGCAAAGCATGTTCATATTTATTTTAAGCAATACAAAAGCAACATAGGTCAATTTTCTCCTCTCCTTCTCCATTCTCCTCCTGGTGCCCCCCTCCCCCACCTTTCAGTGGTCTGGTCGATTATTGCTCAGTCTTAGTTTAAGTTTGGCAGACAAATGTTTGGACAGGGCATTGAAAAGATATCTAAAGTCGGGAGCGGAAAAAAGAATAGAAAGCGAGATGAATCTCACGCTTGCAGATAAGACAGTGTTTTAAATAAATAAATCCTAATAATAAAAAGTTAATTTTGTAGCCCTTGCTCCTTACTGTCAACAAACGTTGTAACGTTAGCTCCCAGGCTAGCAATGTTCAGACTGTGTTAACAAGTGTTGCAAATGATTAAAGTTGTAAATGATTGATGCTGGCTAGCTAGTTTAGGTTGTGGATATAAATATGGATATGGATATTTGAAAGCAATTCATCATGGTCACTCGACTGTTTTCAGTTAACGTTCGGATAAGACTAGCACTTTCTTCCTTAGGTTGCTAGCTAGCTATGCTGCGGTTGCCCTCAGTCACAAGTACATAGTTCTCGTCGGTTTGCAGGTTCATAGGCCAAGGGCAACATCTGCTGGTGAAACTAATATGAAAAGAAACAATCTTACTGTTACGTAGATTTTCCCTCTTCCTATTTATTTCAAACTCTGTACACAATGTTTTTGTTCTCCCATATGAAACCTTTCTAAATGTAAAATAGAGTGAATTTTAAATGTACCAGTGATTTACACGTAGGCCTACATAAACCTAATTTATATATGCAGTTTCAAAACTGCATTTCAGTAGAATTCCTATATATTTTGTCTTTTAATTCTGAATGTAGAGCCGTCTGCAGTCATTGCACAAATCTTTGTTTAATAGGCTAATGGTTGTGGTATTTATTTATTAACCATTTTAAATGTATTTTTTTAACTTTAATGTTTGGTGTATTTGTTTCGGGGGGGGGGGGGGGGGGGGGGGGGGGTGCTGAGAGGTGGTCTTGCCCGGGGCGTAAAACACTATAGAACCGCCACTGCCGTTGAGTCAGACGGGGAGGCTCCAGCGTACCTGTGTGTGCAGAAGTAACCTTGGGG